>OZ008371.1:214831724-215431724 GCA_963931995.1 Phaonia tiefii
AAGGAAAGGAAAGGAAAGGAAAAGGAAGGAAAGGAAAGGAAAGGAAAGGAAAGAAAGGAAAGGAAAGGAAAGGAAAGGAAAGGAAAGGAAAGGAAAGGAAAGGAAAGGAAAGGAAAGGAAAGGAAAGGAAAGGAAAGGAAAACGCATCAAAAGGTCAAGGTCTAGTGATCATATATGAGAGAAGGAGTAACAAATCTTTTTATATCAGTTTAAAATCTTAATGTAACTCAATTTTAGGTTTTCAGTTAAATCTTTTTAATTTATAATTGTACCAAAGTATCATGTGATTTTGTTAAAGATGTTTCGAACACTTTAAAATGTAGTTATTGTCACTATAGGACGGCAAAAAGTACGCACTGTTTGGTATTGACTGGTTAACGTTTTCGAGGCAGTCAGTACCACTGTACAATGGTGTATCTCAGCTGAAACTTAAATATTGTTCTTATGCCGCTTCGAAGTTAGCCAAGAAATAGGTGGATTTATCCATGAGTGGGGTGCAATATGACCAGTTTTAGTTGGTTTTCCAGCCATTCAATAATGAATTAGAATAACAAAATTATTTACAGAGTTTAGAGAATTTAAATGTTCCATAACAGAAACACATGCAGAAAAGCACCAGCGAATTTGAAAAAAAAAAACAAAACCGAAAAAGATTGCGTGACTTCAAGCATAGATTTGCAACAGAATTTGTATTCTCGTACAAGTGGGTACTATGTATTTGAAATTTCAGGCACTTTTTAGATTTCATTAAATATCACCTTGAATTACTCGAGTTGTGCTATGGCAAGCGCAACGCTAAGCCCCTGAGACGTTATGGCCGGGCCATCCGTCTGTCCGTCCAGCCGTCCCACCGTCTGTCCATCCATTCATTCCGCCTCGCGTATTCTAATACAAAGTCGTTTCACTCGCTCGTTGGGTACAAGAGGGTCTTTTGTTTGAAATTTAGAATAAAACACAAAAACCTCAAACGCGCTTATACCTACAAACATACACACATCCATACATGCATACATACAAACATACTTCTGTACATACAACCATGCATACATACATACCGTCATATGGGCATACAGTTTGAGTGTGGGTTTGTTTGTTCTACCTGTTTGTTTGTCCCAAATATGAAATGCATTCTTTGGGTCTGATCATCATTATTGGCTTTTGTGTCAAGGAATCTTTGTTTTTCCTTTTGGGTGCCGCATTTGTTGTTGTTGTGCCTGAAACAGACTATGCCTACGAAATGACAAGACAAGGGATTTTTGGAGAAAAAGTTTTCTGTTACATTCATGTCATTGATGCATTGTTGTTGGTGTTTCTAGATCCAACAAGGTTAGACCTGAGATTACAAACAAATCACCGTTTCCATTTGATTCTCATGTACCTGTTTCCATTTGCTCCTTGATGTCGGTGCATTCCGTCCGGATGCATCGATGCTTACAAAATGCAACACTGATTTGTTTGCATTGGCTGGCATTGTGAGTCATTGATTTTGGCACTGGACTATCGAAGAAATCTGTTTTTGCAGAGGGAGTATTCTGGCACTGAGTCACATTCATAGAGGAATGCCAGGCTGAAGTACATACTAATTGCCAACGTTAAAAACGATCATATCAATAAACGTCTAAACGATAATCTGAGCTCAGAAAGTTTCAGCATGGCCCAACACTTTTAGCACAGAGGAATGAATAGTGAGGAATAATGAATGAAAACTGGTTGTTGTAACCGTGTATCCAGCTGATTCCATCGAATTGCGGTTGCTTCAACTGATTTGAAGCTGGCCCGACTGAGTTCACTAGCTACAACTGAAATTCCGTCGAAACTCTTTCTACATGTTGTCACAATTGTGTCAATCCCATTTCCAATTAATTTCGTTACATCAAAAAAATTTGTCATTATGTCAATTCCAACAACCGAATTCTGCATTAATTCGCTTGCAACTGTATTTATGCAAACAAACACCGATTTCCCATGAATCCCGTTCGGGCCCCCGACGTTTTAATTGATTCAGTTACAGTAAACGAAATGAATTCCCATTCGGTTGCTACAACCGAACTCGTTGGCAGTGCGGTTGGGACAGTTTATTGACGCCCATACAAGGGAAAACTTGCCTTCGAAATTCTTAAGAACGTGATGGGGAATTCAAAACACAACATAAAGGACGCAGTGGATTTCGAGACGAGGATTCGCAACATGAGTATTGATGAGGATGAGGTCATAGCTTCATTTGGCGTAGTCAACTTATTCCCCAGCATACCAATTAATCTAGCTCTCAGTACTGTAGAGGACAACTGGGATGAAATTGGAATGTAGGCAAATATACCGGTTGAAGATTTCAGGGAAATTTTGACATTTTGCACCAAGGACACACGCTATTTTCAGTATGAGCAGAGATTCTATGAATAGGGGAAGGGTATGCTGACGGGTTTCCCAGCATCACTAATTATATCCGACATCGATATGGGGATATTATTGGGTATAGTACCGGGCACATTGGGGGAGAAGACGAAAATCTTGAGAGAATAAATATAATATGAATATATAAAATTATTTATAGAGATTGCAATAGAAACACAAAATTGGGATTATCAATTATATCAAAGAACTTCCGTAGTTCCAAAATGCACACAAAATGGGTCAAGCTGTAATCAAAGGAATCGTGAGAATATTGGCGTAGAATACGTCTTACCTTACGGTATAGGGAGTCATGTCAGATTGTTATTGTTGTAATCTTTATTTCATTGATTATGAGGAAACGGCGAGATAACTTTTTTTAAAATTTTTTTTGTAGGTAAATGAAGATGTTATCTTTCGTTTGATATACATTTCATATTGCTTGATATCTTCCTAATATTTAAACATATGTGTGGTGTTTGGTTGAGTGTTTGAGTTTGAAGCGTGAACACAAACTATGCTGCTGTTTCAGTGTGGACACAAACCTTCGGCTGTTGTTTTGATTGATGCAATATTGAAATTTCGTATATTTACTTATGTATTTAAGTGAAACAAAATGTTAAATGTGAATTTGAATTTAACATGGATATATAATTATAAAAAATATATGAAAAAATTAATTCATACATTTTTATGTTAAATGAAAGTGCTGCCAAGTAAGCAAAATAACAATGCTGCTTGATGCCGTTTGACAGCAGCTGACAGTTGACGTTAAGTAAATTAAAAAAAAACTACTAATCAAAATGGCACCTACACGAAATACAAGAAAGCAACAACAACAACAACAAAAAAAGTAACTATCAAATAAATAAATTCATTTGCTTATGTTATTTATCATTTATTGTTATATATGTTTTCTGTCTTATCGGATGGCGTATTCTACGTTAAACTTAATGGCCGTGTCTCTGACACAGCCTGCAGGGACAGTCCGTGGCTGAAGGCCTCGGACAACTGTCTGCTTTTTTTTTTTTTGGTCGATTTTTCGGTTGTTTTAACTGAATTCCTTCGGTTGTGTCAACCTCTGAATTATGGTTAGAACTGATTTGGTTGTCGTGAATGAATTTTTCTGTCTCGTCTAGGAAGTCCCAAACAACAAAAAGAAACGAATTTGATATATTTTGTAATTTAATTTTCAATATAATCCTTTGAAAAGCGGGTGACTAACGGATTGACTTAAAAAAAAGATTATTCCCAGTACCATGACAAAAGAAGAAAGGTAGAAGCAGTAGGAATTGCAGGCATTTTGTTTTTATATCAAGGGCAAATCTTGTCAGACTCAGCTGCTTGGAATTTGAAAGATTTATTTATTTCAAGTTGTAATAGCAAGAGGCATTGTTGTAATTATCGGCAATGACCACAAGGTCAAACAAATTTTATTCAGTTGTTCTAACGCTTCCACCTGTAATAGATACATCTTGCCCATTACCTATTTGCACATCAAGTTTTGCTTTGAGAAGCTTTTTCATGACTAACTTAGAGGGTAGAAGGATGTACATATGTCCAAATTACATATCTCAGATAGACGTAGACAAGATCTTGAGCTTCTTGGAGCAAGTATAAATAGTTCCTCGGCAGGACTTACGCTTAATCTCGTTATCACAATGGACTAGTAAGTATTTATAAGCTGAACGTTCGTCGCCGGAAGAAATGATAGGTACTCTGGGTGAGAATTAAACCCGCGTTCTTATGTACAAAAGCCACGCACGCTATCCATTGCACCACCTGCGGTCACCGCTACCAAAACGGAATTCATTTTCGACATACATACATAATATTCTATGAGTGATCCTTTTTATTGGTTCCGCAATGCAACGAATTTTGCACCTAGAGAACGCGTAGTGTATAATCTTGCCATGAGGAGCCATGGGCAGAGTGAGTAGTAGAGATAGTTTCGGGAGTGTGTCGTGTAGATAACACCCTACATGAATCTTCAATTTGTACAAACAACAATTCCCGGCTGTATTTGTATCAGATGACTGTATAATGTATAAACACAAACAACAAAACTACAACAAACTCGAATCTGATAAGATAAGCGAATAACAAAAAGTTCTATGACATTAGCAAAAACTAAAAATTACCAGCAACAACGCAAAACTTGCAAGAAATCAATCAGACAGTTTACCAGAAGAGCGTTCGAACGATCTTTGCCTTTGATTTCAAATATGAAACAAAAATAAATAAACGAGCGTCGTGTAAATCGCACAAAGTGGCAACACTACCATTCTTGTTCTCAATGCATTCAATTCTCATTTCAAGAGAAAAAATGCATCACTCTCTTGAAGCATGTATCTCTTCATTTGCTGAATTTGAAATGATATCTCCATGAGTTAAGGAATTTTATAAAATCTCAATGATAAAAGGACAATCGACTAGACCGCTTCTTTGATCTGTTAATTTAACTCGTCACAGTCGTAGAATCTTATTTTAAGTATCGCATTCAAGAACTTGTACGGTATAGGAAATAAGTAAAAATATTTAAAAATACTATTTCAAAACGTTAAAGGAATGCTGTTTCATAGAAACCTGCACACACGCATACTAATGCAAGGGACACAACTCACATAGATACCCACTCACACCATTTGTGGTTAAAGAGTATACACAGATACGAATACTCCTCACCCTCTCTCACACGCAGCTCTTACTCAGTGTTGCTAATTTAGTGTTTTTTTTTCACTTGATTTTAATGTAACAAATCACAGGAAAGACTATCTAGTGCATGTTAACATTAAAGTTTCTGTTTGCTGCTTTTACAGATATTTCGTTCATAAAGTAATATTACCAATTCCCTATTGAAATTCACTATATGGCAAACCAGTCAAAAATCAAACACTACCTACTGATAACTGCTACAATATTTAAATGGAAAAGTCTCTTTGAGCTACTCAGATGCCATATTGCAATTGGTCTAACTCGACATTTTAAAAATAGTGAAATTTTAATGATATTACAACTAAAAATCGTAATCTTGTCATATTTAAAACATATTTGTTTCCTGTCATCACAATGAAAGAGTAATCATCAAGTACTTATAGGCCACGCATTGGATTGGGATGAGAATACACAAAAGTCGCAATCTTTTTTTCCAGTTTTCTACACTTTGTGATTTGTTGAGTTAGATCAAGTGGCCTCTGCGTAGCTGATATCGGAATATAAACATGCATTTGATGTTACCACATAGCTTTAAAATAACAGATGTTCCCATGTTGCGACACGAGGCGATCGTAATATAATATCGCACTTATATTTTATTTGAGACTGTACCAAAAACTTCTTGTCATCTACAGACGTTTAGTTTGTATTGTCATTTAAGGTGCCCCATTTCCCATGGGATGGACCCTCGTTTGGTATTAAGTAGTAAATCGAAATACGCCACTTTGCTTATGTGTCAGTCAGTGTTGAAACATGTTATGTTCACACAATGCTAAAATAACAAGCCAGCATTTAAATCCAAAGTCAGTGTGGTCGGAATAGCTCAAATTCACAATGCCATGGAGAAGCCGCATTGTATAAACGCAGTAAAAAAAATTATAAGTTGTGGTCAACTGCAATCCCTTCAATAAATAAATTTATGTAACTATCATCCCAGCCTAAATTCTGAATCCAAAGACAGTCTGAAAATTATTTCAGAAACTCCTGACAATATATCACCATGAGTGTGTTTTCATTTGAAAGTGTTCCCTCTTTCTGAGCGTTATTTATTGATTTATTATTATTGATTATTATATATACATATGATATATTATTATATTTATATGATTTATTATTGATTATTTTTAGAACGTTCAGAAATCATTCATAAAACTGAATAATTTTTTTAGAGCATTTATAGACGCTCAACTAAGTGGCAGAAAAAGCGACTGCGGAATTTTCAAAAACTCATAAAAGTTGCAGAAATTCGGCCCTTGTGACTCAGAATTATGACCGATCTGAAATTGCTCATGTTGCTGACTCGTTTTTGACTTAGAATTTCTGAGCACTCGAAAAGTTGTTGGCTGGGATGATTAAGACAAGTTGACCTTTTTTTGCTTAAGATCACAGCTCAATGATTGTGAGAATCCTTCATGAAATTTAATGCAAAACTAAGAGCAAATACGCTGACAGAACAGCTAGTGGGTAAATGGGACAAACATCTGGCATTAACTCTTTCAGGACCATACATTTTCGACCGGAGAAATTTTTGTTTTTGTTTATTTTCCTGATCGATGCCCTAATAATAGCTATGCCACAAACAACAAACAATGGGCAAAAAAAAAAAATTTTGTACGTTTTAGTTAATTTCTTCATAAAGACCTTACATTTTTTGAAAGGTAAAGAATGAACGCGAAAGTTCTTGGAGTTTTACCAATTTGTCGACCTATTCTTTTGTGACTCCTTGAGGGCACGTCGCGACAGATATCGATTTACGCACAGATATCGAACTTCAGAAATCACCATTTTTGAAAAAACGGTTCCATCGCCTTTTTGAAGGAAATCTCCAGTTTCGGGTATTATAACCTTGTCAAACGAATTGATTTTTTTTCTTTTAAAAAATTAAAAAATATTTTAAAAATTCAAAAAATAAAATCCAATAAGTTTTGTTTAAAATCAAATATAAAAATTAATGAATAAAAATTGGTAAATTATTTAAATTTTTGAGATAAAATGTGGAAAATCTAAAACAATATAAAATTTTTGTAAAAATTAGCAACTTGTTAAGTTTTTAAGTTTTATGTACAAATATTTCAAACAATTATTGTGGTTTCTTTTGAAAATTTGTTATTTTTAAGGAAAATTTGTTTGAGAAAAAAATGTAACAGTTTAAATTTGTTTTTCCATTTTTGTTTGAATTTGTTTTTTAAATTATCTTGCTTCTCATTTAAAAATTGAGCATGGAGTTTAAAATCTTTTAAAAATACGATTTTGGAACCAGATATATATAAAGAGCCGGTAGAGCAAGTTTCCCCTCAGGTTCCACAGGATTTTTAAATTTATGATCTTAAAAACTGACAATTCCCAGAAAACTGACAGTAGGTGGCTGTTCAAAAACCGGTGGACCGGTTTTTAGGTACTCTAGTAGCATTACGAAACTTTAGGAGTCATATAAAGTTAAATCAAATGACAGAGACCGACCAAGGAAACCCCAGGAGATTAACACAAATTAGTAGTTCGGTTTTATAAATAGCATTACTTTCAAAACTTCAGCCCACGTGCATGAAGGAAAGAAAAACGTGTTTGTAACGAAATAAAGTCGTTAACACGTGAGAGATACGAGTAGAAAAACCCCGGAGATGCAAAATGCAAATCAACTTCAAAAAATGACACCAAAAAGTTATCTTAAATAAATTTTGTTATCATTTCTTGTGAATGAAAAGAAATATTATCAAGAAGGGGAGACTCAGAACCATTAATCTGTAAGGTGGTCAAACTCATATGTATGTATTTTGTTTTTTTATTCTTGTTTTGTTGTGAACAAAAATAAAATGTCTGTTGTTGCTGTCTACAACTATAACAACACCCTCTGTTACTGTCATGTATTTGTTGGCACTCGCTACAAACGTGTTGCCGTATCGCATAATTTTTCACTCCTTACAGCAAATGTTGCCACAATTCATAGTACGAGTATTAAGTGTGGATCGGCTATAGATTAATGACATTAAAGAACAGCCCTAGTGTTTGATAACCTGCTACGATCATATAATTAAAATCGCCAAAACGACACAATAAATTCACGCAATTGACAACCATGTCCACTCTCGCTCTCACACTCTCTGCCCGCTCCATAGAGTCAACATTATTCACACACATACCCGCATCCATCTCACACACAGATACTCGCACACCACACCACTCACCTCTCCTGAAATGATAGTCGTTCCATCAAGTATCGCATATTCCCGACGCAGCCATGAATTGTCGAAAAATCCTATACTTTTTGACGCGCTACAACCCATCAGCAACTGTGTTTTCCAACACGGCGAGGGTATTCATGAAATTCTCGACACTTTGTGGTGGTGGTCGCCCCAAAAAGCAGCCGGTTTGTGATGTAGGAATATGTCTTGGTCGAAATACACGAAACTTGATGGAGCAGCGCACCATAAAGTTTTGAGAAATGTCAAACTTAACGCTTTGTACTGGCGAATGTGACACTTGATGGGACGTTCGAACGGGGATAGAGTGCGGTACATAAAGTATGCGATTCCTTGCGACGCACTGGCTCAGCACAAAATATTCGATAACTTGTGGCGCGCCGGCTGTACAGCGATGGAAGCGTTTGGCCAGAGAACTATTGAAAGGAATCCAAAGGGCTGCAGATGAAAATCGCCGACACGGCTATACAGCAATGTGCGCTCGTATATGTCACACTGGTACAATCTACTATACACACACACAAACATGCATACACCAACATACACACATCCATACAGTCATACTCACATACAACGATATACACTGCTGTGCTGTGGCAGTGGCAGTGCCAGAAAAACTCGACATCGTCGCTCGTATAGCAAGTAGTAGATACGGATGGTGTAAATATGTATGTATGGATGTATGTATCGATGGATGTTTGTATGTATGTACGTAGGTAGGTAGGGATGTTTATCTAGCTGTGTGGTTGTATGTCGGTATGTATGTTTAGTAACGTATGTATGTATGTTTGAATTCTGCTGTATATGTTCAATATGATATGCAAGTCTTACGTACATACAGACATGCACAGGGATGTACTTACATACATTCGTACACATGTATGTAGTATGGGGTCTGTGAGTTTGTATATATGTAGTTATCTACGTAGCATTGCACAGATGTAGTACATACATACGTACGAACGTACGGACATGAAAGACTGCTTGCTCTCTGCACGTTCTTCGTTGGATTGTAGTCATTGTAGACATCGTCTTCGTTCTGAAAATTACAGGGTGTTGGTGTTGGCTGAGATCATTGACTACGACTGTGGCCAAGAAATTCGAATTGGAAATCATTGTCATTGTTGACGATACTATTGACGATAATTGTGAAGTCCTGCGTGTCTTCCAAAGTCTTTTTCATACACACCGCATGGATTTTTATACCCTCACTTATATTGAAGAGGTACATATATATCAATTAATACGGGGAAAAACATGTATGCGTAACATTTATTATTTCGGACCAAATTCGAAACCAAATTCGTTTCGTGAGTTTTTAAGACGATTTATCCCTATCTGGCTGGCTGGCTGGTCAACACGATAACTGCTATAAATCTTTACCGCTCACAATGAAATTTTGTCAGTGAATATTATTTGCCCAAACTTTGTTTGGCATTGAAATGGGCATTCTGACCATGCCTCTTCTGGTACCTCCCATACAAAAGCTTGGTGGTCGCTCGGGTTTTCAGTCCGATAAATCACCTCTGACCTGAATGAAATTAGGTACGTACATGGGTTCACGTCATTACACGCCAACCACCAATTATGGCAAAATGACTTTACCACGCCCATTTTGGTACCTCCCATACAAAAGTTTGTTGGTCGTCTGGTTGTTCGGCACGAGAAGTCCTGCAAAACCCAACCAATTTTTGTGAAATTTTGTACTAGCCAATATTTAGTCAACTTCCACTCTCCTATGAAAAATTAGCGGTTTTGCAAAACACATTCTGGTACCTCCCATACAAAATTTGGGGAGATGTCCGGTTGATCGACACGGTAACTCTCGTAAACCACAACCGATCTGAATAATATTTGGTACTGATCTGATATTTTGACAAAAGCTACTGTGTAGGAAAAAAATGTAGCGACTTTGCCATGCCCATTTTTGTACCTCCCATATATGTAACTACTCGGCGGACAATTGGTTGGTAGTCATAAAAATTTAAAAATTCCCCAAAAACCACTTAAGGCCAGTTTTTAAGTGGGTAGTTAACTATGGGATTACTTAATCTTAATTCTAAGTTAATTAGAGGTTAACTTTGCATTTTGTTTTTCAGTGGTGAGTTAATGTAAGTCGCCATATTGTCAACTAATATGGCAACCCTTGTATTCTTATTGGAAAAAACGCGTGTTTTGTGATAAATACCAAAACAACAAAGGGGAACAAACAAAACAGAATTATGTAAAATAATAAATAGATGCATAAAATCGAAGTTATTTTAACAAAAATGTGTAAGAAACTATATTGGCGCAATCACTTAAAGATCTAGACTCAACGTACATATGTGTGCAAATACGCAAATCTGACACATGTATTTTATACAATTTTCATTTCTCACTTGACAGTCAGTAATTTGATTGTCAAAATAATATGGTTCTGACTATAAGTTAACCAACCAACATTGGGTGGTTAACTCATAGTTAAACAATGACTAAAAAACACAATTCGATGTTTAACCACAATTTATCTAAGAAACGAAGATCACCACTGACTGAAAAACTGGCCATTAGGATCCTAACTAAGTTGGGTATTAAATAATATTTACTGCAATGTCAATCTGCTATTGAATATGGCCACTTTTGCCACGCCCATTTGTTCAACGTAACAGAACTCGGACGCAATGGTTGACTTAGGGTGAGGGTATGTTTAAGTCGGTTCACCCGACTGAAATTTATGTACTGGATTTTTTGACAATTTAAGAATTTCGAATAATTTTTGATTAAAAATATTTATATATTTTCAGATATTTGTGATGTGGTGATTGTTATATTTGAATTAAATTTTATAAATATCACAGGCGAATGCTGTCCTAGTAAGGCACGCTCCAAGCCAATGCGGCTGTGGTGCGGAAATTCTGTTGCACCCAAATCGCAAATGTTATTGTATTTTTCTAAATATATAGCCGCATTGTATTGGGACTAGAGTGTAAAAAAACGGTTTTTGGTTTGTTCGAAAACCAAGTTTTTTTTAAAACCGGGTTAAGGTTTTCAATTTTTACACATGTAGCACTTACAATACATTTGTTTAGTGCCCATTTAATATAATTATTCCGGGTTAGAACTCAAAATTTGAGACCTCAATTTAAATTTGACAATCGCGTTTTAAGTTTAAATTAAAATTTAAATCATATTCCAATTTGGAATGTGTGTTTAATAGAAAGTTTAAAAGGTTTATTCAAATTCGCATTAAACAGTTTTAAATTCGAAAATCATATTCATATTTTAAAATTTAAAAAAAAAATATGTTTGAAATGATTAATTAATTTATATTCGTCATAAAATCATTTTAAGATTTAAAAAAAATGGGTTGCAAATGTCATTTAGGACTTATTGAAGCATAAAATCGTATTTGAAAATGGTAATCATGTATCCTAATTCCCAAATTTCATTAAAATTCGAAAATCATGTTATTTATTATTAATTTTGTAAGGATTTTAACACAAGTGGAGTAAAAACCGGTTAAACGACGTCACATAATCGGTTTGTTCTAAAATTACATTTTTTAGAAAACCGGCATACGAGTAATAGAAAAAGGCGGTTAACCGGTTTTTCGGTTTCGGGTTTGCACACTCTAGTTGGAACGCGCTTCTTCGTCCCTTTTATAGTCAGCTTTTGAATATTTCTTTCAAAAAAAATTATTTTCTAACCGTTATTTTGGATTTTTATTTTAAATAGTCCTAACAATAAAAATCAGCATGTGCGATTAATCGATTAATTAAAATGTCGATTGATCGATATCGTGATTAAGCATTTAATCGAATTATCAGGATATCAGTTTAATCAAAACCGTGATTAATCAAGTAATATGAATATTGAGTAGTCATATTTGAATAATTTTATTAATCATTTAAATTATTTTTGGAAACCATACCAATGCATATTAAGGTATTGTCGTCATAGAGTAACTACTTCTCTCAGTAAATTTATGACATTAGGCTTGGTTGTATACGGGCGTTGCATGTTGAAACGTATTGGTTTAATAATACCAGATAGAGGCAATGTTTCAAAACAACCAACAATAAAACCACAACTTCGTCGTGTGTGTTAAACTTATTATGTTAAATTCAAAACAAATGTATACTAACAATAAAAGATAACGAAATAGTGTGAATTCGTGTGCGTAAGCAGAGGCAGAATCTTTAGGTATAAAAGTTAGCTCTAGTGTGTCCAAAAGTACGGACTTCTTGGTTGTCGGCGAAAAACCTGGGTCGAAATATAAAAAAGCTGTAGAGCTAGGTATTAAGATTTTAACTGAAGAGGAATTTAATAAATTACCCTTGGGAGAAGAATAAACGAATTGCACCTTGTGCTTTCTCGATCAATTCTTGTATCTACTGCATAACTTTCTTAATCAATTGGCAGCATAACTTTCTTAATCAATTGAAATTTCATTGGCAGAAGCATACTTTTTTTTAATAAAGTAATTCTGAGAAGGTTTTAAGAAAAAGGCATTGTAAATAATCGGTAAAAAGTAGAGGGCGTTAAGTATAGTACTAACAATTAACACTAAAGTTACAAAACAGAAAGTATTACATTGCCAGTGTTGAAAACAGCTGGAAAAATGAGAAATTTCACGAATAGTGTGAAATGAAACTTCAAATGAGACAAATGACACCTCTAGGTGTATTTACTCTATGATACTCATACAAGCATTAGGTAAAATTTTTATATTTTGAGTAAATATAAAGTTATAGAAAAAATGCAAAGTAAGAAAACCTCGAAACATGACTTTCTTAATTATTAAAATATTTGATTACTGCACTTTTAGATTAACCAATTAATTATGACTACTCGTATTGATTAATCAAGATTCAGATTAATCGATTAATTGTAAATATGATTAATTAAAATATGTATACGAATAATCAATTAATTGCACATCTCTAATAAATATCAATTTGTCGCTTTAGTCTGTGAATACAATCGGAGCGATAGCTAAAGTGAGTGACTGCCTTCGTTCGCTTAGATTTTCTTTCTGGTCGTGGGAGAGGTTGTAAGTGTGGTCCGAGTTTGTACTGAATAGTATTCGTTTTCGCTCGTTTGTTAGTGGGTCTTAAATCAGTTGTTTATCGCATAGAAACGAACATTAAGCGAACTACAGACTTGTCATTCATGAGCATGAGTTTGGGCGACAACTTTTTATCTGGCTGATGAATTTAATACAATATTACCAAACAGTTTTGCAAACCTGATAGTGATGCGAACAAATTCGATTACATTCATATTTGGTATCAACAAGGTCGGTAAACCGACAATAAGCATCAACGATAGATGATGTTGTTACTCATGAATGGCAAGTCTGTGGTTCGGTTAATGTTCAACTTCGTGCGACAGGCTGGTAAAAATAAAATTTTTTGAAATTTCTTTAAAAAAATTGTAATGCTAAAATCTTATAACGTTGGTTGGTGTACAACATTCGATGTAATTTTTGTCCTTTCGCCCTGTAAAATGTACAATGCACAGATTGAAGAAAATACATTTATATTTTTCCATTTCATTCCATGAAGGGACAGAGGAGAACTTCTCACAATCAGTGGGCCGTGCGGTCTAGTCGCGAGTAATTTTTGCTGCCAAATATAATGTCAGTGTGTTATGAAGATAGATGCGAAACTTAAGGAATTTTTTTTTGAATATCGCTTGTATCTCCGATGACTGTGAGTGTTCGTTCGTTTGTATAGATGTGTGTGTATGACTGTTTAAAAGTGGATGCACGTTCGATTTTGGCGTCTTAGCATATGACGGTTTGTTGTTTTTTTTTTTGTTTCTTCGATAATATCGTAAAGAAATAGTTGCAGTTCGCCTTGTACAGTGAGTGATTGCGAACATATGTGTGTAGGCATTTACTGTGTTGGAGTGTATTAGTGTAGCTATGGCTAGTTTTATGGAAGTGTGTCTGGCTTAAATTGTTTAATGGGTTTAGAATATTGATGCCATGAACTCGTTTTCGGCCATACCTTTGTTTGCACTTTTGAATACTTATGTACTTTCGTGCACGCTTTTTTGTACTCTTATGTACACGTTGTTTATAGTAATATAAGCTGTTTGAACCGTTGTGGACATTAGTTGTATATTTGTTGTACTTTTCTGTACACTTTTCATATAAAACCCGTAACAGTTATGATCTTCTTTTGTTGAATCATTTGGAATTCAAAATTGTGATTGCACTAAAATATTTTTAATTCATAATCTGGCTCGAGGTTGTAGTTTCTATTATAGTAATCTTTATACATATATAATTCTACTGCACGTGGGTTTATGACTGACCTCCTCCTAAACTTCTGGACCGATTTGAATACATTTTTTTGTATGCGTTTGGATGGCGCCCTGGGTGGTTTAGATTTACTATTCGGTCCAATTGGACAAAGGGGCGTGGTACCTCCCACACAAATCGCTTGAAATATTAGGCAGGACAACGTCTGCCGGGTCAGCTAGTATAATATAAAGGTTAAAGATCGGTGTTGGGTAGGTTTTGGAAAGAGGAGTTCGAGCATTGCAGTCCTATTGCACTGAGTTGTTCCAAATTGTATATGCATTATCGGAGAGGTAGGTGTTGAAGACAATTTTATCATTTATCTCTAAACGGAAAATTTTGTTACAGATAGTTACCACATACATATCTCTGATTTACCTTGCAAACATTTCATTAATAATTCATATTTGCACTCCATTTTATTTTTAACGCATTTGGTATTACTTTTGTTTACTAAAATAATCGAAATGTCAAAATTCCGGTCCGAAACAATTATCAAACAATTGTTTTCGTATGAAATAAGTTCAGCCTAACAACCCTGTATTTGATTTTACCTCCGAAATTTTCGCAAAGAGCTGAGTACCAAGTAAATGAAAAGTGAGCGAAATTTTCGTTATTTGTTATACACGTACTTCCTATGGCAATCGAATTTCGAAAAAACTGAATACCGAACCACGAAAAGAAGAGATCCTCGTTAATTTTCAAGTTGTAATTTTCTTTGTGAAAGTGTTCCATGGATTCTATGTTGTACTCTAACGTCCTGGAACCTAATTACCAAGCGAACAAGAACTTGACAATACGACAACGTCTGATCCTACCCATATTCTATTATGGATTATTGTGGAAACCACCCTTCACAATATGAAACACCTACCGTTTATTCAACCATTCCGCTTTGCCCAGGATTCCATATGATCGCCAAACTGATCATCACACTGGTGTGTCCGCTATCCCTGTTTAGCCAGCTCACTCTTTCCGTGATCATCTTAACCTCGGCATGAAGAAGAAAGTGCTGCTTAATACTTAAGTCCTCGACAAATAGTGCCGTTGCTGTACTCGATCGGTACACCAACCGTTTCTTTGGGAAGATGATCTTCAATAGTTTTCATCTACATATATAAAATCTCGTCTGGAATTCCCCTGTTTATGTAAAGGTCTCCTTAACCAACACCATGAACTCCAACTCCTCACGCAAATAAAAACAGATTTTTAAACACAATCGAGTTGAGTCCTGCCCAGAGCACCCTGTATATGACAAAATCTTTGTGTGTAACTAAGTAAAGTACTACACGGCAACGACAACGACGACGACAACGACAACGAATATTTTGTTAGTGCGAATGTATGTACATATGTAGGAAACAAAAAAGTTTCTATGGAAAGCGCAAACAACACAAGACTTCGAACACTGGTTGTTGGGTTGAACTGTGCTGGTGCTGCTGCTGCTACTTGCTGCTTGTGCAAGTTTTAAAGCTGGAAGCGATATTGTTTGTACGGCGAGAGTACTAAGAGGAGCCGTCGTAGTAGAATCGTATCGTAACGTATCGATGCGATATCATACCATAGTATGCCCGCTGTACGGTGCGACACAAGTTTGCATTGAATGAGTGTGAGCTGGAGCTGGAGCTGTTGCTATTGCTGGTGCCGCTGTTGTTGTTGGTGGTGTCATTGCTGTTGTTGCTGTTTGCCTCAGTTCACTCCAGCCAGTTTGGTCTGTCGTAGTCTGTCTTCAAGTTAGTGCAGCTGTTAGTGTTGTTGTTATTGTTATGGTTGCTAAAATGTTACTTTGTATGTTGGGCCGCACAACGTCTGTATGTATGTATGTCACTGTCAGTTGAATGCTAATGTCGCTTGAGTGTGTCTCCCTCTACTATTTGAATGCCCATTTCAGCGGTCCCAAGGATCCATTTCTGGATGTCTTCCTGGTATGTTGCTGGGCGATGTTCTCCTTCGTTGTGTTCTGCAACGATTGATAGCTCAACATAAAGTCAGAATGGCAGATCCACAACCAGATCACATCCAGCTCAAGTCGAATTGACATAGAAAACTGAGTAGCACATCAGTAATAGCAACAACAATAACACAGCAACAACATGGAATTCTATACAATTCTTTACGTTTTCCTACACAACAACACTGACTGACATTCGGCAAATACAAAGAAGCAACATCCAAATTCCCATTCAAATGCACAAACGTACAAACATAGATACGTTTCATAGTACGTGTGTTTATGTGTGTGTGTAAAAGGAATATAGTGTGGCTCGTAAGTTACAAGGACGGACACACAACATAGAGGGAACGAGAGTGTACAAGGAGCAGCAGCATTGGCAAAGACAAACGGACACATGAACAGAGCATACAACAGCAACAACAACAATTCGCACAATTTTGTACAATACACATAAATTCCCTTATTGTACTTCTTGCTTGCTGTGTGTATTCTACGTAAAGATATTCTACACAGAGTTGCCAACGACCGACAAGAGTGAGAGGTGATCATTTCGACGACTTGGACGGGGGCAAGTGTATTTTGTGTTCGTTGTTTTCTCTTAATCCCCGTCAGTTATCTTTAGAGTCCAAACAGGACCAAATACGATTCAGATGACGACGGAAAAAATCTCAAGCGTCTAAAGGAAATGAGAGAGAGAGAGAGCGTATAGCGACTTCGTTTGTTTTTTTTAGAACGAAGTTCCTTATCGCACGTTGCGGGATGGGGGCTAAATGAAAAAAAATAAACAACTTTTGTGTTAACACTATTTAACAAACTACTATTATCAACTATGTATGTCGTTTACTTTTGCTTTGGTTTGTGTCTAGACTAACTAGATGTCTCACACATGTATGTTGGGAAATTTCTTGTTTAGTCGAAAGTTTTCTAGGTGGAGCCTGTAACCAATATTTAGTATATATTCTAGTTTTGAACCCACTAAAAAGTAAAATTAGAAAAGCCAAAGAAAGTGAAAGAAGTTTTAAAAAGGAACATTTGCTTAAATAAGTGCCTTTTTAAAAAAGTAAATTTTCTAAAAAAAAAATACCTATTCATATTTTTAAAGAAAGTATTTTTTCTTAAAAATACATTATCTTAAAGTAGTACCTTGCTTAAAAAAGTAAATTTTCATTCTTTTTCTTAATTTTTTTTTTCTTAAAAAAGTACATTTTCTGACACCAAATTGCCTTTTCTTAAAAAACTTACTTACTTACTTATACGGTCACGAACAACCCCGAGGGGTCAAAGACCTTACAAAACGAAGATAACATATTTCGCCAACCAGTTCGATCTTTTGCCTTATCTCTCCAGTTGGCAATACCAAGTGTACGCAGGGATTCGTCAACCTGATCCTTCCAGCGGAGTCTTGGTCTTCCTATTTTTCGTCTTCCTTCGAGTTCTACCTTTTACCATTTCGTTAAAGAGTACATTTTTTGTGAAACAAAATAACTTTTCTAGAGATAAGTACCTACTCTTAAAAATGTACCTATTCTTGAAAAAGGACCAATTCTAAAAAAATTCACATTTAAAAAAAAAACATTGTCTTCAAAAAAATACCTTATCTTAAAAAATACCTTTTCTTACAAAAATTATTGTTCTTAAAAGTACCTTTTCTTAAAAATAAAATAATACCTTTTCTTTTCTTGACATAAGTAGCATTTCTGAAAATAAGTATCTACATTAAAAAAAAAATAACCTTTTCTTAAAAAGAGTACCACCTCTTTAAAAAGTACCTCTTCTTAAAAAAGTACTTCTTTGTAAAAAAAAAATTCATATTTTTTATTTCATTATTCAAGCTCAAGGCCATCTATGTATGTATATCTCTATAAATAGGGTGGCTGGATCTTAAATAGCTATACGGTTTGCCAGGAATCATGAGGATGCATTTGCAAAACATCTTCTTTTTAAAACAAAAACTATATCTCTATTTATAGAGATATATATGGTCTTCAGCTTGAATAATGAAATAAAAACTACCAATAAAAAGGCCGAATAAAAAAAATCATCCCTGATGAAAGTAGAGCACGACGGAATAACAGGCAATAACAATTGCCTGTAAACATAGTGTTGTCTTTTAGACAACAACAAAAAACATTTCTAATGGGGACCGATGGTTCTCTGGAGATGGAAAGAAGTTGTTTGCAAATGTTTTTTATGTGTTTTGCTTGCGATATTTTTCGAACAGTTGCATAGTGGAAAATTCTCAATTCAGAAGTGTTTTTGTTTGCATTTAGTTTGATGAATTTTTCAAAAGCAGCATTCCAAACAACCGCTGATGTAGATCTGTGGTTAAATCTTAAATAGCTATACGGTCTGCCGGGAATCATGATGATGCATTTGCAAAACATCTTCTTGTTAAAAAAACTATATCTCTATTTATAGAGATATGTATATATGGTCTTGAGCTTGAATAATGAAATAAAAGTACCAAATATGGCTTATGGCTTTTTCTAACAGAAAGCACTTTTGACGTGACAACGTCTTAAATTAGGTTGCGGCTGGGAGTCACTTATGAAAAAGTGTAACGCCCGGTAACGTTACGATGAGTCACCGAACGAGAGAGAGGCCCGCCGAATGCCTTGCGTCTCTCTCCCACTCAATAAATAATTCTGTGTGTGCGGATGTGTGTGTTTACTTGTGTGCCAGAAACGATTTGCTTTGCTGGCTTCTAGTGGCTGTTGGTCGGTGGTGTGAGTGTTTTTGTTTTTTGGCACATCATATATATGACGACTGAGCAAGTATGTATGTGCGTATATATGTGCGTGTGTATGAATATTGATTTAGATCAGTCTGCATTGGATAAGGTACTATTTTTTGTTTTTTTTTGTTTTTTGTTTTTTGGCTTTATGATATGTGTAGTGTATGTTTGTGTGTAGAAATTTTCATATGAATTAGGTAGCCAAAACGAAACAGAGAGCTGCGGTCGGCTTTAAAAACGATATGCGAATATGATGAATTGAAATACTTTTTGGTTAGTAAATTATTTTCTTTTGTTTTTAATAAAAGAAATGTTTATTTTTTATAATAAAAGAAATGTTTATATTTTATAATAAAGGATATGTTTATTGTTTATAATGTCACATTTGATAATGTGTTCATAGAAATCGCACAGGTACCTAGATGGTGTTGAAATTACTTCTATTTTCCTAAACCATAAGTTTCAATAAATGTTAAAACATCGCCCGTGAGTTCTAACACTCATTGGTTTTTTTTTTTATTTTACAAATTTTAATTAATTTCAAATTTATTTAGCAAAAATTTGAACCTTCGATCTGAATAAATGTTTTGATTTTCGAATTGATTCTTTAAAATTACAAATATTAAGAAAAAGTGGCAGATATAAGAAAACTTGATTTAAACTGTGTTGAGCAAGAATTTTAACATCTAATCAATATGAAAATCAAATCAATCTAAACAAAATATATTTCTATAGTTAAAATTTGTGCAATTCTTATTTTCATTCAATTCCTTGTTCCTATTGTGCAATTTAATTATATTCATATCAATAAATATTCTACCGAGAAAAAGACGTTGTCACGTAAAATCTTCGCCCGTAAAACCGACTTTACAGGCAACAATTTTTTCTTAAAAATAGTACCTTTTCTTAAAAAAACATTCACCCCTATTCTGCGTTACAATCACAAAATCGGTATTCTGCGTTACGTTACGTTCCACTTACGTTTTTCTTTCGATTGTACGTATTCTGCGTTGCAATTTAAGTTACGTTTTTCACGTTTTTCTTACGCTGCAAAAGGTCTGACTGAACAATATAATGGTTCTTTGTTGTTTACAATAAAGTGTGTAAAAAAGTTAAATTTTTAATACAATTCAGAGAAATGTAAGTATAGTAGTAATTTAAATATATATTTAATAAAGTTTTTAATTTGTTTTACTAAATAGTGAGTTTTATTTTATTTATTACAGGTCGAAACAAACAAACCAAGATCAGTACGAGAAGCTGGCGGAATTAATGGCCAAAAAACCAGACCTTGCGGGTGGGTACCATCAGAGACCAAAAGAAGAAGTGCAGGCATTTTGGGAAGAGGTGACCGTAACACTTAATTCAATGGGGCCACCAACAAAAACCGGAGTAGCATGGAAGAAAGTATGTGACATTGAAATAATTACCCTGATTCTGCATTGGTTTTGATTTTTTTAAACATTTTTTTTAGGTGTGGATTGACTGGAAGTGCTACATAAAACGGAAGCTGGGCACGAATCAGAAGGAGATGATGAGCACCGGAGGAGGCTACTGTCGCCTGCAACGCATTAGTTCCCTTGAAGACAGGGTAATTAAATTGAAGGGACTGGTAACCAGCACTAGCGGGATAAGTGGTGCAGAGGATTTCGGAGTGGTCAGTGCTGCACAGGAGGATAATGGAGCGTCCGCAATGGATATTTCCGCACGTAGCGAAGACCAAATCAAATCTCTTTTGGCAATCCTTGCCTCCGCATTCTGGAGCACGTTGTTCTCCTCTCCCAACAAAAATGCTGCTGCTATAACTTCCATTTCTATTGAAATAAACAAAATGTATTTTTGTGCTGTAATGATGTTAACAAAAAAGGAAAAGTCACCTCCGGCACAACTGGTTTTTTAACTCTGGTCACAAATACCTCTTTTTGTGTTTTTTTTTTAACTTTTCACACGCGCTAGTGTATTTAATAAATAAATTTATACGAATTTTTAATTCTTTTGTGTTTTAACAGTTGAAAATATGTTTTATTTGCACAAAATTACACTTTTAACTTCAATGTTTACACAAATGATTATTTGTTTTGTTTTTTTACGTTCCACAGCCAATCTGCTAATTGTGACAACACACTTTTCCTCTTCTTATTCTTTCGATTACGTTTGTTTTTGGAATACCAAAGTTCGATCGATGCGTAACGTAGAGCGGGAACGTAATTGTAACGCAGAATAGGGGTGATTAGCTTTTAATAAAAGAAGTACTTGTATTTTTTCTTTCTACGTCGTATATATTTGCGGCTCTTCTGAAATTTGTTTGAAAGTTCGGAAAAATAATATTGTGCTTATAGTTGTACAGGAATTACATTGTTTTTACTGCCGTTCATAAATTTTGTATTCGCTTGTATTGTATTGTGTTTAAAAATTAATCATTTTGAAACCCTTTCTTTAATTTTCCTTTGTATCCACATGTATTACCGTATGTATGTGTTGGTTGCTGTAATGATTTTCATGAAAATGTGACAACTTCATTCTCTCAATTGAAAGATTTCGTGAGAGCGCCGCCAAGAAATTAGAAAAGATTCATTTTTTTTCTTATGGAAACGAAAATTTCGTAAGATCTGAATACGGTGCTTTACTGTCACTACTTAAGTCATCTGAATAAAATTTTAGGTTTGTTAAAACTTTAATTAATTGGTGGTCCTTAACCGGATTTGGTTGAACTTTTCAGACATTCCAGCCTATTCAATATTCATTATCATTTAAGATTTCATAACATTTAGCGTAAGTCCGTCAACTAGTTTTTGTTATCCTTAAGCTGACCAACACATTTTGGCCACAAAGAGGACTAGAATGGGTAAAGAACTACATGTTTTGGTTTTAAATAAAAAATGATATAAAAATACATGTATTTACAGCCTGTTTCTCGATCTCGAACGAAAGCTTTCGTCCGTGTTCTAGACGAAAGAAAGTTGATTTGGGTTCCACAATCTTGTCGTTTTAAGTCGAATGAAAACATAAATTTTTTCAAAACTTTTCTGCACAAATTTTGGTTTCTCTATATCGAATGTGTTGTCATTTGGGACCAAACATAGTCAGGCGAATGAAAATTTCGACTTAGAGGAACCCAATTTGGGTGACTGATTTTCGTTCGCTTAGCTAAAAATTGGACGTAATATATAAAATAAAACCTTTTATTTTGCATATAATCATTATATGATTTTATATTCAAGTCAGGGTGAGACACCAAAATCCGGGGCAATCCTGCCAAAGGCGGGACTCCCGCAAAAGCGTGACGGTTAGTTGTACTACTTTACAAATATTTAATTTTGTTGTTATTCTTTCTTTAAGCGAAACGGCAACTCTGCACTCTAGATATCTTAGAAAACAGCATGCGGCTCAGCATGCTTTAGTAACATACAAACAAACACACGCACACAGCAACACTGGCACCATGGTATGCTCGTTGTAGGTACGGCTGTATAGATGTGTATGGATCTTTGGCTTCTTTTGTTGCTGATGTCCTGTCGAAATTTGTGTCTGTGAGAATGAGTGTGAGTGTGTGTGTTTGTGTGTTATTTGTATGATACCCAGAAGAAAAATTTCTTTTGCTTCTCATTCTTCCCAAATGATTCTCCTTCTCTTGCTTAGTTCAGCAGTTTTTGTGTGCGGACGATTGTATGACTGGGTGTGTGTGTGTGTGTGAAGGAGGGTGTGTGCGGATGTGTTTGCGTTATCGTTGAGTTAAATTTTAAGTTCTTAAAGAGCATTTAAAGTTCTTTGTAGGACTTAAAGAAAGATTTAGGGAATTTAAAGATTCATTTGCTGAATTGTGTTTGTGATTGAAACAAGTGAAATTTTGCGATTATTGCGGATTTTTGCGTTTACCGCCCTAATGATCTTTAGGAGGCTCGCAATAACCGGATTTTTTTTTATTAATTTCTCTGTTTTTGTTTTTACTACAAATGTAGAAAATGTAGCTGATATTTCGATACTTCATTTTTGATGTAACATGTCGGAGAAGGGGACTCATGTTTCTGAAATTTGAAATAAATTTCTGCGATATCAAGCAACACAACCATTAGAAAAAAATTCAGAAAGGAATCACGGGAAATGTGTTTGTTGTCTGTTCTAGGGTGATTCCAAATATAAACGCCGACGTACCTACATATGCATTTTTATATCACATGAAACAATATGACTAAGCAACATTGCACACACACACATACACAGTTTAAGAGACACACTTGGGCATAAGTAAAATGTGATATATTGTTGTTGGAATATCTGACAGCATTCTCAGCTCATATGTAACGGGTTTTTCAACAGAGACGCTACAAAAGTAAATCGATAGGGACAGCAAACGACGCCACATTTTTACCCGCTCTTTTGACATTTCTCTTCAGTAAGGTTTGCCATTTCATCATGGAAAGATATACGAGCCAACAACGAGTCGAAATTATTAAAATGTACTTCCGAAATTTGGAGTCAGTGGCCTCAACTTTAAGAGGCCTCAACAATCAGCGATGAGGCTCATTTCTGGCTGAATGGCTTCGTGAATAAGAAAAATATGCGTTATTGGTCAGACAGCAATCCACACGTAATCCATGAGTCATCATTGCATCCCGATGAAATTACGGTTTGGTGCGGTTTATGGGCCGGTGGCGTCATTGGGCCGCACTTCTTCCGCGATGATCAAGACCGGCACATTACTGCGAATGCGAATCGCTACCGTTCAATGATAACCGAATATTTTTGCCACAAGCCACACAGCGAATGCAGTCGAAAATTTGGTTCAGCGTCTGGACTTCTGCAAGCGTGCCCGTGGTGGCCATGCAAAAGAAATCGAGTTCCATACATAATGGCATCGAACGTACTTTCACAGCAATAACGAATTTCGTTGGTATCTAAAACCGGTTTTATTTTATTTAAAAAACTTTTGTAGCGCTCTTATTGAAAAACCCTTTATATCCGTATATAAAGTATGAATGTGTGTTTGTGTATATAAACATTTGTCCAATATTTTTTTGTAGATTTTTCTTTAACCTTTATGTCAACAGCAGATCTCCTTTACGCACGTCACCAGCAACATACCTGGGTATGTACATAATACGTTTTGCATGGGAAATGGTATGCCGTTAGCAAATCTAACTCGTTTCTTGGAATTCCTGAATATTTTTGATTTTGTTAGAAAGAGACAAAAGGTTCAATACCAGTTTCACCCTTGCAACAGAAACATACCTGGGTATGTACATACGTTTTGTATGGGAAATGGCATGCCGTTAGCATATCTAACTCGTTTCTTGGAATTTCTGATTTTTTTTTTTATTTTGTTAGAAAGAGACAAAAGGTTCAAAACCAGTTTTACCCTTCCATTTAGTCATTGTTTTTTGGAAAAAGTGTTTGTATAGGTAGACACACGTAGAAGCATGTATATGATAGAGATGCAGAAATTTCATTCTTTGTAGTTTCGTCAGCAAATTTAGTATATATTTGTGATTCGAAGTGAAAAGACGTTTCTGTTTATTTTGTGGAAATAAAAAAATAAAATAAAAGTAAAATGGCAGATGGTGAATGGCTTACTCCACGACAACTAAGCGCACTTTCGTACGAAGAACAGCAAGCATATATTCGCCAAACGCTTGAAGAGAGGCTGGAAGAAATAATTGACCACGATTCAATAGTTGATGACGAGGCTTTAGGTGAATGTGTAGGTGATATTGGTGGTGATGACTCAGACTGTGAAGAACCCACGTTACCGGAATATGACCCAGAGGACGACAGTGATTCTGATGAAGAACTTGAAGATGCAGCAATTGAAACTGGCGAATGTTTTACTGCCAGAGATGGTAATGTTTGGTCTTCGATACAACCACAACCTGTAAGATTCCGTACGTACAACATTCTAAGAAGTGCACAATCTGGACCAGTAGATTTGACCATTGCAGAAACGTTCAAATTGATAATGTCAGACGAAATATGCGACATAATTATTCGTGAATCAAATCGAAAGGCAAGGCAATTCTATGGTGATGACAATGCAAAACATCCAACAAGAGAACCGAGATCATGGATTCCCATAACAAAAAGTGAATTTGATGCATATTTGGGCCTACTTTTGCTAAGTGGCGTTACACATTCTGGTTACGTGCAAACGAAAGATTTATGGAAAACTACATCACATCCAGTATATCGTGCTGCAATGAGTGCACGACGATTTTGGGATATAAGCCGCTTCATACGCTTTGATAATGGAAACGGACGCCAGCAACGCAAACAAACTGACAAAGCAGCAGCAATATCGGACGTTATTTTGATGCTAAACAGCTGTCTTCGTAGATACTACGTGGCAGGAGCCAACGTCACCGTAGATGAACAATTGTATGCTTATCGTGGTGGAACTGGCTTCACGCAATACATACCATCAAAACCTGCCAAATATGGGATAAAAGTGTGGTGGGTGTGCGACTCCATTTCGTCCTATCCATTGCAGGGACAAATCTATACAGGAATGACACCGTCTGGTGAACGTGAAAGAAACGTTGGTGAAAGAGTAGTAAAGGATTTATGTGTCAACCTTTTTGGTGCAAGTGGAAGAAATATTGTATGTGACAACTTTTTTACTAGCTACAACTTGGCCAAATCTTTGATGATAGACAATAATTTATCGATATTGGGTACTTGCAACAAAAGGTGTACAAACGACGTGGGGCTGAATCATCAATGTTTGGGTTCTATAATCACGTTACGATGTGCTCGTACGTGCCCAAGAAAAACAAGGCAGTTGTACTATTGTCCACTTCCCATTATACAACAGAAACGGGCGGTCCTAAGAAGAAGCCGTTGCTTATATTGGACTACAACAGAACCAAAGGTGGAGTTGATAACATGGACAAGGCTTGTGTGGATTTAGTACCAAGCGGCGGACAAATAGATGGCCTTTGGCTTTCTTTTATAATATTGTGGACGTTGCTGGGTTTGCTGCATACGTAATATACGTTGAAAACAACACTCACCTGAAGGCGTCTACAAGCCGCCGTAGGATGTTTCTCCATCAGCTAGGCGAGCAACTATGCAAGCCAGAAATAGAGAGAAGGGCGAATAACAGCAGTATATCCACAGTTTTTTCAACGCGCAACGCCATCGAAGCCATGATAGGTAGGCCCATCCGAGTTGTGGATGCTGGAGCACATGAAGCGGAGGAACGTGATAGTACGGGACGCCTAAAAGTAAATCGGAATTGCTACATCTGCTCGAAACGACGTCCTACTCGCAAAGCATGCACATTATGCAACAAACCAGTGTGCGCAGAGCTTTCCAAAGACTTGCCGCAATGCGATAGATGTATTTGAATCTCAATAATTTAATTACAAATAATTATATAATAATTATATAATAATAATATACTATTTACAAAAATTAACTCAAAATAAAATATACTTTTCAATTATATCATCATATTTGCATGCGTTTTACTATACATACCCAGGTGTGTATGCTGTTGACGTAAGGCTGCAACTTTGTAAATGGACTTTATCTTCCAAACGGATGATCCAATCCTAGCCAAACTTGGGGCTACTGCGTAAAACAGTTTTGGCTAGGATATCCGGTTATCCAGTTCAGAGCTACAGCGATTTGGAAACGCAAAACATACCCAGGTATGTTGCCGTAGACATAAAGGTTAAGGAATTCAACAATCTCAAGAATTAAACATTGAACCTTCATGAAATTAAGAATCTTCAAAATTTTTCTATCAGAATTCATATTCAGATAATTTTCAAATTATTACTGTTTGAAATTGTTACTCCAGTCAAACGTGTGTCAATTAATGTGTGGTATTCAAGGAACACAACAGACGATTAAAAGTTTTATTTTGCCCATTTTGTTGCAACACTGTTAATTACTAAAAAATGCAACCATAATAAAAACATACATATTTACATAAAAAATCAACTATTAGACAGACGGAAGGCGATCAAAAAGTTTTCGACGCGTCGCCGCCACCAAAAAAACTGTTGAAAACACGCCGCCGCAGATCTAGCCTTTCTTGCTTTAACCGACTGATCCAATTTTTAAGATTGAATTATTTCAAAAACTTCCCAAATTTGTACAAAACTGGCTAAATCAATAGCCGCCAATTTAATTTTTTTGTTGCCCCGCCGTCTCGCACGGATTTGCCAACTGAAATGCGATTTTAATCTCAAATTGGGTGGTGTAAACGGCAAAGACTAGAGAACAAGGTTATCGTTAACATGGCAGCGATAAACGGCGGTCAAAATACGGTATAAGGAACGATATCAAAACGTTTGTCGGCAGTGAAGTTTATGTACGAATGTATTTTAAGTTGTTCTTTGACCAGCGATTGTCGACACAAAGGCATCGTTTGGACGATTATCATCATACATATTTATATGTCATTTACACAATCCAAGATTAGTGCATTTCGAAGGTTAACTCCGTTAACCTACGCTTACCCAAGAAATTTGTCATACAACTTTAATTCTTAAAGTTCAGGCGCAATATAGAACGCAGTGGTAGAAACACAAGACAAGCCAACAACTTAGTGGTAAAAAGATGCCGATTGGAAGTTACAAAACAATGTATTGGTTTCGTTGGACCAAGTGAATATAATATCTTACCTGAAGCTTTGAAAAATATTTTAACTGTATCATCCTTTAAACAGCAATTGAAAATGCACTTACTACAGAATATTGAAGATTTATTATAAATAACTAATACAAGATTAAGATTATTATATTTATTATTCTTTTATTATTCATTTCTTCTCTGTACATATGAATGAGTATAAATATTGTTATTTGTGAGAATCAATAGTTGCCAGTTTGCCTCTACAAAGCCATTAAGGCGCTGGGGCCCTAATATTGTACTGTAAATTAAATGAAATGAATCTAATAAATAAATAAACAAAAAAAAAAAAAAAAAAATCCGTAAACATTGAATTTTAATTTTTAACCTCATTTTGAGCTGATGTACAATTACAAGTGAGCCGATTTTTAAAGGCCGAATTTTAAAGGTTCAGTTATATCAAAAACATCCACAATTTGTACAAAACTGCCTGTGTCTCGGCTCGGAGTTGCTACCTGAAATGCCACTGTAATCTCAAATTTGGTGGTGAAAACGGCAAAGATTATAGAACAAGGTTATAGTTAATTCCGACATTAGGCACCTGGTATTGATTAATTTTTTCCGTTTATTCAATATTTCGATCCCAGTCGAGTATCGTATTCACAGAATTAATTATCTAAAAAAACGATATCAAATTCAGTATAATTTTGTCGCCAGTGCCGTTTAAGAGTCCAAACAGAACCAGACACACACGCGTCAGACGACGACGAAATAATCCCCAGCGTCTAAACGAAATGGGAGAGAGAGCGCCTGGCGACTTCAATTTATTTTTTCTCTCTGCGTCGCGTATAGTTGCCGCTCTTTTCTGGAATTTGTTTGAAAGTTTGGAAACAATAGTATTGGTCCGAAAAATTTAAATTGGTTTTCCAGCTTTTAACAATTTTTCATTCACTTTAATTGTATTGTGTTTAACAATATATCATTTTCATCCCTTTTCTTTTGTATCATAACAGGATAACTCTAGTTATGCTAAAAATTACATTTTCCGAGAATCGAGCTGTATATATCGAACTGCACATTATATAATCCAAATATTAATAATCCAATTTGTAGTTCCCAAGATATTGGAAAAGATTTATTTATTAGTAAATCTCTATCAATCACTACATTACAAATGAAATTTGAACCCTTAAAACGCTCTCTTAAAACGTTGCTGTTATGCCTTGTGACCACAGATATGTATGTGTTGGTTGGTCTTATGATTTTTGTGAAAATGTGGCAACCCCATTCTCTTAATTGTAGCGTGTTTGATTATATTTGGACTCTAAAGGACGCATTAAATTATTAATCAAACCCCAGAAATAGATAACTAGTTATTCACCGGAGGTGAAATGGTTAGTGTGCGCGACTCTTGAACATGAAAACGTGAGCTCGATCCCTATATTTTATCTGACGACGGTTACCTCGCATAGTAACGGCGACACTATCGAGTAATTAGCTGAACGCTGAAAAATCTCTTTTTTTATTGTTTGATACAAAGACAACGTGTTTGCAGCTTGTAGCAAATATAGTACACTTGTGTCCAAACACATTGAGTTTGTTATTCAATTAGACACAACTATTAATAGGTTAAAATAAATGTTCCAAGTTATTTTTTGTCTTAGATCCGAGTTATTTTTAAAGTTGTAATTCCCTTTCAGGTTAAGAGATCATGTTTTCTCCGGTTAGAACTCACATTCGCTGGACGATCGTCTCGATGTTTGGGAAGCATCATCTTCAGCAGCGTCTAGCCCGTTAAGCCAATGCGGTGTGTATTAACACTTGTCACTAACCGAAGTTTTTTATCGTGTCGAGTGCTTCTTTGGTACTACGTACTATATATGTTGTTGTCATCCAAATGTGGCTTTGTTTGGTGAAAACTGGTAGAAAAAACCTGGCAGAGAACAAAGAAACAAAAGAGCACCAGATCCTCAATTGATGAAAATAATACTTGCACGTAAATATGTGGTTGTTCCAAACAAATACAGGGTTCCTGCATAATGTTACAGGGCGGTGTGTTTTCAGTGTGTATAAAAAATCTTATCAGAATACCGTTCGGAACCGGTAGAAAACAGTAGATCCCAATAAGTAAACGTACAACTAGAAAGCTCACAGGCAACTGATAATGAGAAGCTCTGCCCTGTTCCTTCTTGGGGTGTAATGGGAAACATTTTTTTTTATTTACATGGATAATTATGTCCCACAAATAGATATAGGAATTTGAGTAAATAAAAATTACTACTTTATCGTCTACTGCACAGTGGTCCCAAATCAGTTTTATTTTGGCTTAAAATCGAAACAAGTTAGATTGCACATTTTATAGACAACAAAACAAATTTAAAATGACTGACGGATCAATTAAACACAAAATTGTTTTCTATACTAATTTAATTTTTGTAATTGTAGGGAACTAATGCTTTATATTATATGGGACATCCTTTGTTATCCAATGCCAAAAAATTTTCCAGTCGTACCTGTGCCTGTCTTTAAATATCGAGTTACAAAATGTTTTTAGACAATGTGGCGTACCTAATATGGTCGTCGGAGGCGTTTACGCCAGAATTACTTTTCCATTAAATTCTAGCTACCTTCACATTAATTTTTCGATTTTAGAAGCGAATTGGTTTATCTACTCGCCTACTGAAGCCCTTACAACGCTTGTAGGAAAATTCCAATATGTCTTATTTCAAGAGAGATGCTGGGTTTATTATGATATTTCCCCATTCTATTTAGATCATATTTTTTAAAGTGACCCAAAGCCGAATGGATTCCTACAAATGTAATCAGAATGAGTCAAGTCCATGTTAGACTATTAGAGAAGTCATAAGATACGTCAACATTTGCATTTGATGAGAGGGAATAAACTTGAAGAGAACGATTAGCAGAAAAAATGTTTACAGCTCTGCTAGATTTATCAAATATTTTGGTTGCATTTAAAATGAAATTAAACAACATGGAAATGAAATGAAACATACAGACCAACTTCCACACCCTATATATCTTCTATACTACGAACTTGTGTGAGAACAGTTATATACCAGTCGATTGGTGTGTGTTCCGTGAGTGTACCCGTGTATCCCGCTTGGTCGTTCGATGTTTTGTTTGGTTTATCAGAGCGGAAGCCTAAATTTACCAGACATTTAGTTTTCTCACATATGAGCCAAATTTGACACCCTATATGTCCTATACTACGAATTTCTGTAAAATCAGCCATATACTAGTCGATTGGTGTGTGATCCGTGAGTGCACCCATGTATTTAGTCGATATGTTTCATATGCTTAATCTGTATTCAAATTTTTATTTTCTAACTGTTGTAACCATATTTTGTTTACCAGTGCATTCTGAAAAACGGATAGTGTAAATCGAATGCTGAACGAACGTACAATATCTATATATGTTTCAAATGGAAGGGAGTTTCATTCCATTTCTCTCACCGCGAAACGTTAAATTTGCATTGATAGTCGAACACGGCCTGGCATTTAGGAGACGTGTTAGGAAAAATCTAAATTATATATTTGTGCTGAATTCAATGCTAAATGTACACACCATCTAATGTCATATAAGAGTCATCAACAATTCTATACTTTGTTAGAAGATTTTTAGTTTTCCTACGAGATAACAAATCAGTTATGTTCTATAAATAGCATTACTTTCAAAATTTCCGCACAAGTGTTTGTAGGAAAGAAAAACGTGTTTGTAACGAAAAAAAGTCGTTCACACGTGAGGGAGAAATAGAAGAGAATCCTCGAAAACGAAAACTGCAATTACCCAGTATACTATACGTGTTCGCATTCGTATAGTATACAATTTGGGTAGGGGTAACGTGATCTTCTCTATACATCTTCAATATACATTTGTTAATCAATGGCCGCTTGAGTGGGTACAAACAATATAGCATACAAAGTATTGTATATGGAAATATTTACAAACAATCTTTGTGTTTTGTCTTCGTATGTAATATACAAACTTTTCTACATTGTTTACAGTAATGTTTACAATATCCATGCATTTCTGATGAAAATGCATGGCAGAATGGTATACAATTAGTACCTACGGTCGAATTAAATTGTATATAGAAACTTTTTCAGCGTAGTCTTTACTGCTAAAGAGAAAAAATAAAGAACTGTGTACCACCCCCATACCACTGTATATACCATGTATTTCGAGGCGTATGTATATAACCACTCAAATTAAAAGCTTTGAATTTATTATTAATAACTTAAAATAATACAATTCAATAAGTATTTTAATGTAAATATCTACAAGTTTATATTGGGAAAAAATACACCTAAATAGAAATTAAAAACTTAAAAATTCACTCTAGAAACTTCAAATTTACACAATCAACCAAACGAACGGTTTGTTACGAATGAACCCATTATCACTGTTCACGTTTTTAATAAACAATGTATGCTTTATGTACACTTTTCAGTAAACAAAGTATGTGAATATGTATGAAGTTGAATTAGAGACGAACACAAATTTGTAATCTTCGTAACTGCATATCGTCGGTTGATTATTGTTTTGTCGTATTTACGCCATTTACATCCCGCTTGTTCCAGTAAGTATTACATAAGTACTTATACCATCATGCACTAAGAAAGTACCAGTACTTACTCGGCAATACACTAGCAGTGCGTTTGAGTGACGAATTTAACATGGGGATGTCATTGGAGGTATACAATTGTCACCCTCTCGTTTACCGTCCATTAACGAAAACAGTAATGATAATTCGTTCATTCCGTCATTGATACCAAATAATTACTGAGATCGTTAATGCCGAATAATTACTACTTCGCTAATGATTAATAATTAACTACTTCGTTAATGATGAATAATGAACTACTTCGTTGAAGATAAATAATGAACGAATTAGGTACTGGGAATGTTAGTAAAGAAATCCTAAAATCCCCTTCTTTAATTTTTGAAATAAAAAATATGGATTTAATTATTCATTTTATGATATTTTTCTTCCTTCCTTTCAATGTACATTTGTAATTAATAACAGAAAACAAATTCATTAATTTAAAAGTATAAAACTATATCAGCCTTTTTCCGCAAATTAATTGTTAATACTTATTATTGTAATTCAAAATTATAAAAAAAAACAAAATAAAATTCATTAATTCAGATTATTAACACAATTTTTGACTGCTCACTACTAGATCAAACACCAAATGAAATGTTTATCGACTTCAGATCAGATATGGGAAATGTGAATCTTTTGTACACTTTACGTTTTAGTACTAACCTACATTCACACATTTTTACTACCACACTTACACTTCTCTCACTTGCCTCGCCACTGTCTCTGAGTTTTCAATGACAGTAACTTCGGCAAGAGATTTGACATAAGCGGCCAGATCATGGCTGAACTAGTAAAGGTTGGCGCAATAGAACAACTGATTTTGCTTTCTTATGACTCCATCTGTTAAATTCAGTGTATTTTGTTGTTGTTCTTTTTTGTTTACTGTGTTTGTTCATATGGATCTGTGTTGAATTTGACGGTTACAGTCATGAAACAAAAATTAAATGCCTGTTGTTGGTTCACACAATTACAACAAATCCTACTGCGTCAACCTCTACTAGTTCAGCCAACGGCCCTATCTGTGACGTTTCGTAGTAATTTGAGAAAAAAGCAGAACATCGCAAACGACATTACAAATTGGGAAATATATTTGTAATTGAAAATTTTGCTAATTTTTATTGACATATGTATTGTTTGACAATACAAACATATAAACATGAATATATGTCTAATTTTGCAGAGTACATCAGTTCCATTGTAAAAACAAAAAATCAGAGCACGAAATTTAACGAAACGATACTGTCGGCGGTTGCTTAAAACTGTACTGTATTTATAACTGGCTGGACGCGAACGTCACACAAACAATTTTTCTGTTTTTGACAGTTAATACATATTCTCAACTGTTTGTCGCAAACTGTCACGTGTAAACGCACCGTAAACGTCTTTTGGTACGATCATTATTTTTACGATGATGCAATACAAGTATGCAACCAGTTTTTTAAAAATTAAAAACATTAGTAAAAATTTATTTTTGGATACAAATCTTTAAATAAGAGGAAAAACTTAAATAATTTTGACGTGACAACGTCTTAAATTAGGTTGCGGCTGGGAGTCACTTATGAAAAAGTGTAACGCCCGGTAACGTTACGATGAGTCACCGAACGAGAGAGAGGCCCGCCGAATGCCTTGCGTCTCTCTCCCACTCAATAAATAATTCTGTGTGTGCGGATGTGTGTGTTTACTTGTGTGCCAGAAACGATTTGCTTTGCTGGCTTCTAGTGGCTGTTGGTCGGTGGTGTGAGTGTTTTTGTTTTTTGGCACATCATATATATGACGACTGAGCAAGTATGTATGTGCGTATATATGTGCGTGTGTATGAATATTGATTTAGATCAGTCTGCATTGGATAAGGTATTATTTTTTGTTTTTTGTTTTTTGGCTTTATGATATGTGTAGTGTATGTTTGTGTGTAGAAATTTTCATATGAATTAGGTAGCCAAAACGAAACAGAGAGCTGCGGTCGGCTTTAAAAACGATATGCGAATATGATGAATTGAAATACTTTTTGGTTAGTAAATTATTTTCTTTTGTTTTTAATAAAAGAAATGTTTATTTTTTATAATAAAAGAAATGTTTATATTTTATAATAAAGGATATGTTTATTGTTTATAATGTCACATTTGATAATGTGTTCATAGAAATCGCACAGGTACCTAGATGGTGTTGAAATTACTTCTATTTTCCTAAACCATAAGTTTCAATAAATGTTAAAACATCGCCCGTGAGTTCTAACACTCATTGGTTTTTTTTTTTATTTTACAAATTTTAATTAATTTCAAATTTATTTAGCAAAAATTTGAACCTTCGATCTGAATAAATGTTTTGATTTTCGAATTGATTCTTTAAAATTACAAATATTAAGAAAAAGTGGCAGATATAAGAAAACTTGATTTAAACTGTGTTGAGCAAGAATTTTAACATCTAATCAATATGAAAATCAAATCAATCTAAACAAAATAGGTATATTTCTATAGTTAAAATTTGTGCAATTCTTATTTTCATTCAATTCCTTGTTCCTATTGTGCAATTTAATTATATTCATATCAATAAATATTCTACCGAGAAAAAGACGTTGTCACGTAAAATCTTCGCCCGTAAAACCGACTTTACAGGCAACAATTTTTTTTCGATAACCTTTTTAATTATCGAGTTATCGAATGTTTAAAAACCTGTGAAAAATAAAAACGTCAGGAATTTATATTTTACGATTTATATTTTCTCCTAGAACTGTAAAAATAAGAGGAAAAAATTAAATAATATTTTTCGATAACTGCCTTAATTATCGGGTTATCGAATGATAAAAAACCTATCACAAAATACAAGCTTGCGAAATTTACAAATCTTTTATTAACTTTTTATAGCATACTTTTACTATTTTATTTTAAAAAGGTACAATTGGAATTTTTTGTACTATTTCTGAGCGCTCTACCAAGAAACTCATCGCATTTCTTATCACTGCTAGAAATATGTTGTCAAATTGTTTTTCCAACTAACACAGCAGAAACACGGTTGCCACAGGGATAATTTTTTAATTACCAGAATTTTTCAAAAAAGTTACCAAAAGTTACCAAATTTTTAAATTTTTTTATTTAGATCATTAAATGTTTATTTAAAATAATTCGTTACAGAAAATCATATTACATACATACATCAATAAAAACAAATAAATAACTGGTTTCCCATTACATCCCATGATGGGATCACAACCAGTGAGCAGTGCTCTTTCGAGTTTTATACTCACTGATTGGAACGTACGGTTCCGAACGGGATTTTGAGAAGCTTGTTCATCATCATACATCAATATAAAAATTAAAAAAAAACCAAAACCAAATCATAATATATGGCAAACCAAATCAAAATCTTCACTTTCTTTGAATTTTATTGCCTTCAATTGCAATGCAAAATTATGTAGTGCACAAGTGTTCTAACACTTTTATATTCAGACCAATCAAAGCACAAATAGTTCGTTAGTGCGAAAGAGACGAATATATTAGGTTATTTGATTCGAACGACGACAAGCTCGTATTTTGGTTACGCCCATAATCACTCAATTCTCCCAAATTGTGTTGCTAGTGCTTCATGTTTTCTTCTGTTTGTGAGTAACATTTTAGATCACATTTCGTCAAATTTTCTAATAGAAGTATGAAATCAAATGCTTTTTCTTATACTAATTATTTCATATCAAATGGTTACCAAAATGAATAAAATGTTACCATGTTACCAAGCCGTTTAAATGTTACCAATTTTGGTTGGATATTACCAACTGTGGCAACCGTGCACAGAAAATAACGGCACTTAAAAAACACAAAAAAAAATATCAAAATAATGTGTACTGATTTTACTATCCCCTAGTAATGCACAGGGGCGACAATCGACACACCACTCGTTTACTTTGGAATAAAGAAATAAGTACATACGCTGTTTAACGAAATCGCTAATGAGGTATACGATGAAAAGTATCAATAGTCTCGTTTATATTATACAAATGTATACACGAGTAAGTACTGGGATATGTAATCGACGAAATTATTACAGAACAGACATCAATTGTAGTTTTGCCGAACAAGCGGGATATGTTTTTGGCGTAGAATACGTCTTACCTTACGGTATAGGGAGTCATGTCAGATTGTTATTGTTGTAATCTTTATTTCATTGATTATGAGGAAACGGCGAGATAACTTTTTTTAAAATTTTTTTTGTAGGTAAATGAAGATGTTATCTTTCGTTTGATATACATTTCATATTGGTTGATATCTTCCTAATATTTAAGTTTCTCAAATGAAAATTGTTTAAACACATACACTCAAACATATGTGTGGTGTTTGGTTGAGTGTTTGAGTTTGTAGCGTGAACGCAAACTATGCTGTTGTTTCAGTGTGGACACAAACCTTCGGCTGTTGTTTTCATTGATGAAATATTGAAATTTCGTATATTTACTTATGTATTTAAGTGAAACAAAATGCTAAATCCCAGCGGGCAAAAAACCGAGCCTTAGCGAGTGTTACGCTAAATGCTCGCAAACGGGCTCAGAAGCGAGTATCTACCGGACCAAAACCGTGGGAGATATTAAATTCGCCCAAATATTCGCAAACTGGTTTAAAAACGAGTGCTAAACGGACGAAAAGAGAGAAACATTGTTGTCGTTGTGTCGTGCGCCAAACAGAGGCACACACGTGCAGGCACACGACACTATTTGACTATTGCATTTTGTTTTATTTTTCGTGTTGTTCTCGCAAAAGATATTGCAAAAGTCTCGCAAACGAATCTCTTGCAAGACATCGTAAACGAAACTTTTACTGCCACAAACTGAGCGACTTCATTTTCCGATCGTTTTCGGAACTGTTTTCGAGAGTTTTACCCGCAAAAGTTTCGCGTAACTCTCGTATGCGATATCGTACACGAAGTTTTGGTCCGCTGGGATGTGAATTTGAATTTAACATGGATATATAATTATAAAAAATATATGAAAAAATTAATTCATACATTTTTATGTTAAATGAAAGTGCTGCCAAGTAAGCAAAATAACAATGCTGCTTGATGCTGTTTGACAGCAGCTGACAGTTGACGTTTATCATTTATTGCTATATATGTTTTCTGTCTTATCGGATGGCGTATTCTACGTTAAACTTAATGGCCGTGTCTCTGACACAGCCTGCAGGGACAGTCCGTGGCCGAAGGCCTCGGACAACTGTCTGCTGTTTTTTTTTTAGAGTTGATATTGTGTCTACATTACTGTGATGTTTACCCTAATTTGTGTGTATATCTCTAAAAATTGGTAGTTGGTAATTGTGGCATAGTTGCGAATATTGGTATCTCCATTTCAAACAATTGGCGTTTACGACAAACCAATAATAAGTCGACGATATGTACTCTATATACAAAGTATGCGAAGATGTGTGGAGTTGTCTCTGTTGTCTTATATACAATCTATGTATACTTTCCGAAGTATTCGGGGAAAATTCTATTGGGTAGTGACGCAATCAATAAGGCGCTGATGAGAAGACTTACAATCTGTGAGTTCAAGTCCCGACTGTATTATTTTTTCACTAATTGCAGAAAAAACTGATCTATTATCTGGTAGGAAAATATAAAATCTTCTAATTCAAACAAATGATCGAATCATATAAAATTCTATATTTTGGTTTTACCAAAAATTAGGTTAATTCAGACAAATTTTGGATTTTGTGCTAAATATTGGTCACTATGTTTAGGATAGAATAAAACATGGTATTTCATTCATGGATCATCAATCAATAAGAACAATGTCAAGCCCTTATATTATAATTCACGACTAACGAGAATATTAGGCTTTACGACGTTGTCAGATTATTTATATTGTTGACAAATTCGCAAGGTATCCTTTTCACATCACAATTGTGTAAAACAACAAACTACTTCTGCTTCCGCTTGTCACTGAAATGTGATCGGATCTGTGCCTCCTGGAGCCAACACTATGGACAATACTTAAAACGCATCCACTACTACAAATACATATGTATGTATGTAGATACACAAGTCCATAATAACTGAGTACATCTGAAAGTACATCATTCGGTGATTGCATAGGTAGATACCAATACACGCAGCAACATGTTGTATAGTACTGTCAAATGATTGTAGGCTCATAGTAAAAGTCAATTGAAAAATAAATTGCTTTCTAATTGCTTTCTAGGAACCGAAGAATGTATATATGTATGTATGTACATGAACATGGGAACGTTTTCATGTGTGTGTTTGCAATAAAAGTGTTGCTGTGTTGCATTGAATGAATGATGGCTTAGACCTCTGTCAAAGTGGAAACACAATAAAAGAATCTGCATTGCCACCTAATAACAACAAGTTGCCATTCATTCAACACACTGTCTGTTCGGGAGGGGGGAAATAATTCACAATTTTTTTCTGCAAATCGCGCAACGGTGGAATGTCACACAGGATAATAACAACTTTAGCATCTTGTTAACACATTTGTGTTGTTGTTTTTCAAACGTACATTCGTATACAGGAACACTTGAGTTGAAGGCAAATTCTTTGGAATGTACACATGTATGTATGTATGTCCATGTGTATTTACTTAAGTGACAGGGTCTTATATGCTTTTGTATGCATCAAAATGATTAAAGCCAATCGATATTTTCCAAAAATGGGTTGCAAATAAAGTGCCCAAAAACTGTCACTTTTAAAACCGTTTCTCGGTTTATCCGTTTTCAAATTTGGCAAAAAAAAACCGAGTAAACCGTTTTTTCAGGGGTTTCCCTTAAATTAAATTGCGCATGTATTTACGTATGTACTCACATTGTATGATTGGAAAAAAGTGTTTTTTTGTCTACCCTTCAAAATGTACCTTGGTTTGTTTTATGATGATTCCCAAAATATTTTGCGTTTAGTATTAAGATCCCGTGAGCTGGACCGTTTTTTAAAAAGGTATTTTTGTTTAGTTTTAATTTAGTTTAGTTTAATTAATTTAGCTAAAGACAATCGGCCGTATTCATAAAAAGTTATGAGAGGTTTGAGAGATGATTCACCACACAAAAATCGTCTCTCAAACCTCTCATAACTTTTTATGTATAAGGCCGAATGTATACAATAAGCTTGTTTTTTTATTCCCGGCTAAACTAATTTTTCGACGACTTTGTATGGAGCGCTGCTTAAAATCGCTTAATATCGCCTAGTTCCCCATACAAAGTCGTCGACAAATTAGTTTAGCAGGGAATAAAAAAACGGACTTAATATTAATATCGTCCGCGCGTCCAAAAGTATATAAATCATTCCCTGACACATCCTTTTTTCAGGGATATTCTGCAAAGTAACGCATTTTTAAGATTTTAGTACGAAGGTTTTTCTGATTTAAATGTCAGATTGGAGTATATCTAAATATTCAGAATTTAGTTCAGATCACCACGGAAAGTGTATTACAAAATAAAAGCAATATATCTATACAACAACGTTGTCCTTGTCAAAAGAAAAGATTTGATACCCATTTTGCCCTGTTTAGAACGTAATTTTCCCACCGTATTAAAGTTTTGATAAAACGCGAACTAATGCGAATTTCGAAAAGGCTGAACCACGTATTTACTTAAATCGAATAAAGATTAAAATATGTCAAACTGATATTTATATGAGAAAAATCTCCGTACTAAAAGCTTAAAACTCCTATTTTTTGGCAAAATATCCCTGGAAAAGGATGCGTCAAGACATGCTTTAGCATGTTCTATATATCGTTGGACGGGCCTTAAACAATTCTTCCCTATGATACCAATATTGTTTATATTTTCCATATTTAAAGTACAAAATTCTTTGAAAAACTAAAAAATACATTTTTTAAAATGGTCCAGCTCATTAGATCTTAATGCTAGACACGAAATATTTTAGGAATCATCAGAAAACAAACCAAGGTACACTTTGAGGAGTGGACAAAAGGTACTTTTTTCTGAGTCGGTCTAATGTACAACTTACAATAAATTTGTTTAGCAACCGTTCCGACTCATTCGCGTTTAAATCTCAAAATTTTACAACTGTATTTAAAATTGGTAATCACTTTTAAATTTTAAACTAAAACTGAAATCATATTCCAATTTTGAGTGCGTGTTTAATACACAATTAATTACTTAAGATTTTCAATTAAGTTTGAAAATGATATTCGAATGTTATAAAAAAATTCAAATATAGTATGTATAATAATTTAAATTTTGCAAATTGGGACACAAAAAATTGTTTAAAAAGCTATAACGCGTTTTTCAACAGAGACGCTACAAAGGTAAATCGATAGGGACAACAAACGACGCCATATTTTTTCCCGCTCTTTTGACATTTCTCTTCAGTAAGGTTTGCCATTTCATCATGGAAAGATATACGAGGCAACAACGAGTCGAAATTGTTAAAATTTACTACCGAAATTTGGAGTCAGTGGCCTCAACTTTAAGAGCGCTACGTCCAATTTATGGTCGTCATAATTGTCCTACCAGATCAACAATTGAGCGTCTAGTGGAAAAAATTTGAATCCACAGGCACAGTACAAAATGTTCCCGAGCCAGTGAGACAAAGAAGCGCCCGTAGTGTCGAGAATATTGCTGCCGCTGAGGCTTCAGTTCAAGAAAGCCCAAATGGGCATCTCTGTGACGTCGTTGTGGCGAATTTTTCGAAAAGATCTTGGCCTACATCCTTACAAGACCACCATAAGCGTCGTATGTTCGTAAATTGGGCTGAACAACAACTTGAAAATGATTCGGATTTTCATCGGAAAATCATCTTCAGCGATGAGGCTCATTTCTGGCTGAATGGCTTCGTCAATAAGCAAAATATGCGTTATTGGTCAGACAGCAATCCACACGTAATCCATGAGTCATCATTGCATCCCGAAAAAATTACGGTTTGTTGCGGTTTATGGGCCGGTGGCGTCATTGGGCCGTATTTCTTCCGTGATGATCAAGACCGGCACATTACTGTGAATGCGAATCGCTACCGTTCAATGATAACCGAATATTTTTGGCCCCAATTGGATGATATGGACTTGGAGGACATATGGTTCCAACGGGACGGCGCCACAAGCCACACAGCGAATGCCACAATCAATTTATTGTAAACCAAGTTTTGTGAATGTGTTATCTCACGAAATGGCCCAGTCGATTGGCCGCCTCGGTCGGGCGATTTGACACCGTTGGATTATTTCCTGTGGGGCTACGTCAAGTCTATGGTCTATGCCAACAAGCCAGCGACGATTGATGAACTTCGTACGAATATCGAACGTGAAATTGCAGCAGTATCGGCCGATTTATGCTTGAAAACCGTCGAAAATTGGTGTCAGCGTCCGGACTTCTGCAAGCGTGCCCGTGGTGGCCATGCAAAAGAAATCGAGTTCCATACATAATGACATCGAACGTACTTTCGCAGGAATAAAGAATTTCATTGGTATCTAAAACCGGTTTTGTTTTATTTAAAAAAACTTTTGTAGCGTTCTTATTGAAAAACCCGTTATATGTAATTCTTATTGAAATTATTTAAACATTATGAAATTTGAAAATATGAATTTCAAAATCTTATTTAGAATTAATTAAAACTATATTCACACATTTGATTATAGTATTCATGTTTCCTAATACCAAAATTGAATTACACATAATTAAAATTTAAAAATCGTCATTTTTTAACTTTTAAGAATATTTAGCACAAATTGAGTAAAAACCGGTAAACCGACGTTAACTAACCGGGTTTTATTAAAAGTATTTAGTTTTCTTACGAGCTAACAGATCAGGTTTTTCTGCAATTTATAAAAAATTAAACAGTCGGAACTGGGATTTGAACTCATATTGGCGGACGATCGTTTCGATGATTATGAGTCTTCTCATCAGCGCCTTAGCTTTCTAGGTCAGTGACCGTCTTGTTCGATTGTGTCACTAATTGCAGTTTTTCGTTTTCGATGTTCCTCTCCTCTTTTCTTTCTCACGGGTGAACGATTTTTTTTCGTTACAAACACGTTTTTCTTTGCTACTTACAAGCACTTGTGCTGAAGTTTTGAAAGTAATGCTATTTATAGAACATAACTACGATTTCCTACGTTTCTTGGTCGGGCTCTACCATATGATTTAATATTGATTGTTCGAAATTCACGTTTCAAACCAACCGGTACACGGTGAATAGAAAAAACGGTCAACCGGGTTAACCCGGTTTTTCGGTTTCGGTTATGCTCACTATAGTATTCAAAAACCGAAACCGATTCGGTTTCCATCGAAATGAAAATTGTCAGTCTCGAACAACCGGTGCAACCGGTTTTTTACTGCCGGTTTATGTTTTATGTTGTTCCGAAAGGATATCTATCTGTCTATATCTATCAAATAAAAAAAAAATTAATTCTACGATAAATTCTCAAAATTCTATTTTTACCTACAGTTTTACACCGGTTCCAAACGGTTTTTAGGTGGTGGTTTACATTTCCTTTACGCTAAATTTAATTATACAGACACTGTAAACAAATAGAAGATATAATTTCACTGTTTAAAGTTTTATATTGAAAATTAAAATTGAATTCCAAAAATAAATTAAAAAAGACAAATTTTTTTTTAAATATTTTCATATGAAGCTTAAAACAAACATAAAATTCAAATTCAAATTGCTTTTCCTTTAAAAGAAAAAGTGTATAACAATTTAGTTTGTTTACGATTTTTCAAACATATTTATTTATTTTGTTTAATTAGTAAATGAAATTTATTTATTTATTTATTCATATGCTTAAGCTGTACAACAAGATAATGGTTTTAAACGTAATTTTTAATAATTTTTAAATGTAAAATCCCAAATCATAAAACTTAGTTATAGAAACCAAAACCGGTGTTTTCCATCAAAGAAACGGTGTAGCCGGTTTTTCAAACATGCCATGTTTCAAAACAACCGAATATACGGTTTCTTGGATAGATCGTGTTTTTAAATACTCTAATGGTCACTCTAGTTGCGTCATAAATACTTTATGCATATGCGAGTCCCGTGTTAATAGTGAATTGTAGCCTACAGTTTGGATTGACTGTCCCGGACCGAAACTTTTAACCGGCTTCTACTCCAAACGTGTAAAAAATACTTGACAATTCCTTTAATTTTATAGAAACAATACGATTTTCAAATTTTACTGAAATTGTTGAATTAAATATCAACATGATTTGTATTTATAAATATAATTTTTGGAACGAAGTTCCTTATCGCACGTTACGGGATGGGGGCTAAATGAAAAAATTTTAAACAGCTTTTTTAAACTACTTTATTACAACCCATTATTGTCAACTAAATTGGGTACATTTGGTTTGGTTTAATGGGAAGTTTTCTAGGTGGAGCCTGTTTATTACATATTGTAGTTTTGAACCCAATAAAAAGTAAATTTAGAAAAGCCAAAGTGCAAGACTGGCAAATCCATGAACTACAACCCTGAGCATGGAATTACATTTGGCAGCACACTTACTATTACACTCGTACTTTTGGTTTGTGTCTACACTAACATATGGGGAACAATTTCTGGTTTACTGAACCGAATAAAAGGTAAATTTAGTAAACCCAAAGTGAAAGAAGTTTAAAAAAATAACAACAAAATTCTTTATCTTACATAAGTACCTTTGCTTAAAAAAGTAAATTTTCTTAAAAAAAATACCTTATCTTAAAAAAAATAATTTGTTTCTTAAAAAAGTACTTTATCTTACAACAAATTGCCTTTTCCTAAAAAACTACATTTTCTTAAAACAGTACCATTTATGATTTGTTCCTGTTCTTGAAAAAAGTACCAATTCTGGAAAAAATATCAATTTCTTAAAAAAAACCTTTTCTTCAAAAAAAAAATACCTTCTCTTAAAAAAAATAAATTTTCTTACAAAAATTCCTTTTCTTAAAATATAGCTTTTCTTTTCTTCTCTTGAGATAAGTAGTCTTTCTGAAAATAAGTAAATTTTCTTAAAAAATAACCTTTTCCTAAAAAGAGTACCACTTCTTCTTCTGTTCTTAAAAAAAGTACTTTTTGTAACAAAAATTCATACTCTTAGGCTTTTTCTTACAGAAAGTACATCTTATTGAAAATGGTTTATCATTTTTCAAAAAGTATCTTTTCTTAAAGATCCATTTAAATTATAGTATTTTACAAACGGCGCCTTGGGTGTATTGGATCTAACTAGTACATAATATATATATAACGAAAGGAACTTCGTTCCATCCGGGTGTCTCCTGACACCTTATGCAATTTTTTTAAATCTAATTAAAGTATCGAATCTAAATAAATTACCGGTAAAAAATACTTAGAGAATTCTTTTAATTTTATAGAAACAATACGATTTTCAAATTTTACAGAATTGATAAATATAATTTTTTTAATTCTAATAAAATTGTCAAATCTAAATAATGTGTAAATAAACTAAGTAAGATTTTTTTTCTCAAAATTTAAATTAGAATATAAAAAGATTTGGGAGATATCGCAATTATTTATTTTTTTTTAATGCAAATTTAAATAAATTTAAAATAAGAATATTAAATGGAAACTACAACAATTTATTGTGATTAGTTCACGTGAAATTTAATTTAACAAAAAAATATTAAAACACGAAAACTGGCTTCTTGAAAAAATTATTTTTCGATCAAACCGAAAACTTGGAATTTAAGAATTACAGTGGTTTTTTGAACACTTTAGTTGTGACTGAGTTGTGCTAAGAGAACATTTAAATTATTTGCCACAGTTGATCTGCAGTTAGGCTGAAAACCAAACTGGTTTACATGCAAAGATGTTTGTCTTTTAATTACTATTTAAGAATATTAACTCTGTGCCGACGCTATTCAATTTCAGAAGATCAGGAGATGCACCCAAGGATTTGGGTTTCCTTCATATTGTTATGTTACGAGTATTGCTATGATGATTTGCGTTGACTCTAGAAAATTAACTGGAAATTTATTTGCGGTTACAGAAATTACAATTGGGACACACATTTTTCTGATCCTCCCTCTGACATAGAGTTTGTTTAGATTGAGCTGGCACACTGACATTGAAGTGAAAACAACATCGAACACAAGTGCACTTGCAAATGCGAATATTGACAGTCTAGGCAATAGCTTTCTTGATAGACCTCACTAACAATATGAGCCATTCAAGTGTACCCTGGTAACCCTTGTTTATGCCACTGCAACACGCAACGTGCTTTTGGGTGATTCACGTTTATTGCTGCTGGCTGGCTCGGAAGAAAGAAAATCTTAATGAACTTTTGGGGCCATTTCAATTTATAGGACCATTATGATTAAATTCCATATTTCACATGTGCGTGCACAGCACATCGCCAACTACTCCATGACACAACGACCATCGACACCTCCAACGCCACCACCACCGCCACCGTCAACTACGTTTGTATTACGGCTGAACCTGTTCGTCAACATCCCAAATGGCACTTTTGCCACTCTGCCCTCCTGCTTGTCCTTTACACCCAATCGAAAGAAATGTGCCCTTATTGTTTTTACATTTTCCTTCTCCAAACTCCCCTATGGAAATCTTTGCAAGCGGGGAATTTCCTCATTACTTTTATTTTAAATTACACACTTGTTCGCTATTTTCTTCTGCTGCCGCTGTTGTTTCGTTTGCATCAACGACAAGCTCTAAACGTGTATTTCACTTTGTCTCCTGTTCTTCCTTATGAAATGAAGGAAGAAACGACAGCAGGACATGCACAACTCTCTCTAAACTTGCGTGTATGTATGTAGATATTTATGTGAATGTATGTGTGTGTACTATTATCTCTGGTTGCATCCCTTACCAAAAAGACATTTGTACCCGTGTCTGAGCTTGAGCCTGAATGACTTTGAGTCCTTATCATGTTAAAATCAAATTCCCGAAAGAGCAATTTTTCATTTGGGCAACGGAAAAATTGTACTTTTTTCCACATCGAGGATACAACGTTACTACAGATACAAGAATATTCCAACTTTTATACAACATCATAGTATAGAAAACTAAAATGTATGGTTCAAATAAAATATGAACGCACTAAGAGATTATTAATGTTGTAAAACAAAAAGGTCAAAATGGGATAAGAGCCAAACTTTGTGATAGTGAACAAAAAATTGATACGATACGTCAACCGATCATTGACTTGGCCTCATTTTCGTATAAAAGTTTTGCAATAGAATGTGTCTAACGGCCAATTGGCAAGAAATAAGTTATGGTATGTTACTCTCTCGCCCAGATACCACAACTATTGTGAATTACGCTCTTAGATTTTCTTAAATGTTATTAAATATTTTAAACATTTCGTCGCTGGGCTTTGAAAAAGCGCTACGTGTTTTTTATCAACTTTCCAGGAGACTAAAAAAACGAAATTATTCTTAGACCATTTGTTCGACTACGTAGACCTTAGAAGTACTGCTAACTTCTAAACCAATGCAGATATCGTGAAATGACTGGCTGGATATATGTATGACTAAAAAGGCTGCAATAAAACAACATTTTTAAAAATTACACATAGCGCATTTTAAAGGCCCGGCGACGATTTGTTAATCACTTCACATGAAAAAGGTGGCACAAGGCAAGGTATACACTAATGAGGATTTTGGAAACAGGGGTATCATTTCTTGTTTTGTTGTTTACAAATGTAGAGAAAATTGTTTAAATATATAATGAAAATCATCCCTGATGAATTTATATAACTTTCCATTTCTTCAATTCTTATTCATCCCAATAAATGAAAATTGAATGCGTAAAGATTCTATGTGAACCGTTTGTCATATACTAAACTCGGCTACTCTACATCTGTACATGTGGCCAGCTTTAATGTATCTGGTCCTTTTTTTTGAGTCATGTACCGAATGTTTAGCTGAAACTCTCGATCTTTTATATGACACAGTGGGGAGACACTCGCTGGACCCCAAATACTGTAGATGATGAGACATCAAAGACGTGGATTCCATATAAAGTTCAACTATTTTTTTAAACATCACAGTTTTGCAAGGATCTTTTTACATTTAGATCGATATAAACAAAACTTTTCCCCTTCTGAAAATGGCAGAGACATGAATATTCTTTTTATTTTGCCTTTGTAAAATACCAAAATGGTTTGGAAGGGGTAATTACACATTTTGGAATGCGTGGTGGGATGCAAGTACATATTGATACTGTTTGTCATACACTGAAAGAGAAACTCTTCGTCGCAGGAAAGAAACGTGTTATTTGGTGTGTTTACATTGCTGCAACAAAATGTTTCGTAAATCGAACGATTTTGTTGTTGCCGCAACGAAACATGTAATACAAGATTTATTTGAACGGTCATTGTTGAGTTGTTGCAATATCATAATTGCTGCAATGAATGAATACATTTTTTTGTGCATTTGGAAGAAAAATAAAGAGATAAATAATTAAATAATTTAGCTGTTGCGTTATCATATGCTTTCTTCAAAATATTAGTTATTTATTACGTGTTTTTTTCAACTTTTTAAGTTGACGAGTCTAGAGCGTAGCTGCTGCGAAACTGTCGTTTATGCGACGAAACTGAGTGGTTGGAATATAAGCTATGAAATTATCGCATGCAACGCCGCTTCTATCCCAACAAATTTACATACTTAGTACTTTTTTTGCAACAATGGAGATTCACTTAGACAGAAATTATTATTTTGTGGTCAATATGGGGCTCAAACGACGTGGTACAATGTAAATAATAAAATGTTTTGCAAGGCCAACAGCAGATATATTTTACTCTAACGAGTTGTGTTTTATTCCGAAAAAGTTGTTCGCAATATTTGTTTATTGAACTCGAGTTATTGGAAACTGAAATCTGCTGAATTAATTTTTAAAAATTACATGATGACACCCGGTTGGAACGAAGTTACTTTCGCTATATGTTATGTACTAGTTAGTTACAAAACGCCTAAGGCGCCCGTTGAAAAATACGATCATTTAAATGGATCTTTAAAAAAAGATACTTTTTGTAAAATGATAAACTTTTTTTAAGAGATTGTTTTGTATAGTGTATTTTTATAAAAAAAAGTATATTTTTCGTACATATTTTGTGTAAGAATATGTATTATATTTTCCAGAAAAATTTCTTTTTTAAAGAGAGGTACTTGTTTTATTCAAAACTAATGTTTTTTTTTAAGAAAGTGTAATATTTTTAAAAAGAGTACTTTTTTTAAGAAAAATTAATTTTTTCAAGAACAGGTAAGAAATGGTGCTCTTTTTAGGAAAAGGTAATTTTTTAAGAAAATGAACTTATTTTCGGAAAGGCTACTTATCTCAAGAAAAGAAAAGGCATCATTTTATTTTTAAGAGAAGGTACTTTTAAGAAAAGGTATTTATTTTAAGATAAGGTATTTTTTGAAGAAAAGGTTTTTTTAAGAAATGGGAATTTTTTTTAGAATTGGTCTTTTTAAGAATAGGTGCATTTTTATGTGTAGGTACTTATCTCAAGGAGTAGATAGTAGTTTTTTAAGAAAAGCCAATTTGTTGTAAGAAAATGTACGTTTTTAGAAATCCTTTTTTTAAGTAAATTTACTTTTTGTAAGAAAATTTTCTTTTTTGAGCAAAGGTACTGCTTTAAGATACGGTATTTTTTTAAGAAAAGGTGCTTTGTTTAAGCATATGAATAGGTTTTTTTTGAGAAAATTAACTTTTTTTTAAGAAAAGATACTTATTTAGGAAAATTTTCTTTTTTAAACTTCTTTCACTTTGGCTTTTCTACATTTACTTTTTATTGGGTTCAAAACTACAATACATATATACTAAATATTGGTTACAGGCTCCACCTAGAAAACTTCACATTAAACAGGAAATTCCCAACGTATGTGAGACAATAACATCTATCTAATTTCTTTCTCTATGATCCAAGCCGTTAGTCTAGACACAAACCAAAGCAAATGTAAACAATATAGTTGATAAGAGTGGGTTGTATCATAATAGTGTTAAAACAAAAGTTGTTTAATTTTTTTTTCATTTAGCCCCCATCCCGCAAAGGGCGATAAGGAACTTCGTTCCAAAAAATCCTTTTGTACATATTTTCCAAAATGCACGAGGTGAGTAATTGTTAATAGTTGTACATTAGGGTGTGGTGAAAACTTGAATTTCAAATGTGAGGGATGCATGTTGAAGAGCTAATTACGGGAATGTCAAACTCTGTTTTATACGAGGGTACTTATAGTCTCATGTGGAAATCGACCGATTTACATCGAATACGATTTTACATAATAATGATGTTTTTTTGTGTAAATAATGGGTATCAATTAATTTATTTCTCTTTTTCTGCCACTAATTAATTTATATCTAAAATATTTGTTCTCCAATATTATCAGTTATGCCAATAAAATTCGTCAAATAGTCAAATCGTATTCGATTTTGATGCGATCGACATACCGGACTATTGTTGTTGTATAATATAGTATACAAATTATTTTCCTTTTTTGTATTTTAGAGGCTGGTTCGAATTCATCACCTAACTTGTTGAAAATGATATCGTCTGAGCCGATATAGCTGTCCAAGTCTCTGTTTTGATCCTTATTATTTTCATTTTCGTCCTTAAGATCTTCGAAAAGATTTTTGACCACTAACATATTTCTGCCACTACAGCATCTGGTGATTATTTTCTAAATGAAGATGTAGAAAATAAATTTTGAACGACATGTGTAGGGTTCATAGCAACAATGAAGCAAATTCATTGCAGCAATAGGACATCAATATAATTCAGCCAGACCCACTTTATTTTCGTTGCGGCGAAGAAACTGAAGAATGTGTAGCTCACTTTGGGTGAAAATATTTGTTAAGGCGATGACCAAATTCAATCGTGTGACAAAACTTTTCTTTTCAGTGTAGCGACTTCAATGCCAGCTAGAGATAAACAAAAGAGGTGTGGAGTACATGGACTTTCTTCGCCTTATTTTCTATGAAAGTTATGGGGGGTATCAGCAAATGTTTCCAATGTGGATGGATGGTTCTCTTGGATACATACACATCTATACACACACACATTTAACTAAATTTGAATGTACATGGATGTGTATGCGCTAGAATAAAAACTTACGAAATATTTGAGGCTGTTTTAAATTGTTAACCCTTTAAAGTAATTTGCCCCAACGTGACTGAAGCTCATCCCTGCTTAGGTGGATGAAACAAGAACAACAGACGTCACGCCGTATGGCTGAAGACCATTTCAATAGATTGGTGAAGCAGTACGACTTGCAAAACGAGTTTCTGTCTGATTACGGAAATCAGCCATTCCACACGGCAGTTGTTAGGGGGATGTTAGCAGCTCAGACATTGATGGTAGCTGGTACAATATATATTTACAACAACTTCCACAACAGTTGGAGTAATTTTGCAATCAATCACTATATTCGAGTTGAAAAAGTAAATCGTTCATAGAATCAAATATGGTCATAGCAAAATTCCTTACATTATTACAAAATCCTTATGACAATTTTTCACTGCTTTTCTTGAAGCTGTAAATATTAATTTTCAGTCGATCCATTCAGGATAAGGTGCTGTAATTGTGGTTGTGGGAAATGTGGTTTGAGATTGCTGTGAACCAGCTTCAAAACTGTCTTGTTTGTGTGGGCAGCCTAATAACCTTCGAGTTTACATTTGTCTCTACACGATCCACTAATATCCTACTTACAAGTAGAGTCAATTGGCTCACGGCTCAGTGAGTGTGAGAAGCAATCACTTCCTGGGATCAAACGGGGAAGTCAGTCTAAGATTTCCATGCAACAAGTTTCCAAATATTTTGACTTTGTGATCATGATGTGATTGAACCAATATGTAAGGGTCCGAGTCCGAGTTTTGAAATATAAAACTTTATTATCGGAGGGTATTGAAATTCGAATCGGCAACCTGCAAAAAGTTTTCACAAACGTAAAGAAAATGGATAGAACGAAAAAAGAATTCATAGCAAATAGACAAACAAACCGACACACATCTTTACGTACACTAATACACTCCAACATAGTAACTGCCTACACACATATGCAATAAATCACAATAGAATACCATGATCCAAGTGGTCGCTGAAGGGACAATATACATATATTGACCATTTGAGTATTATCCTAGATATCAAAGACAGAGTAGACAAGGAAAACAATCGGCCAAAACCTTCCGGCACGATGTGTGTATTCGACGAAAACTGTCATGGAATTATGATACCCTTCTATCAACTAAGAGATGGGCCATAAACCCCTGTGGAACACTGCATACACACTCAGAGAATTAATTGTTTGAAAAGAGGTTGTAGCAACCGTAAATTCGGATGTTGCCACAGAATTGCGGTTGCCGAAACCGAATTGATGTTGTCAGAACTGAATTTGGTCCCCACAACTGAAATTCGTTTGAAGCAACTTCGTTTTATTGTCGATACGGTTATGACAACTGATTCCTCAACTATATTCATTCTGTCAACTAACTTGTCGATAATTTGAAATTTATTCGGAAGCAACAAGATCTTGGGAAATGCAGACGAATGCGACCTTGAGAAGTTTGTTATGAGCGTCAAGTTAGAATTTCGTCGATTGCGGAGAGAAAGTGCGGAAGTGATGTCTAGGTGGATCATATGAGATGATTGCATAAATTGCTACCGTATCCCACGAAGTAATGCTTAACGGTAGGCCAGTGGTGGAGTTTGGTTGAAGAGTGTAGGAGGTGTGGTGTAGCAAGTAAGCGCCAGAAATGATCACAAACAAAACAATCACTGTACAAGACGTACGGACACGATATCTTTATAATATCAATGAAGAAAACGGGACACAGACACAACAGGAAAATACAAACTGAAGTCGTGAGACCAAAAAAAGCAAAAGAAGAATGGATATTAAACTTTGCAAGAACTTATCTCAAAATTGTTTCAATATTTTTTGAAAGCCTTAAAGGCTCATGAATTCATTTGTTTTAGGAAAACCGAAGGTCCTACTACCGTCCATTAAAAATTGGCCCGAGCACACTGTTAGATTTCATATAATGTTAGATACATCGGTGTGGATTTATTAAATCCGACGTCATATTATAAAGTCCTCACAATTTTAGGGTGGGTCGATATATCTAATCTTTTTTGCCTGTTGTTTTGGATACTATACAAATTCGTACTAAAATTTGTCTTGCGTTAAGATGAACATGAACACTCGAGTCCAAAAGGGCACACGGTTTTGTAACGAAAGAAACATTTTGCACCGAAAAATCCGCCTTATAATCTCATCTGAGGGTTCCACTTTAAATTGTGACGTATGACGGTTCCAACTCCCCTTTTGTAGTTTTAGGTCCAAATTTTATTTTGGTTGCATCTTTAGGAGATTAAAAAATAAATTTCCGTATTCCTCCATTTACAATTTTATATTGTACTTGCGAAAGGGGTGTGTTGATAATTATCTATCTGTGCCAGCAAGTAAAACGACTTATGTGAAATTTTTTTATTTTTTACAAGAATATTTTTGAAGTTTAGGAGTTTTGAAAGATAATCAGTTTTTCCTAATTAAAATGTGGTACTATATCTCTTTTTCCAAAACAAAAATTATTATTTGCAGTCTTTTTGCTTAACAATATGTCCATTTGTTGTTTTGTTAAAATCACCTATGTCTACATAACTTGAAAAGCCAAATATTAAATATTATGTTGAGTTAGGTTGTTATGCCGTGTGAAGTTTTGGCAATAAAAGGGAATAGTAATTCAAACGTATCTGAGCTACAGCTTTTGACTAAGGAAATCATCGTGGTAGCTTTAACTCAATTTCTACCTAAGAGCTCATAAGTCGTTTTTGTTTGCGTCCACATCCTACTACTATATAGCAGAGTAGACACCGTCTTGGGTGGCATCATCGTCATCGTCATCGTCGTCATCATCATCGCCATCATCGGCATTTCATCTACCCCAGCTGTAGTCGGCGTCAACAGCAATGACGACGATGACTATATCAGCACTGAATTCAGTCAAACTGAAGGCATCAATGAAAGTAAAATAACTGGATAGGCGTAAAGTTCGGTCGTGTTGAATCGTTTAATACCCTGTAAACTGGATAAAAGGAAACGGATCAAGAAAATATATTTATCCGTTGACGTTAAACGATCTTTCACTCAGCGAACGCATTTACGTATAAAATGACACGGTATGTAGTACTCGTATGTAAATGTCACTGAAACTTGAAAGAAGATCAATGACCATAGAGGTAATGGTGCCTATCCGACACTACTTGCTTCATTTGGATATTTCAATATTTTAAATATTTTAAAATGTTTTCGACTCAGTTTCACAGAACTGTAAGTACCCGATTTCGTACATTTAAATGACTGTTACTATTTCAGCTGTTATGGACTTTTAAACAGAGTTCGTGTTTACCCCCCATGTGTAACCCATACATATCGTCGTGGGGAATGTGTAATGAACGTTTACCCATTATCCACAGGATATTTGGAAACTAATGGGTAGCTATCCATGACAATGGGGAATTACCCATCACAATTACCCATTACCCTCAGGGTAAGAGGGAAAATAATGGGTAGTTACCCATGATGATATTTTTTTTTTGCGAAGACCAACACTCAGGGGATGTCCCCTATAAATGCAGTGCATTGCATTGGACTTAGGAAAATGGGATAGAAGTAGGGGAAAAGAGAGAGAAGTACTTGTTAATATTTGACTTAAACTTGCTGATGTTGTAAGAAGTGGGGAATACACTTGCCGGAAGCTTATTCCACATACGGACTGTTCGGCTGAAGAACGAATTGTTTCTATAATGTGCAGTTCGATCCAACGGCCAGGAAAAGGGATAAGTTCCACTTGAAAACCGCATTGTACGGTTAAATACCCTAACCTCTGGAATGAGGCCATGTAACTCGGCGGAACACTTTCCATGGAATTGGGAATTTCCCTTCGCGATTACCCATTACCCTCAGGGTAATAGGGAAACTAATGGGTAGCTACCCACGACGATGGGGAATTACTCATTACGATTACCCATTACCCTCAGGGTAATGGGGAAAATAATGGGTAGTTACCCACGACGATAGAGAATTCCCCATCACGGTTTACCAACAACAAATTGTTTAATCCTGATGCCAGACAAGACTTTTGATAATGTTTGAGTAACTTAACTTGAGAAACTTATATATACCCGTATTTTCCTCTATATTTGTAGCGTTATCCCATCGTGTATTAAACTTCTTCACAAAATGTATGATGTCATTTGAAATTATTATCTGTTGCCTTCAAATTGTAGCTCTAACCTTTCCAATATCTTATACCATCTTTGAGAAACCATCCGTTGAAATTCAACTCACTCCGATGAAATATCTGAAAATCCTGATATTATGGAGAAATTCTGGGGTCAGATTCGGTTTCAGCGCACCTCAAATTTGCATTTATCTTTTTAGTCCGATGACTGAGTAGTCGTTTGTATATATAGATTTGTGTGTACGAGTATGAATTGTGTTTCGAATTCTTCCTAGATGAGGGAGTATTTTTGGAACGAAGTTCCTTATCGCATGTTGCGTGATGCAGGCTAAATGAAAAAAATTTAACAACTTTTGTGTATATTATGCTACATCCCACTATTATCAACTATATCGTTTGGTTTGTGTCTAGACTAACATATGTAAGTTGGGAAAATTCTTGTTTAATGGGAAGTTTTCTAGGTGGAGCCTGTAACCAATATTTAGTATATATTGTAGTTTTGAACGCAATAAAAGTAAATTTAGAAAACCCAAAGTGAAAGAAGTTTCAAAAAAACGAATTTTTTTTAAATAAGTGCATTTTCTTACGAAAAGTAAATTTTCTCAAACAAAAAAAAAAGCATATGCTTAAACAAAGTACATTTTCTTAAAAAAATTAAATTTTCTTACAAAAAGTACCTTTTCTTAAAACAAAAGTACATTTTCTTACAACAAATTACATTTTCTTTGAAAAACTACCTTTTCTTTAAAGAGTAAATTTTTTGTGAAACAAAATAACTTTTCTTGAGATAAGTACCTACTCTTAAAAATTTACCTATTCTTGACAAAAGGACCAATTGTATAAAAACTTCCCATTTCTTAAAAAGACATTCTCTTCAAAGTAATACATTTTCTTACAAAAACTCATTTTCTTAAAAGTTCCATTTCTTAAAAATAAAATAATACCTCTTTAAAAACGGACCTTTCCGGGAAAATATAATACATATTCTTAAAACAACGACCTAAAAAAATGTTCTTAAAAAAAGTTTATCGTTTTACAAAACCATCTTTTCTTAAAGATCCATTTAAATTATCGTATTTTTCAACGGGCGTATTAGGCCTGTTGGAACTAGCTAGTACATTAATATAGCGAAAGGAACTTCGTTCCAACCGGGTGGCCCCTGTCTCGTGATTTTTTATTTTGTTCTCTCGTTTTCTTCGTTGATATCGTACTAAAATCATCTCCGTTCGTCTTGTACAGTAACGATTGGGTATGTTTATAGGCAGCTACTATGTACATATATTGCACAAAGTAGTGACATGTAGAATAGCGATTTGTATCAGTAAATTTATGACGTTTAGTGTGGTTGCATATGGACGTTGCATGTTGGAAAGAATTGCTTTAATAACACCAGATAGATGCATTTGCTCAAACCAACCAACAAGAAAACAGCAACACTATTTCGTTTAAATTCGTGTAAATATATAACAAACATATACTAACATATAGTAAAGATAACAAAAAATACGTTAAAATTCCAGTTTTTCATCAAAACGACATGAAAATTTTAGGTGTACAATTTTTGTAATTCCACCTGGTGTAAGTTAATTTACGTTAAAAAAATCTATACCGCCCCGAAAGCACCACGAAGAGTGTGAAATGAAACTTCAGACGAGAGGAATGGTACGTCTAGGTGACCTGGAGTGAATTAGTATATGTATCGCTCATAGAGTAAATTAGGATAGAGTATCAATTTTTCTCATCTGACGTATCATTTCACACTCTTCTTCGTAGGTTTGGGCAAATGAGAGATATTCGACTAAAATTAACTTACACCAGGTTCTTTTGGTATAGAACTGTGAAATTTAAATGTATTTTGCACTTTTTTGTTGACTTTTATTATTGGTGTACATTTGTGTTGTATTTAACACAACTATTTTGCCACCAAAAAAACGAAATGCGGTTGTTGTTCCTTTGTTGGAGGTTGTGTGATAATGTCTCTAACTGGTATTATTGAACCCATGCTTTCCACCATCCAATGTTGACTTGCAACCATACCTATGAAGTTAATAATATTGAGAGAATAAATTACTCTATTCTAATTTCCTCTATCGTATCAAGGTGATTGGCGTTTTTTGTTTTGGGTTCAACCACCGATATCTCCAAGGGGCACATGAAGAATGAATACGGCCATGGTCCTATATCAGAAAGCATCAACGTCTCGGGTTCTGCTATTTCAATAATCTACAGTTTGTTGGGAAATAATAATCAGGAGCTGTGTGCCTTACATTATACATAAGTAATATGAAATGTATTGTTAAGCCGTGCGAAGGGAATCACAAACTAAAGACACCTCCCAATTGTTAGTAAGGAGGTGGATGATATACATACATGTATGTGGATACATTTGTTGCTGTTGTGTTATACCTCATGCCATGCTTGCCGAATACAAATATATTTAAAGTTGTTGTGCAGCAGCTCACAGCAGGCAACATGTTGTACGAATGAGAATTCTCGTGGTATCCGACACTGATAAACTCGCTCGCAGCATGAGCTGTCGTCCCCAATGTGTAAGGTGAATGAGTTTTCACTATTTTCGTCTTTATTCTGGCTCAGCTTAAACATTTATGCGATTTGTTGCTGCTGCTGTCGCTGCTAGTTGTTGATTTCTATTTGTCCCTGTTACTCACATTCGGCCTTTCACGTGAAGTCGTATTGTTTTGTTGCAACATGATGTTGCTGTTGCTGCAAATTTTTTAGGCAAGAAATCGATCCCTGTGTCCGAAATGATCGTAAGTGACAAAAAGCAAATATTTCGGAAGGTTTTTGTCTTTAGCGATTGTAATCACTAAAGATCAAATTGAAACCTGTTGACAAAAGATAAGTTGTATGTTTGGCAACAATTTTGCATCAAACAAATCAATTTTGTAACCAACATTTTACTTACGATCTGCTAATCATTGCCAATAACTGATACAGCAAGGTAAACTTTTTGGCGCTCTTATTCTAGTTAAAGACCCGTTTCACGTGAAATTTTACAAAATTCCGTACCAAAATACTAAGGTGTTCACTTTATTGCCTAAGGTGTTCACTTTATTGCCTAAGAGTGCCTTAAGGATCATTTTTTGAAAACAGAGGCCCAAATTTACCCAAAAAAAAAATTATTCCCATAATTTTTACACATTATTTAAGTATCCAGCATTAGAGAGTTAAGCAACATGTATCGAGCAACATTTTTATGTACCTAAGAAAAATTTAACGATCCATCAAATTGAACCATCCATGTTATAAATTCTAATTCAATTTCTGAAAAATGATATTTTCAGTGAAAAAAAAAACTTAAAAAAACTTAAAACTTATATAATCGTCAACACTGAAATGTTGCTGTCGTAATTCGCAGCGAAACAAATTAATGTTGCCCAATTGTTTTCAGGCCAACATCTGAGCAACATCAATTTGTATAGGTATCATCAACATATAACTAACTGTTGGCGACTATATTTTCCTCTAGTTTTAAGATGTTTTTACACCAAAAATCTCTTGTTTTGAGAAATTGGCTGGGTGTTGACAACATTGATCAGTTCTTCCTACGATTTGATTGGGCGTTACCATAGACGAATATAGTATAGACACATTTATTCTCTCAATAAATTAAACGTCATAGGTATGGTTGCGAGTAAATATTGGATGGTGAAAAATATGACTTCAATAATACCAGATTGAGTAGTAATTGAATAGTAAACAACGTCCAATACAGGAACAACAACCGCATTTCGTGTTTTTGTGGCAAAATAGTTGTGTTAAATGCAATACAAATGTATACCAACGACAAAAGTCAACAAAAAAGTGAAAAATACATTTAAATTTGTCAGTTCTACACCAAAACGACATGGACAAGTTAAGTGAACATAGTTTGTAACTCCACCTGGTGTAAGTTAATTTTAAATTTAATTTCTCTCATTTCCACAAACCTACGACGAAGAGTGCGAAATGAAATGACAGATGAGAGAATAAATGTGTCTATACTATATTCGTCTATGGGCGTTACACTTTACTTAGAAATATTTAAATGTTGCAAATATTTAAACGGCCGTCAGTGGTGCAACGGTAGTATGCACGGCTGTTGTGCATGAGAACGTGGGTTTGATCCCTGCTCTGACCACCTTAAATTTCTTTCGACGGCGGTCCCCTTGCTTAGTGACGGCGACACTATCGTGTATTTAGCCATGAAAAAGCTTATCAAAATACCGTTCGGAACCGGTGTAAAAGTGTAGGTCCAAATCAGTGAGTGTAAACTAGAACGCGCACAGCTCACTGGCTGTGGGAAGCTCTCCCTAATCCCTTCATGGGATTTAAAGGAAAACCATTTTTTTTATTTACACGGCATAAATATTTCGTCAATATTTCTCCAAATTTTTTATATTGAGTTTTGTACAATTTCACGTGAAATATTGATCTTAGTAAGAGCCACGGTACAATGGTAGTGCGCGGCTCTTGTACATGAGATTTTGGATTCGATCCCTGCTCTGACCACCATAGTGACGGTAACATTTTCGAGTACTTAGTCATGAAAAAGCTTATCAAAATACAGTTGGAATCGGTGTAAAACTGTAGGTCCCAATCAGTGAGAGTAAATCTAAAATGCTGGTTGTGAGAAGCTCTCCGAAGTCCCTTCATGGGATGTAATGGGAAACATTTTTTTTTAATGGTCTTTAGTCGGGAATAAACGAAGTCCAATATTAGTAAATGAATTGGAGTTTGAAAATTCTCGACGTTACATTAAACCAATGAAAAAGTTAAATGTATCAATTATTTACTATTGAACTGTTGACAAAATGTCTCAGATTTAATGAAAATATCTTTAATTCGATTTTTAACACTCGTCTAATTTTGATCCATGCCTTGTTCCCCAAATCGTGGCCCATGCGATAATAAATCGCAAATTAAAACAAAAATTGTTCAAAAATTATTTCAAGCCGGTAAAATCACACACACTTGTACAAATATACTCCATACAAATCCATTATATACATATGATTGTAATTATAAAATTCTATAATGAAACACACACAGGCGCTTCGAACTAACGAGCTCTAAAGGGAACTTCTTGGTAGAACACATTTTGGACTGCCCCTCCTTCGAGCCATCTTCTGCTTCCGTTATCTCTTTCATTTGTTCATTTCTTTTGTTTAAATTTTTTAACACAATTTTAGCGTGTAGAAGCGCTCGTCTATTTTTATGAGCAAAGTTTCTGTTTTCAACTATTATGAGAGTGTATGAAGGGCATGATTTAGTGAGTGAATATGTGTGTGTGTGTGTGTGTGTGTATGGCTGTGTTAGAGTACACATCCATTAAACTTAAACTCAGCGAGCAGCCATGCTTACATTGAGCTCTTCTTCCTGTAATGGGATTTTGGGCGCAATTTTTTCTTTTAAATAAATATGTATATACTCGTATGTATACTTATACATATGTACATATATGTATGAAATATTTAATACATGCTATAACAACAAAAAACTACAGAATGATGTCGGAAAACTGCTTCAAAGAATTAAGCAGGACATAGCTTAATTTTGGATCCGAAAGTCTTGGAAAATCCCAAAATGCATTAACTGATGGTCGCACTAACGGGCGTATGAGAGATTTTGTTTGTTTTTGCTGCATTTACCATAGAGAAATACATGTATAGAGAAAATATCTCGCTCAGCAAATTTCTGACATTTGGCCTGGTATGATATCAACGTTGGATGTTAGAAAGAATTGCTTTAATAATACCAGATAGAGGCAATTGTTCAAACCAACCAACAGGAAAACAACCACGGCATTTCGTTTTGAATACAAATGTATTCTAACAATAAAAGTCCAAATAGGTTTAAATTTCACGGTTCTCAATCAAAACGACATGACAAATTTAAGTCAAGGGTTCTTGTAACTCCACCTGGTATAAGCCGACCAGCTCCCATCACACCGACAGCACCACGAAGAGTATGAAAGGAAACATCAGATGAGACAAATTTTCTCTCTTTAAAGAATTACTCTGTGGCATATACTTATATACACATGTGTGTGTGTGTGGTCATTGAACGGAAAAGTGGAGACTGACACCCCCACCATCTAAGTCTTCTTCCCGACTAGGCGATTAAACAGAAATGGATCCTCAACGACGAATGTATCCCTACAATCGTAAAGACTGTTTGCCGAATGAGATTTTACATTTCGTCACTGGATTCCATAAACAATGACGATTAGGGTTCGGAATAATGTACAAAGAAACAGAAACATGAACTTGCATGTATTTATACATATGAATGTACATTAGACCGACTCACAAAAAAAACAAGGTCCTTTTGTCCTTAAAATGCTATTTGTTTGTAGAATATCCTTGAAAAACAAAAGTGTGTCAGGACATGCTTTGGCATGTTTTACATACCTTTCATATGATACCAATATTGTATATATTGCCCAAAGTTAAAGTAGAAAATTCTTTGAAAAACTAAAAAATACCTTTTTAAAAAGGGTCCAGCTCACGTGATCTTAATGCTAGACACGAAATATTTTGGGAATCATGAGAAAACAAACCAAGGTCCATTCTGAGGGGTGGACAAAAAACCCTTTTTTCTCCACTATACTATGTGAGTTGGTCTAATGTACATACGTACTTACGTGCTCCTGAAGTAAAGTGTCTTCTGTACACTGAGAGAAATGTGGTTTTATGCACTACATTACATTCGATATATGTATGTACTCCAATATTATATCACTCATCTGCCATATAAGATCAACACACATGATGCTGAGTGTCTTAAGCTGGTATTTGTTCTTAGACCGGGTTCTTAGTAACTATAGCTCTGTTCGAGTACTCGAAAATTTGTGCAAATGTTTACTGGATCGTGTTCGTTTACTCCAAAAGAGCCAGAGAGCGATAATTTTGACAGTTCGATGTTAGATATCTTGCAAATTTTGGTTGCAGGAATTTTAAGCTGTGTTCGCTTACTTTCCCAACAATAATTTGCAAGATTGTAGTTTGAGAGAGTAACACAGCCTTTACACGATGCCATTTTTTAACCATGCAATTTGCGTTTGTTGATAAGAGGTGTAGAGAAGCAAGAAGGGAGGAAAAAAAGGCACGAAGCGCCACCGCACCGGGTTTCATGAAATTTTATTGCAATTCTCTTTGTGCTCTTTCCGCATTTGTTATGATTTTGGCATTCTTTCATACTAGTTTTTCGTGTGTTGTGTTACATTGTTAGAGGTTACGTTTAATAATTTAACAGAAGTTTAAAAAAATAAAAAGAAAGTTAAACATAAAAATTAATTAAAAATAATTAAGAAAAATGTCATTTCTTCCTTCGAAAAAACAATTTTTAGACTCATGTAGAACAAAATTTGACCGCTTACAAAAATGAACAACACACACAGGAACACTCACTAAAGAGAAATGTCCGAAAAAATGGCAAGCACTAATATCATGAGATGGCAACGTATAAAGGCACGAAGATTTACGCTGCAATTTCAAAAGAGAATTGATAAAAATGGCATCGTGTAAAGATGGTGTAAGAAAGATTTGCAAGATATAACAGCTGTTTGAAAGCAGCTGTTTTATGTAAACAAAGAGAATTGCGAAATAAATTAACAACGGACGAAAAAAGTACCAATGCATTTTTTAATATTTTATTTAAAACATCACTGAAATTTAGAAAGAAAATGGAAAGCAATAATATGTAGCGGCATTCAGCAAATTCTGGTGAACCGACAACGTCTTAATTGGACAACTGAGGCTGTATATATGTAATGTAACTACAAGCCAAAATGTCAGCATCAACATCAGCTGTTTCGTTGCAAATTTTTACTGGAAGTCGTTGCGCGTACTTTTTGTGCAAAATCTCATAAATACAGTAAAATCGTTCTTACTCTCTCAAAAGTATATTCTTGCAAATGTTTATTGGGAAAGTAAACGAACAAAGCTATTATCAATATATGTATGTGACTAGTGTGATTGATGAACGCGAAACAATGCATTTCGAGATAACATGCCAATCGATTTGGCATACTTTTCTACGTAAGAATCGGACAATTGGTCCCTTTCTACATTTTAGGTCACAGATATTAATTTGTTTAACTTACAACAATGGATTGGGATAATTATGGAACTGCCCGTGGAGGTGGAAAGCTTCTGATAGCCATTCACTTGGAAGTGGCCAGAAATTATTCCTTTATTGGGCAGACCAAGCCACTAACTACTTTCACACAGTATGTTCTGGGCAATGACTTTATCGGAAACCTCCGTTAGCTAGCTAGAGTGAGAATACGAAACGAATGAACAGCCTGATTGGTTATGGGATCACTGATACATCTCAGGCTTATTAGGTGACCCTGACACTGAAGCTTTTCGAACAAGTGGGCATATTCTTCTGTCGCTTGAAGACGGATGAGTCAACACCCCAGGCCAACGGTGGATCAAAACCTGAGAAACCAAAATCCAGTTTCGACTCACTGCATTATGGTCAGCGTCTGATCCATAATGGTCGGCTGAAACATGATCATCCTGGCAGTAGGTAAAATGCAAACCACTGTGGGCTGGGTTTTCCTTCCGCCACCGTTATATAGGCAATGAAAATACACAAAAATTACAATAAACGAACAAACCCCCTAACTGTTGACGACCCTCGCAAACGTTATAACGACCACGATTTAAGGATTTGTAACTGTAACGTACGAACACTTTACAGGACGGGTGCCACTTTCCAACTGGCGGATGTCCTCGAAAAATATAAAGTTGACATCACAGGCTAACCAGGAAATGCGATGGACAGGATATCGTTGCACCTGAAAGAAAACTGCGATATTTACTACAGCTGCCATAAGCGAAAGCACGAGTTCGGATGTGGATTTATAGTTGACAAGAGACGTAGCCATAATTCGCATCAAAGCGAAATATTTCAACATCTCGTTAATTTTGTGTCCACGCACCGACAGAGGATGAGGTCAAAGAATCATTTTATGAGTGTCTGGAAGAAGTATGCGAACGCTGCCCTGACCACGACATTTAGATTATTCTAGGTGACTTTAATTCCAAATTCAGAAAGGAAAGTGTTTTTCGACCATCCATCGGTAATCACAGTCTACATGATACCACTTCCGATAATGGAGTAAGACTGATAGACTTCGCCGCTGCAAAGAAGATGGTAGTTAGTAGCACACGATTCCAACATAAGAACATACATAGGACATATCTCCTAATCAGAGAACAAAGAACCAAATTAATCACATGGTAATAGATGGCAGTCACTCTTCTAGTGTAATGGAGGTACGTGTGATTCGAGGTACCAATATAAACTCGGATCATTACCTGGTGGCTGCGAACGTTAGATTGAGCAGGGCGAAAAACGTACGAAGCCGAATACGGTAAAAGCTAGATATCAACAAGCTGCAAATACCGGAGTTATCAAGGGCCTGGCAACAAAAGCTCACTCTCCTGATAGAATAGAATTCTTCCCCTCCCGAGGACCCAGAAAAGCAGTGGAAGCACATGTACCATTCTTTGAAAACCGCTGCAAGGACTGAACTTGGCTAAAAGACCATAGAAGGACAAGCCATGGTACGACGAAACATGTCGTACTGCAACTGATGAAAAACAGGTTGCACGTATGGCAACGAAACATTCAGTTACAACGCGTGCTATGAATGAGCGGTACAAGAGGCTGAGAAATCAGGAAAAAACAACTATTTAGGCGGAAAATATGGCAGTGGGGACAGAGATGGAGAGAAAATATCGAAATATGTAGGATGAATAATAAATCTGGAAAATATGTCCAGAGAGTAAGAAGATCAAATAACGGTCCGAATAAGGACGTCCTCGTCGTACAAGGACGAAAATAGGAATCTGATGACAGATAAGCAGTGTGTGCTTAAAATGTGGTGAGACAACGAAAAGCAATCCGACACATACACATCTTTTTCGATTACGAAGCTGCTTTCGATAGCCCCATACGGGGAAAATTCTTCGAAGCTATTTGTGAACTTAGGATTCAGGAAAAACTGATCCACCTCTGTAGAATGTCGCTGTCCAACCCCAAATCAGCAGTGAAGGTGGGAAAAGACCTCACCGAACCATTCTGTACCAAGCGACTGAGACAAGGCTACACACTTTCGAGCAATCTCTTCAACATCTTAATGGAGATAATAATGAGAAAAGCTGCAGTAAATATGAACAAGACCATCAACACAAAAAGACATACAAATGTTGCTGGCGCATGCTGACGACATAGACATCATTGGTCGAAATTTGCGAGAGGTTACTGCAGTATTTTCAGGAATCGAAAAAGAATCAGCGAAGGTGGGTCTTGCTGTTAATGAGGGCACCCTGTTGATGGTGCCAACGACTAGAGAAACTTCTCGGCTTGGTCCGCACTTGAACGTCGACAACCGATTTAATTTTGAAGAGATAGATGCATTTATCAGCCTTGAATCCTCCGTGAACAAAGGCAACACCGTCAGCCTGGAGATAAATAGAAGAATTGTGCTTGCAAATATATGCTATTTTGGGTTCAGCAAGCAGTTTAAGAAGAAAGTCCTCTCTCGACAGACAAAAGTCCAGCTTTTCCAAACTCTCATTTTACCTGTCCTGGCATATGGCTCCGAAACTTGGGACATATCGCAAGAGGATGAAAAACACCTGAGAGTGCTCGAGAGAAAAATTCTTCGTAAAATATATGGTCCTGTTAAAGGAAACGGCGAGTACCGACATCGTTGGAACCAAGATCTATATAATTTATATTCTGACGTGGACATATCGAATCAAATTAGGCCAATTGCGTTGGTTAGGCCATGTTATCAGAATGGATGAAGATGAGCCAAAGCGAAAGGTTTTCGATAACGTACCCGATGGAAGCAGAAAAAGAGGACGACCAAGACCCCGCTGGAAAGATTAGGCCGAAGAATCACTCCGCTGGTGACTATTTTTTCTCCGTTTCTAAGTTTAATTTACACTACAAATCTGTATTTGTTCAGAGATTGAGCGACAGTATCTTCCTTGAATTTGATTGGTTGTTGCGTTTTTCTTAGCAACATTAAAATGTTGCTCAGTACATGTATCATGGCGTTTGTAAAATTTCAAGCGAAATGTTGATTTTTGTACAGCTCTTTTTCGCCACCAAACACAAAAAGAGCCCAGAACAAACCACATTTCCAATACTATTTCTTGTCTCATAAATCAACAACGTTTTGTCTGATCGGGCAAAATAAAAAGAAATGCATAAACAACATTTGTGGTTGAAATCTTATAAATAGAATATATTTTCGCCGTGTATGTTTGGCACCATTCCCACAATTGTGTATCCTTTACAACTTGTACGATTGTGTGCGAGCGTGTTTGTACATGAAGAAGATAAGCTTAATGACGATAAGAAGGGTGCTCTTCTATTGGGCTTACATGCACAGCGACCAACGTAATTCTGCTGTAACATTTCTCTGTTGTTGCCAAAGGAGTGGACGACGGCACCAACACCAACATTCCATGTTAGTTAAATATTCAAGGGTGGCTGTCATTGCCACTGCCACTGACTTCACTTACTCTTAAAGGTCCTTTGTCTATTTTTGTTGCCTTAAATACCAAATCGCACAAACGAGCGGAATGTTACAATGACGATGATTCTAAAACTACACTCTTTCTTTGGCATTCTCGAATCTGAATATTTGAAATACTTAAACTTTAATTGATAGCGAACGATCTGAAAGTAGAGCAGAGCAATCGCGAATATGATTTGATACGGCACAAAATTTAAGGATAACACATCAAGCTACGGCCACCAAAAGCAGCAGCAATATCAGGTTGCCTTTGGTTTGGCACAAATGTCCAGGCGAGAATGTCCGTCAGTCACATTGAAGCGAAACGTCGTTCGTTGATGGCATTCAAAGTTGTTAATTATTAGAATTTTTTGGAGCTGTTACTTTAAACATTAAAAGTCTTAAGTAAAAGTTATGGACAATGAAAGGATTGTAACTACAAAACTTTTAATGGGGGTTGGGATAAGGGTTAATCGAGTACATTGAGAAAAAAGTTAGGATATTTAAAAACAAATATAATAATAAATAAATTCCTCCTTCACGATTAAAGTGGATTTTAAACACATCTGAGAGATAAATCGAATCTAAAGGAAATTAGACAGTGTGTTACACAAACCCACCTGTCGGACAGATCTAACTTACCATTGTACATTCAAAGTTTATGTCTACTAGATATTAAAAATAAAGTTGTCACAAGTTGTAAATTGGTTGCATCTCCTATGATATGTTAAGGTCCTCAGCAGTAGATAAAAAGATTCTGGAAGATTCAAACTATATGGCGCAGTTTTATGATATAAAAATAAGGTGTCCCATAACATCCCATGAAGGGATTGGGGACAGCTTCTCACAATCAGTGAGATGAGTTTTCCATTCACTGATTGGGACCTACAGTTTAACATCGGTTCCGAACGGTATTTTGAGAAACATTTTCATGGCTACGTACTCGATAGTGTCGCCATCACTAAGCGAGGTGACCGCCGTCTGAGCAGGGATCGAACCGACGTTCTCATGTACAAGAGCCGCGCACACTAGCCATAGCATACAAATATGAAAACATCAATTTTAAATTATATATGGGCATTTCCATAGAAAGGTCAACCTTTTGTCACATCACGTCACTCTCGATAATTACTTATATTTTAGGACCAGTTTGGTTGATTGTGTTCTTTTATTTTAATAAATATGTAGTTACTTACATTCTGTATTTAAGAAAGAAAAGAATAGAGTAGAAAACAATCGTGGGTGACGTGATGTGACATAGGGTGGCACTTTCTCTGGAAATGCCCATAATTGTAAATATGTTGTGGTATATTATCTTTTCTCTGCAACCAATGTAATTTATGCCAACGCTTTCTAAACATTTTAATTTAAAGAATAATAAGTTTATTTAAGATATCATTCAAGACGTATCTAATCCAGGTGGTACCTTTAGAATAGCTGATTTATTTTTCATGTCATTGTGGTCCGAACGGAAATGCATTTGTTTTGTTTTATTATTATGTTTATTGTGCTGAATTTGACAGCTATGGCCCCCAAACAACGACAAAATTCGTCTTGTTGTTGCCCTCAATTTTTTACAACCAGATTTCTGATTTCTCGCAGTGTCCTCTACCATTATAAAAACGGCAAACCGTAAGGTAAAACGAACACCATTGCCAATAGTTTGATATGAGTATAGAAAAGCAGACATCACCACCGAGAAGGTGGGCGAGACAGCGAGCGCTTAAACATTTGTGATAAATTGTTTTCCGTTTTATCTGCAAATGCTACACAGAACTACCGAAGGCTTCTTATTTCGTAGTCCTGGTTGTTGATTACAAACAGGTTTTGTTTTGTTGTAATAAATGAGAATTTCATTTATTTTGTGGGGTATGAGGAGGGTACGTTTGTAAATAACACATACACCCTGAAAAGAATTCATTCATTATCAAGGGTTGATAGTTTTCGGTGCCAAATCACAATAGGCTGTATACTTTAGGCGCTGCTGAGTAAGCCTGCATGAAAATACATCCATCCATTCTTTACAACTATATGTAGTTAGATCACCGCGATAGTCCCAACTGCCTTTAATCAGAATTGCGTTTCAGCCCTTTATAATAAAAAAACACACAATTTTTATCTGAATTTAAATATGAATATTTTCTAAATATTATTTTATTCACTGATTTTAAATTATAGGCGGTGATGACACTTTTCATTACATTATCAAATTTTATATTTTTTATTTTCAAACACATATTTCAATAATCAATTGTAATTGTTATATTGGGTTTTTATTTAACTATATTTTTTTTGGAGGAAATTTGTTTAAATTAAAGTTCATAAAGTGTAACGTTTACGTCAAACATTTTGAAAATATCGTATGAAATACAAGTTCAAGCTAAAACAAACACAAATAATTAAATAAGAAAAGGTAATTTCTGTATCACTTAATCGAACCACAGACTTTTCATTCATGAGCATGAGCTTGATCGATAACTTTTTATCTGACTGATGAATTTAAAAAAAATATTACCAACAAATTTTGTGAACATGATAGTGATGCGAACAACTTCGATTACAGTCTCAGCTGGTATTAAGAATGGCGGTAAACCGACAATAAACATCAACGATACCTGATGTTCATGCTCATGAATGACAAGTCTGTGGTTCGCTTTAAATTCAGTTGCAAAAAGAAATTATATATATTTTAGCTGATTATAAACTTTAAAACGGAACATGTGTACATAGTATAAAGTATTATGTTCCATGGGAATCGTTACGTATCAAAAGATAAGCTCACCTTCGATTAATAAGATAATTGAAGTTCTTATTGCATTGAATTGCAAACCAATGGAAATATAGGTATTTCTATAATTTCAGTCTGCTATGGAAACATTTCCATTGATCTTAAACGCAAAATTTGTTAAAGCCACGTACATCTCATGCAACTCATTGATTTTATTTTATAGAAATATTTGGATTGGTAATTTGTTTTGCGTATCTTGAGTTAACAATCCTGCTATCGCCTAAAGTTATTGCCGTTGCGTCGTTGTTGAAAGATGCGCCCATCACAGCTACCGGAAATCAAAAATTGCGTAAACAACGTATTTTTCCACTACATCTTAAGGAGGGCTAGGCGAGAGCTATCCACAATCAGTTAGCTTTGAGCTCCTATATTTAGACTTACTGACCTAATCAACAATGACGTCGGTATTGTTTTGCTAGGAAACTAGAGCGAAAACAAACAAAAAATTTGGTTGTGATCATTTAAATTAGTAGCAATATTTGGTTTCACTTGGCAAAAATATTTGCTTCTAATAAGAATTAGGGGACATATTTTGAGACGTTTCCAATACTTTTCACAACATAGTAAAATTTCAAAAGCGCTAGTAAGCAGATTCCTTTATTTCTGATGAATTTGTTGCCAATGTTTTCGATCACCAATCATTATTTAACTTGACGCTCAAAGGTGTTATGACGTCCTTCCTTTACAATAGTCGCCAAGTAATGTTTTCTGACCGGCTTTACTTCCAGAAACGAATGAATGTTGCTTTAGCAAGGAAACTGATCGTCTCGACGTAAATGATCTTTGCATCACTGTGTGGTTTGCAATAGCTTGCAGGCTTTGTTACAAACCAGGGGCCTAATCACGGCAATCGTGATCGAGAACACAATCGTACCGACTCAAATTTCGTACAATCGACTTGTTTAAATCACGACTTCCGATCAAAATTTTGTATTCAGTTTTTAAAGAAAAAAATCAACAAAATTTAGAAAACAAATCTATGGATTGACGTCGGAGTCAGAAGAGTAACTCAACACACATACAATTCGTTCTGCGTCTACAAGAAGGCTGAAGTCAGAATTGTTTCTTTAGCAAAAATTGTGGTTTCTTCTCGCTAAAAATTATTATCTTAATGCATATTAAGCTCTAAAATTATTAATTAAAACTCTCAAGTGGTTTTAATATAACAAAAGTTAATCAGTTACATTTTGTGTGTGCGGTTTTCAGTAAGAATCTGTTTACAATTGGCTCTCGACAACTGCAGTTATCGAGTGGCATTTCGTATATTATTCAATAACGATTGCCATGATCCAAAAATTCAACATTTCGACCAAAAACTGAAGAATCGGTGATTAAGCCCCTGTTGAATCTTTGTTATTTTTTAAATCACACTTGATAGGATTCAATCCCTGGTAAGAAATCTTGCAATCGGATGATTTCATTTGGTACGTAATTTGTGACCCCTTCTTTCTATTCCCATGAAACATCGTAAAATAACTTGAAAATATTACAACTTATTATTGTTGTTCTGTTTGTAATGTAATGTTTATTGATTCGTTGTTTATTACTCTGTTTTATTTTACCAGAAAAAAATACTTAAATCTATTAAATATCGAAAATAAAAATACCGACATTTCGACTAAAACAATCTACAAAAAATATGCCAAAAACTAATTAAAATAAAAGTACACAATTGTTGGAATCGTAATAATAATAAATGATAGCAATTTACACATCTTATCAACTAAAATAAAACTATTTTGTTTTGACGAACGAAATATGTTGCATTTGAAATTTGGATTAATAATCGATAATACTTGTTTGCGTGTATTGCGATAACTAAATTCGATATGTTAATGTGGAAAGGAGAGAACTGTTTTGCCTAATCTACTACTGGAGTTATTTGTTTTTGTTGTTGCGTGGTTGTAGTTGATCTTTTGCAAATTAATCAGTCTTTGTTGTGGATTTATTTTTTTTGTCATATTTTATATTGAAATATTTTTGTTTTCTGCGTTTCAAACAAAATTCTGTAGGACTTTGCTTGATTGGGATATTAATTATTTTGGAAGGAGCAGCAACGACTTTAAACAGACTTATAACCTGTTCCTCGATCTCGAACGATAGCGAGACAGTCGAATTCGACACAGATGAGGTTCTTCCAAGTTGAAATATTGCGTTCTATTAAATTTATCTTTGAAGGCAAATGACAGCACATTCGAAATAGAGAAATTTCACGGTTTAATTCGACTTGAACCCACATCGATGTAGAACCCACATCAAAAATATCATTCGTCTAAAATGCGAATGAAAGCTTTCTGTTTAACATCGAGGCACCGGCTCTTAATGAAATTATTATTTATTATTAATAATACAAATTATTCTCTTTCAATGTTTGACACTTTTTGCGTTCGTTCTGTTTCTTTACTAACTTAATGTTATAAATTACACTAAAATTATGATTATTTACAAAAATTGAAGAGAAATTTACATGATATTTTTCCTACATTGTGCATGGATGGTTGTGTCGGCAAACAAATATATAATCAAAATGCATGAAAATGAAAATTTCTAGAGAAATTTAAAAGAACTTGGTCGACGACCACACACTCATCATTCATGAGCATGAGCTTGGTCGATAACTTTTTATTTGACTAATAAATTTCAAATAATTTTATGAACATGATACATTCGATTCGATTACATTCTTATTTGGCATCAGGAAGGCCGGAAAACCAGTATAAACATCAACGATAGCTCATGTTCATGAATGACAAGTCTGTTGTTCGCTTTAGAAGTCAAGTGCATGTCCTGACATACAAAACGAATAGTAAACAATGATTTATATTAAACTGATTATTATCGTTTGTAAGAAGATATTGTAGAAATTCACTAAGAATACAATTTATTGCTTATGGTCGTTGTAGTTTTAACGCCCAATTTCACCGTAAAAGTTAGAGGTGACTGTTAAAAAGCATAAATATCATGCCTGTTTCCCGATCTCAAACGAAACGCCAAGCGGACTATAAAGCCATTCACTCACATTCGAATCAAGATGAATTCTCCTGCGTCAACCATGAGTATTTTTTTTATCATGATTCGAATCAAATTGGGTTCCTCTAATCCGGCATTTTCGTTCGGCTGATTGATTTGTACTGAAAAGTTTTGATAAATTTTATAGTTTCATTCGACTTGAAATGATACGATTGTTGTACCCAAATCAACTTTCTTTAGATTAGAAGACGAACAGAAGCTTTTGTTAGAGATCGAGGAACCGGCTGTAATTGTAAGATATCTAGACATGGTGAATTTGTCAGTTAGTGAGACATATTTTTAAATCTGAGAAATTTCATTACGTTCAGGAGGTGGTGAAGTCATCGTCAATAAGTTATAAACCATTTCGATAGAACCGCAAGGACTAAACTGAAGCGAACACTAATAACACTATCTATATATTAAATACACGTTTTTCTCTTTAACTGCTGCGACAAATCGACCTTAAATGTTTCTTCTGTCCAACATTGCGGTCATATTTACTACATGTTGATTGAGAATTGCATTCAATCTTTGTAAATATAAAACCATCACCCAGTCTACAACATTAATATGAAAATAATGTTTAATTTGATCTCGGAATTGTAAGACTGATTTAAGCCGTTTGAATGAATAATCGTCTGATAGCGCAGGTCCCAACATTGTACACAATATACATTTACGGCCGTATTCATAAAAAGTTATGACAGGTTTGAGAGACGATTTATCATACAAGAAATGTCTGTCAAATCTCTCACAACTTTTTATGAATGAGGCGGTTTTAATTTTGATAATTTTTGATTTCTTTTTTACAATTAACTTTAAGCTTAGAATTATACACAAAATATATTTGTTTTGAACAGCTTACAGCACTAAATTAAACAAAATAAGCAAGAAATTATTAGATGAAAGGACATCTGAATATGGTAGTAACTACTGTCAGTTGAATTCGATACTCCTACATTGTTGCAGTTATATAATTACAAAACGAAACAGAAATACCAGATATGGATAAAATGATATTGTTCGGATAAGTCGAAACCAGAAACGGAACCAATTCTTATGGGCCGATTACGATGTTAAGCTTTTTATCCTGATGTTTGAAAAATTAACATAATTTGAGGATGCAAAAGCGTAAAAATAACCAAAATTTTAATGTTAAGGAATCCAAGATGTGTAATAGACTTGTTTTATTAAAAAAATACATTTGACTGTTATTTATGGAGCCAACATAACTACGCTCTCATCAGAGATTGCACGATATGAAACAAATAATATATCGAATTTAGGCATTTATTTCGACCCAGACAGAATATCATGACCAAACATATCAATAAATCCTGTTTCACAAATTTCCGAAATACAGTACATAGTACCGTGCTTATATACACAAAAACTACAGCATACGGAGAATTACAAGTGCGAAATGTCATACAAAATGTCACATATGATCCCGAAAGATATTGCCATATCTCGTCGAATTGTTACGCCGTATTGGATTATAATAGTATCGATTATGTACTGGTGCAAATTGCATCACTTTCCTATAGAACAATAATTTTTCTTGTAATTATTCCTAAGATGCGCAACAACTACATATTAACTGAGTTCCAGACCCGCCACATCACTAATTTCTCCTCAAGAATCAGTTTATTTCTGATACAGGACAGGCGAACTGAGGTTGTTTGACATGATATGAGGGTGTGTTAGTTACAAGGCCTTTCTAACTCCTTGATTAGGTTCACTTAATAAAATGAAAAGGAAACAATATATTTCATGACAAGACTGTAATAAGTTTATTGTCCTTACGAGCAAAAACCATATCTCTCGGCGTAATAACCCAACAATGTTCAAATCTTGCTCTCTTGTCGTTGATATATTAAATTTAAAAGGCTCAGAAATGTCGTTCGGGTAACTGTTTCGACCATTCATATTGTTCTATGCCTGAAAATACAGGATTTTTGTTTACAACATTTTTTTAAACATTTTCAGCGTTCAGCCAGATCAAGCTGCAAATTCAAGTGTGGTTATTTGATTCGAACGGATATTTTGCTGTACTGTGGTAATTTTCTCGGCACAAGAACTTTGTTCTTTTTCACGACACCCGTCCTTTGATTTATGTATTGTCTTAAAGAGAAATTATAACACGTCCAAATGACATCTGGTTTGGGCAGCAAATCATAGCACACGCATGGACATGGAAGGAAGGTTCTTGGCCTTAATCAAATCCTACTGGTTATTTTTGTTAATATAATTGTTTCCCATATATCGGCATGGTAATGGTGTATGCTGTTTCTTAGTCTATTGTTGTTTGTATTGTATATATATTTAAAAACAAAACAAAACTCTTTTGGGCAGTGTAAGTGTGACCAAGCCTAGCTTTACTTAATTATTTCCGTCGTTATGTTGTGTTCCTTGCAACACAGCGCGCTCAAGTTTATTTATGTATACAACTGATCCTCAAGTCCTTAAAAGCTCTGCTGCAGCCGTCATTACAAAATGGTGTTAGTAATTAGTATTCTAGATATATCTGTAAGTGTGTATGCTGTGTTTTTTTTCTTTAAGACCTTAAAATATAATCTTTTCTAAATTAAAATATAAAACATAATAAAACTATTAACATACTCTACTCTCCCCGCTAGAAAGCCGTACCTACAGACCTTCAACTCATGATAATGTTTCATCAGTTGTAAAATCCTTTTATTTGTTTTTTAGATGTCTAGATGAGTGTTTGCTTAACTCCTTGAATCGTTGCTTTCGCTAAAACTTTGTTCGCTCGATTCTCGTCTGCTTCCCACCGGCTTGGGTTTGTATTCGGTTATGAAAACCGTAACCGAATTGACGGTGACCTCTCTCGTCTGGGCCGTAGAACGGTCAACATTTTTCAAACGGGCTGGATACTTTTTATGCTTGTGCTTATCGTGTCCGGAACTACTGTGACGGGACCCCGAAGCGGACTTGTTGCCGTTAGGCATGGTTCCAGATGCACCGGGTAGTGTGGCAGCTTGTTGGGCAACGAGTGCTGAATTAAGGCGTGGCTTGCGTGTTGATGTACCTGTAAAAAGTAAATATTGTTAAAAATGGAACAAGCATCTGAATGCAGCCCTCGTTTTCCGTAGATGAGGGCACAGAATTTAGCTTAGCTGTTGAAATAAAAAAAAAAATTATTTACACAACGGACGGAGGGGCAGGAGGAATCACAGGATCGGCATAAAATATAAATTTTAATTATCCAGAGGCGACAAAAAGTACTCTAAACTGCAATTAGATAAACGCAGGCACCATGAAGATCATGACTATCAGATTTAGTCCTTGGATCGGTGAAGATTATTGCTTTCACCACATACTGTTTTAGACAGATACAACGCAATTATGGAATTGCAATGCATTTGAGGTTGATCATATAAAAAAAAAATAAACAATTTTAGATTTTTACACAGCTGGTAAAGAGTCGTCGGTGGTGCAATGGTTAACGTGTGCAACTCTTGTACAGATAACGTGGATTCGACCGGTGTTCTCACCAATTTACATTTTTTCGAAAACAATCACCTCGCTTACTTACGACAATATCTAGTAATTAGCCATGAAAAATCCATTCGGTGTCGGTGTAAAACTGAAGATCCAAATCAGTGAGTGTAAAACAAGAAAGGGCGCAGCTCACTGATTGTTAGAAGTTCTTCCCTGTCCCGTCATGGGATGTTATTGGAGAATATTTTTGTTTATTTTGTTGAACCGTAAAAGTAACAGTTCTTGGTTGGTCATTTTAAATCCATGTGGCGTTACAGATCAAAAATTCCTATGAGGTGTAAGCGAATCTTCTCATTCCAGTATAAATTATTGTTTCTAGTTTAATAAATAGGAGTTTTTTAGTCCCTGCTAAGCTATTTTTTCAACCATTTTTAATGGGGAGCTAAGCGATATTAAGCTGATACCAATCAAAGTAGTCGAAAAATCAGTTTAGCGGGAGATAAAAAATACGCATAATGTAGCAAAAACTCCATATCTAGGAATCGAGTGAGATTTCAATGTGATGACAACGGGACTGGCGACCTCTATTCAATGCTGCGACATCTTCTATTTGTTTTCCATCGAAAAATCGCAATTATCCAGGCCCCCTTACATCCTTGCTTACTTAAGCCTTTTGATATCCCAGTTGTGTCGAATGCCACGTTCGACTTATTGCTTCAATGACAAACTATAGTTACAAAGCAACCGACTGACTGTAATTTTTCGCATGCACTTACACACACACAGTCACATGCACAAAGCAAACAGACGTGTGACGGGCCCCCGGTTGCTTTCCTCTGATAAGCAAAAACAACAATACAAATAAATCAAACGAAACAACAACATATTGATTTTGCTATAAAACAAAGATGCTGATGCTCGAATTGACCTCTGTGTTCAGTTATTTTTTTAAGACCTTGATCACAAGTCCAAAATTCAAATGAAAACAAATGCGATTGATTGGGCAGTACCAGGGGAGGGTCACTAACCTTTGCGTACGTCACACATGCGACATTTAAATGCCTCGGCCGAGTTTCTGTACGTGCAGACACTGCAGTCCCAGAAGTTTTCTTCAATGGCTTTTGATTGTCGCTTTCTTCTCACCGGCGACTTCTTGTGATCCATAATAGAGACGCTGTCTTCCAAATCACCAATGTTGGACTCGCTGTGATCCCTTTGCGATGCTGCTTACGGTTCTTATTGCTCCGGGTACAGGCGTCGTCTTTTCAGCCATTAACAGCGGCAGCAGCGCACGAAGACGACGTCGTAGAGTAACAATTATTTTAGCTTTTTGCTTTTACACAAAATATATATCGCAGTTGCAATAATGGGACAGCGTCCCGTTTATTTTAGCGCGCTGAGCGTTGTAACGCCTGAGTGGGACGGGAATATAAAAACAGCCAGCACTCGGCTGCGTTTTTTTACTTTCCTGTATTGGGCAAAAATATTTATAAAAATTTTTCCACTGTTTTCCTCTGTACATTCGGAAAACGAAAGTTAATTCCCCATTCCACTAGCTCTTTTTGTGCAGTGCTGCCAAATTTGCAGTCAACGGCTTTTATTGCAGTGTTGTAAAGTGTTTAACTCAATTTGTTTGTTACACTTTCCGCTAGAGGGTGTTGGATAAAAAACCGTGATCAAAATGGATTCATAGATGGTGAACGCATAAGCACAGCTGACATGCTTTGTTACATAGCGAACCACTTTGAGACTGTCAAGTTCACATGCATTTTGTTCTTAATTTGTTTGTTTACATTTTATGTTGGTATGCGTATGTGTTGGATTTAACACAAGGTCAGTGAGAAGTAAAAACAAAAACCTCCAGCGTCTACCAAAAATCTTTATAACATGGGCGAGATATAAGTAAAGATTTATTCATTCAGGTTATATCAGTAGAACAGCTGATTTCATTGTTTTCATTTGGTTCGTGCCTAATATGTCAAAGTTTGTTTACATTACTGTTTTTGTTTACATTAGTAGATTGTTTACAAAGTTTCAAAGAATTTGTTATAAAAAATGTAGAATTAAATCAGTCATGTCTACTCGTTCATTTCGATAAACGAAAAAGACGAAAAGTAACAAAGAAAACAAAAATAGCAAAGACAAAAGAGAGTTTAACAGTATAAATAAATTATGTAATTACTACAACAAACAGAATCAATTTTGTAAAAAGTCAAACATGATAGAAATATCGCCACCATTTTCACCAGATGGCACGGGCTGTTCTCGTGTGACTATTTTTCATTCAGCTACGACGAAAAAAGACTTTAAATGTAATTTTTATCATCACACATTATAGGGATAAACAACTCTCAAGTAAGCGAGAATTGTCTAAACTCCTACTTGTGCGAAACCATCCACAACAATATTTTGCCATAACAACCAATATTATGTAACCTAAATACTTGTGAAGAAGGGAGCTATGCCTTGGTGGGCATTGAATTAGCTATATTCCCAACCATCCACCATAATACTCAATTTCACATTATTTTTTTTAATAATACATTCATTCTATGAAAATGTACTTTTTGTTATAAAAGTACTTTTTCATAGGCATTGATAATGCACCGGAAAAATTATTAAGGAAAATAAATTGTTTTATTGTAAACAAAAACTAAAATAAATAATATAATATCGCTGTGGTCGATTCTAGCAGTGCTGGGAATGTTTTGTTGTACATTTCGGATGAGGATCATTTTGTAGATACATTTTGGATATAAGTTTTACTACATTTATTATTATTTTTTCATACCTATACTTGTTCTCTCAGAGAGAAATTGTCATTATTTTTGTTGAAACTCTCTTTTACTAGTACGGGAACAAACCTATACACATTTGTATTAATTCTAATGAAGTTTAATATAAGTAGATATCGGAAATCCCTTCGAAATGGCATATAACTCGAATAGGTTCAATAAAACTTTACTCTTGCTGATTTCTGCTAGAATATCGAATATCTCAAAAACCAATTCTTCATAAAAATACCGACAACTGTGTAAAATTTGAAATTGATGTCGACAGTAGAATCTAATATAACTTCAAACTAGGGATGTGCGATTAATTGATTAATCAGATATCTGAATTACCGACATCATGACTAATCAAATAATTGATTAATTAAATATTTTGACTAATAGCATTGTTAATACATATGACAATATAATATATATGTATATAATCGTAATTTTCAACTTTACCGCTGTTTTATTTCCCGTTAATAAACCAAGGTTAAGTACAACAGTTTTATTTATTTTGCTCGTATAGTGCACTTGAAACTTCAAAGAAGTCTGTCCTAAATAACTCTAGAGTTGGGATTGTAGTTCCTTTTAGGGATCGCTCCTTTTAGTTCCGCTCCGGTAAAGGAACTAGTTCATTCCTTTAGTTCACTAGTTCCTTTTAGTTCCATTCCATAACTAACTAATAGGAACTGAAATAACAAAGGAACTAAAATATGATTCGTTCCAACGCAATCAATTGCCCAAGCGCTTTGAACAATAAACATTACTAAGTACTTGGTGTAGTTGGTCGGTCGTTGCATATACGTTCTACCTCTTGGACAAACCAGATAAACAAAATAAAAACTACTATCAACCTGGAAATGAAAACATTGACAATATGGATGTATTTGGATTAAAAGTAAGTCAAAATGAGTGGCCGAGGATGACAGACACGTGAATAAATTATATGACGTTCTGCTAAAATTTCAGAGTTCAGAGTCCACGCAAAATTTTAGCTGAAAATGTAAATAATGTGCGCAAAATGTCCATTCAATAAACGCAACTAAAGATGACAAACAACCGAAAAATGGATCTACAACTACCAATGATCCGGTAATTCAATGAACGTGATCAGCGTGATTAGTTGTTCAATGCAATCGAAACAATGCCAGCCGTTAAACGTAAGGCCGACTGGGTCATGTCGTAGATTTCATCAAAATTGCAAACTTTGGCGAACGCATTATTACATTTGCCGCCGTGGAAGATATATTTTGCAGTGGCAGTTTTGCTTCGATATTTTGGTTGAAGAAAAGTGGACTTATGCCCGGCATTACATACTCCAACGAGTTTATATCACGTGATGAGGGTCTGCACTGCGATTTTGCAGTATTATTGCTTAAATATTTAGTTCAGCGCCCCAGCAAAGAACGCGTCATTAAAATCATAGCTGAGGCTGTTGAAATTGATCAAGAATTTTTGACCGGTGCTCAACCGTAAGCAAAAAATCTTTGGAGCCGACAACAAAAAAATAAAACTAACTATGTAAGTACATAATTTACACCATTTATAATATTTTATTAGACAAAGTAAAGTTATACATATGGACACTTCCAGAGAAAAGTCTACTTTTTGTCACGTTCGCCATACTCTTTTAATTGCATAAATTTTAGGACCATGCAGTTAGATGTTTATAATTTTCATATTTCTGTGTAGAACGTAAGTGGATCTGTATTTAGTAAAAGAAGAAAAAAAATCTGACTACATGGTCCACAAATATAAGCAGTCGAAGAGTATGGCGAATGTGATAAAAATCGGACTTTTCTCTGGAAGTACCCAGGGACCGTAACAGTTACAATTTTTATTAGAAAAATCAAACTTTAACAGTTTTGTTTTACTTTTATTTAATTACTCAACAAATAATAGTTATTTCCGATTTTTATTATATAAATCCCGAAATAACTCTTATTTTTGATTTTTATTCATTTACCCCATTAATAACAGTTATTTTTAATTTTTATTTTATTTTGTCTCTGATAACAGTTATTGATGATTTTTATTTATAAAAATCAGTCATGACTTATTTTCAAAAGTCATTAATAAAAATTAGTCAATGACTTTTATGTTTTAAGTCACAATATTAAAGTCATTTTTATTACATGCAGTAAAGGAGTCACTAGAGGCCAAAATAAGTATATATTCTTGGTCACAATAAGAAGAATCGAACATACTACAGTGAGTCACAGTGAAAATGGCCCATCTATGTAAATTTAAGTTTTTTAAGTAAAGAAGAAACTTTTAGTGAATATATTGTTCAAATGCATAATTTTTATAATGGTAAACAAAATAAGCTATTTCTACTTGGATTACATACTTATGAAAGACTTCAAAAAAACTTTATTCAAAAGTGGTCACAAATTTTAAGTCACAGTGAAAATGGCCCACGGGGTTTATTGCGATATTTCAAAAACATTTTCAATATTTAATATTTGATCGGAAATCCTTTTTGTTGTATGACTGCTTTTAACCGATTCCGCCAACTTTGTGGTATAAAGAGGGCTTATTTTTTGCCATTCTTCCAGTAGTGCCCTTTTTAGGTCGTCTTTTTTCAAAAATACTGTGTTTACGGATTTCTACCTCGAGTTTATGCCACAAATTTTCTATAATATTTAAGTCCGGAGACTGGGCAGGAGTTTTGATGACCCGTCCGCAGTTGTACAGCAACCATTCCCTTACAATATGTCCCTAAAATGAAAATGAGCTCCCAATGCCAAGTTTTTCTGCGCTCTGCTTCAAATTATTTTTGATGATTGAAAGATATTGCATTTTGTCCATATTGCCTTCAATAAAAACGAGGTTTCCGACACCAGCAGCTGAGCAAGCGTCCCACACCATAACATGTCCTCCTCCATGTTTAACGGTTGGGCTTAAATGGTTTGGATGCAGCTCTTCGTTAACTGTTCTCCATACATTAACACGACCATCTGACCCAAATATATTATATTTCGATTCATCTACGAACAATACATCTTTCCAAAATGAAATCTCTTTCCCGGTATAAGCATGAGCAAACAATAGTCGGTCTTTCTTATTCTTGGCACTTATGAATGGCTTCTTTCGTGAAATTCGCCCATGTAATCCGGATCTATGAAGAACTCTTCTGATGGTTTCAGCACTGCAATTTATTTGTAGATGCTTGGCAACCATGTCCCGAATGTTTGGAGCACTCAACCTGGGGTTATCATGTGATTTTTTAACTATCCAACGCTCGTCTCGCTCAGAAAACAGTTTTTTTGTGCTTGACCTGGGCTTACAATCAACCGGTTTTGGTTGGTATATCGTTTAATTATATTTTTAACAGTTCCTTTAGATATTTTAACCATTTCTGCTATTTTTCTTTGACTAATGCCACTTTTGTAATGTTTAATTATCAATTTTCTTATATCTGTCGTAGTGTGCGGACCCATATTCGAATTTTTACATAATTTATTTAAACCGAACACATTTTTATGAGAGTTTGCAGTAATACTGAACTTTGTACAAAGTAATACAAAGAGAACATACCAGTCGTGATGAAATATTGGAAGGAACCCGTTATATTTTTGTAATTTCTTTTGTGGGCCATTTTTAGTGTGACACGAAATTTGCGCATTTTAGATTTGTATAATTTTCATGTATATAAAATCCGTTTAATAATGGCTGAAGTACATCCGTTTTGAAGCTATAAAATAATATTTGAACGATATATTAGATAAATGTCATTTATTTTTATTAAATACTTGAATGTACAATGCTGGGCCATTTTCACTGTGATCCACTGTATATAATATAATAAACATATTATGTTTATTCTTATTATTAAGTCCGTTAATACCAATATTAGTGCTAAAAATCCTCTTTCTACACTCACTTCAATAGCCGGTACCCTGTCAACAACCTTAGCGAATTTCCCAATATTGCAAATGAGCGTAGAAAGAGAATTTTCAGCACTAAGATTGGTATTAACGGACTTAATAATACGAATAAACATAATATGTTTATTATATTATATATGTTCGATTATTCTTGTTGTGACCAAGAATATATACTTATTTTGGCCTCTAGTGACTCCTTTACTGCATGTAATAAAAATGACTTTAATATTGTGACTTAAAACATAAAAGTCATTGACTAATTTTTATTAATGACTTTTGAAAATAAGTCATGACTGATTTTTATAAATAAAAATCATCATTAGCCGTTATCAGAGACAAAATAAAATATAAATGAAAAAAATCAAAAATAAGTGTCATTTCGGGTTTTATATAATAAAAAATTTTTATTTTTTTATTTTACATAAAAATTACAATAAAAAATATTCCAAATTTAGTTGTTTTTAGATCCTCGTCATATTCAAAGTTGTAATTTCCTTTTAAGGCTAAGAGATCATATTTTCTCCGGTTAGTGAAAAAAATGTAAATGCCGCGGGTGGGATTCGAACTCACATTCGCTGGACGATCGTTTCGATGTTTGTGAAGCATCATCTTCAGCAGCGTCTAGCCCGTTAAGCCACTGCGGTGTGTATTTACATATTTACGTATTTAAGATTATTGTTAACTTTGATGCTCAGTGGGGAAAGAAATCCAATGGTATACTTCAGGTGATTGTACAGCATTTACTTCATAGAAATTTATTCAAATTAAAATTTTAAAAATAACTGTTATTTTCGGTCCCTGTTTATAACAAACAAAAAGGATTAATTAGAAAAATGTGCGAAGGGTTCAAACAAGAGGATATAAAAACTTTACAAATTCTAATTAAAATTTCCTGATATTTTCCTTTCAGTTTTGAAAATGAATGAGAAAATCTCGTGTTTATTTTACTATGTAATACTTTCGACCTATACAAAAATTAAAAAACAAAGATATTTTGTTGTTGACGAAATTTTATATTTTTTAAATAATTCACGCAACCACTAAGAACAAAGAAAAATAAAAAAGATTTCGGTAGTTCAGTTAATGTATCTTATACATTTACTTATCGTATACATAACTATAACAAAGAATAAAAAAACAAAAAATAAAAAATACTTAGGCTTAGACTCAGTACTTTCTTAAAGATTATAACAGTGGGAAAGAAATAAAAAATCAGGTAATTCAGTTTTTCTTACACGCTAAAAATTTTAAAATATCACATATTATGGTGTAGGAACATTAATTTTGATACTTTCGATGGCTTAAGTAAAGTACGCCTGTCATTAATTATTTGGCCAGTAGCAGAAAAAATTCTCTCGCATGGCACTGAAGTAGCTGAGTATGCATATATAATCGAGGATCAAGGGATCTTTTTTACGATCAATATATTCTTCATTTATATATTTATCAAGCTCTCTGATGGCAGCTACTGTATTGTTTTCTGGTCGAGTGGTCCTACTAAAATCGTCGTCAAAGTTGCACCATACACTGGATGTATGTATCTACATTACGCATATCTACGTTAGAAGAATCCACTCTAGGTTGAGCATTGTTGTCTTCAACGTTTGGCAATCGTATTCCACAAATTTTCTCTCTTAATTGTTTCAATGCTCATTCATATGCTGTGAGATTTTTAAATCCTTTTCTTTTAAAGCGGGGATCAAGAATAGTGCTTTCGGCGTAGAGGTAATGCCTTTCATATTCCCCAAAGCGTGACATCAATTCTCTCTTCATAGAAGATACCATTGATAATATTTTACTATTTGTAGAGCTACATTGATTAATGGCGCCTTCCAAAATGTTGCACAGAACCATTACCTTTGATAATGTAACGTTCGATTCTGAAGAAATTTCCATAGTAATTTCATAAAACGGTCTCACTATTGGCAACATTTTATTTACCAAACTCCATTCTTCCAATGGTAATGCCAAATCAGGGCGAGTCAACGACAAAGTCGTTATAACAGCGTCTTTTAAAATACTTAGTCGCTGCAACATTTCATATGTTGAATTACATCGCGTTTCAACATCCTGCTTCAATTTAAGTTCTGGTAGTTCCATTTGCTTTTGAGTTTCACATAATTTGTTTAACGCCCGCCTACTTTTATGAAAATATTCGACAATTCGCTTTACTCTTTTGACAATGTCGCCAACTTCTTTCAATGCCGTTTGTACTACCAGGTTCAGAGTATGGGCAAAGCACCCAATCCATCGCCACTGTCCTGCATGGATGGCGGCAACAACATTCGCTGCATTGTCAGATACCACTGCAGTTATTTTACTGCCAACACCAAAATCTTCGGCAACGTCTCTTATAAACGCAGCTAAGTTTTCTTCTGAATGGCTTTCGCTGAACTCTTCGCAACTTAGCAACATCGATTTTAGCTCCGTATTGCTGTCGATGAAATGAGCTGTAACAGCTAAGTAGCTTGCATGAGCTCTCGATGTCCAGCCATCTGTAGTAAGGCATACTGGTGAGGAAGATAGAATATTGCTATCTATAATTGCTATCTAATAAATTATTTGACAGATTTTTTCTGGAGGGTAAATTATAACCAGGGCATTGAGAAACAAGATAAATCAGGTTTCTGAATGCTGGTTCTTCCACAATTCTAAATGCATGATGTCCTTTTGCCACCATTCGCAGAACTTCCTGGTCGATTTTCTCTACCTTTCAAATTGGTGGAGGCCTCCGTAGAAATTGGAAAATACCTGGTTGTACATTTCTTTGTGGTTGTGCGTTACTACTCGTAGTTGGCACTTCAATTCTTTGAACTTTGTCTTCTAAATTGATTGTCTCTATTGCTGGAACCTGTCGTTCTAAGACTGTAGGTGTAAAGGGGTGTTTTCTCTTCATGTGACGGCCGAGATTTCTAAGAGATCCAGAAGCAATGCTAACTGCAGCTTTACAATATTTGCACACAGCTTTTCCCTGTCCATCTTCTTCGAAATGCAATCAAATTGCGCTGTGCTTCCGCGTAGCCATAATTAAAATTTAAACTTCTGAAAGATCAAATCGATCAGTTTTAACACAAATTAAGATCTTCATGTAGATACTCACAGAAGTTTACACGATTTTGACCCAGACTTTATTTATTAAATGTACTTCAACTTGATTATTCGAATAAAAGGATTGATAAATATTTTTTCTAATTGAAAAATGTAAGTATATCAACGGAAAAACCCATGCAAAATGCAGCCATGTGTCGTCAGATATGGCATCTCTCTGCCCACACTTTAAAGCAGGTACCAAAATAGAACCGTGACGACGTCGTTAAATTTAATGAATGAATTATAATTACTTTTCTCCAACCGAATGCATCTAACATTAAATCTAACAAACATGGTTTTACAATTCTGTCATATATTCTTATGAAAAAACATAAATTTCCCTAAAGAACACTTAACGCTCTTTATTGATAAGCGTCTCAGCGAACGCTTTCAATTTGGTACCCCTTTGTAAATTATTTTAAATCGCTCACTAAATCTGGCAACACTAAAAACAGCCGTATAACATCTCAACATAACCATGGTACAATAATATGTTCATGGTAAAGTCGTAAGAACAGCTGTTATCATTTTTTTCATAAGGTTCTTTGCTTCGGCTGTCACACTCCCATATATTTTGTTTTTGTACTCTTTTGCATTCTTGTGTTGTTGGTATGTATTTGTGTAGAGTTTGACAGCTGAAGCGAATAGAACAAACACAAAATGCCTGTTGTTGCTGCCTACAACAACAACAACACGCGCTGCTATTACCATGAATATATTATTGTACCATGAACATAACAAAAGAGATAGATACACAAAAAAGAGTAGTCAAAACGGAATGAGTTGGAACTAAAAGGGCCATCGGAACTACAAGTTCGAAAGAGCATGAATGAGCTGGAACTAAAAGGAGCATCGGAACTGTAAGTGTGAAAGAGCAGGAACTAGTTCACCTAGTTCCATTCAGGGAATAGTTCCTTTAAACTAGTTCGTTCTGGAACTACACAACTCTAAATAACTCCCTGTTAACCGTCTAAACTGGGACTGATCCCCGTTTCGCTGTAAATGAGTTATTAATATCAGTTCAGCCATTTCCAGAACCATCTCGTGCTAACACTATGTACATATTCTTGGTTGTTCTAGATAGATTGATATCGATTTAGTGATTAGTGCAAAAACGATGTACAAGTTGACAGTCAAAATTTCTGTTCACTAAAATGCCAACAAACACAACGAGTGAAACCCTAGTCATTCTCTGTTTTCTCTCTTACTCTCTTCATTGAATATTTGAATACATGCGCAGCTTTTATTATTTGTTACGAGCAGCTTATATATATGTATGTCATTGTATATAACTATACAAATTCCAACCATGTTGAAGTAAAACAAAAACGATGTAGAAATAGACAGTCAACATTTTTCTTCACTCAAACGCCAACAAACAAAACGGGTGAAACCCTAGCACTTCTCTGCCCTCTCTCTTACGCTCTGCATTGAATATTTGAATACACAAGCGGCTTTTTGATAGTGATATTGTATATAACTATACAAATTCCAACCGTGTTGAAATAAAATTACATAAACTATTCAAAAAGTATGAAATAATCAAGATATGACACGAGAGAGAAAAGCGTTTAAGTGAATATCTGGCACTTTTTGGTTATCTTTTACCAGGGTTGCCAAATTGCGCACATCTTCTGGTTGACTACTTCTAGATCGTCTTTGAGTAAAATTACATAAACTATGCAAAACGTATGAAATAATTAAGATATGACGCGTGAGAGAAATGCCTTTGAGTGAATTTCTAGCACTTTTTGGCTCTCTTTTACCAGGGTTGCCAAATCGTGCACATCTTCCGGTCGTCTAATTCTAGATCGTCTGTGATTAGTGGTGGGATTCATCTATTCTCGATTGTGTAAGACTGTTCTAGCCATACCATCAAGAATTCATGGTGACTTGGCATGAGGTAACTTTTTATTTTGCAACCACGGCATACTTTAGGTGCAATTAATATCAGGTGACATACATACTTAATCCAGCCATCTAAAGAATTTATCGTAACAATATTTATGATTAATTGGTTAATCAATATTCATGATTAATTGACAAATTTATTAATCAACAATTGAAGTAATTAATCAATTCACGTTTTGTATTTATAGTTAGTACTATCTTTATACAAAATATGTATATACAGTAGTGGACTATAGTGGATACATTAATGTAAGATTTTTTCTAAATTTGTTATATATCATTCTTCTTCAATAAAATCCTGAAGACAGTGTACAGTGTATATCATTAAGAAGTTATTTAAAAAATGACTGCAAATTGTGGCAGCTTTTATCCAGTATTGTGCATATTTGAAATGTTCGGCAAGTTTGTCTTTAGTATTTTTTCCAAAGTCATTTGTTCTTTAAAACACATTTAATGTGAGTGGTGGCGAAGTATAGAGCCAGTTGGAAGAATGTGTTGAAATTTGATTATTTCATTAATATGTGTAAGACGTCTGACCTCATGAGGTTTGTATTTCTTTTGAAAATTATTTGTAATAAAATGGAAGCAGTAGAGGATATTCCGGTATGTTTTGATTTTAACGTTTTATGTCTTTAAAATACGATAATATAACAGGGTGCTCACAAGTGAACTATTTTTCTTCAAATATGACTTGACGACTTACGACTTTAAGACACCATGTGTTTGTATGTTTTTTCAATAATAACGACTAATAAATAATTGAATAATGACTAAAATCATTCACATGAACAACTAAATCAGCGTTGCTTATGCGGTGACCATGTAATAATTTATCGTGATACTTAGGGAGTTCACATGGTGTACTATTGTGTTGTATTTATCGTATAAGCTAAAATAATACAACAGTTGTAAATATGTTGTTGGTATTCTTCATGTAAATATATTTTACGACTATACAACCTGAGCATGTCTGTTTTTCAAGTGTACTATGTTGTATGTTCAGTGTCAGCTGTTTTTTGTTTACTATTTAATCAGATGTTATATTGTTGTGTTTAGAAGAAATTTTGCATTTACTACAACATTAACTCAAGAATTAATTTTAATTGGTAAAATAATAAAAAAAGGAAATTGGACAAATGGAAGGAGAAGAAACTACTTCGGAAAGTTTTTGTGCACAAACTTTTCACACAAAACCGTAAAATTTTTATCTTTTTCGGTTCTTGTTGGCATTTTTTAATTTTTTTTTAATAATTTTCTTTTGTTGCTTGACGTTTATTTGATGTTTTTATGACTTATGATTTAGTACATACAACATGCTGTTCACATGAAGAAGTCATATGTACTAATTTGTTAAATATGACTTTACGACTTATGACTTTAGGAGACCATGTGACTTCCCTAACTATGATTTTTTAAATTTAAAACCGTTGTATTTTATTCACGTGAATATATTTGACACGCATTGGCATCAAATAATGCAAGGACACAACAACATCGATGTCACTTTTATCAAAAAATCAAGTTTTTTAATCTCTGACTTCAAACAATTTTGAGATTGTAATAATTTTTTCACTCAAGCCCCTTCTAAGTCCCACAATGTTTGGGGGGGTTGGGGAATGACAGACCGTTCGCATGCTCATGATTATTCTTCATCCCATCTGTCAACTGTAATTGCCAACTCCTTGAGTAATACATGGACAATCGTTATAGGGTTTAAGCTTTTTTGTTCTCTTTATTTGACGCATCTACGATATAGTTTGAATTAATGTTTTTTCTATTTCATTTATTTATGTAAATGTTATTAACTTTAGTTTCTGTTGAACACAAGAGTATAAATTGTAAGCGATAATAAAAAAATATATTACATTTGCTATCCGGAATCCGGCGATAGTAAATTTGATTTATTGATTGTAGGAGCATTTTGGTCATCCATACTTTGGAGATTGTGTGCGGAGTTTACCTGCAATGCAGAGGAAATGGGGAAAAAGGTTAACGGAGACAATAGGGGGCCTTTATATCATTTCATATCTTGCACGGGCGACTTACGGGACTGATGGGTGTTATGACTATAGCCGTACGTGTTGGTCGGTGCAATAAGGCCGTATCCTCGGTTGTTTCATCACAATCGCCATCAGCGTCAGCATCAGCATCGACAACGACATCACTGTCGATCTCCCATGAGGGGTATTGGTCGAATTCCTCTTCACAATTGAGGTCTTCTTCTTCCACATCTTCGTACGCATCTATTAGAATAACTGAAAGAGATTGATCACAATTTGAGCATGAGTCAGTGGAACGTAAATGTTTCGCTTTTCCGTTACTTGAACTTTCCGGCCTTGCTTGCCTCGGACTGGAGCCGAGGGATTGTGTTTCAATGACGGGTATTGATATGGCCACTTCGTCAATTGGACTGTTTTTCTCATAGGGCTGTGATATTGATCTATAATGGGATGGGTGCAATTGTGTTAATTCAGAACAGTAGAGATCCTCCTTCGTAACTTACCTTAAGGTCACCCTTTTCTTTGCTCTGCTCTCTATGTCGGCGATGTAGCCGTCACTACTAAGCTGCTTGTAAACACGAGCCGGTCTAATATCGGTCGATAGAGGATATGAACTTGTTTCGGAAGACTAGAAGAGAGATAGACAGAGATAAAGAGAAAGAGAGAGAGCGAGAGATTAGACCGTTTTACAAACAAATAATTTGATCCATGGTTAACCTGACCAACCCTTCCGCTTGTGGCGGGATTATTACGCCTTGGATTTCAATCCCGCTTCTTACAGAGGAGTCCCGCTTTATGACTTTTTTGACTTTTAAACTAGTCTAGTATAATTTAGTTTGCAAGTTATATTTTTTAATGTACAATTTTCAACAGCCACAAGCAGGATCTCAATCCGCATTGGCAGACGATCGTTTCGAAGTTTGTGAACTTCATCATGAGACGCGTAGTTGTAGACTACTGGCATCTGTTCCAATGTGTCACTAACTGAAATAATTTGATAGTAGTTTTTGTCGATTGTGCTTCACATTAATCTGATATGTCTAATTTTTTTTAACCGCCGGGTGGGTCTCAAAATCAGCGGAATCAGATACTTCGCGACCTTAGAACAACAAATTTCTAAGTGCAGCCACTAATTTTTGAGAAAATTCAGCTTAAATCCTCTTTATTTACCAAATTATTACAGAACAATGTGTTGTTAGAAGTTTGTTGTAGTAGATATCTCGTAAACGATAAGATATATAATTATGGTGATATCAATAAATGAAAGGACATGCCTATTTCGTACGATGTATTTTTCAAAAATTTTCAGCTAGAAGTTAGGTCGCGACTTGTTATGGGCAAAATATTTGAACAGATCTCATAACAAACTAATTTCAAATTACACTGGGGTCAGCCGCCGACTTATGCAAATGTTAACTCATTTGTTAAAAATAACAAAATTCCGCTTTTTGGGTCAAAATCCCGCCTTACGATCAAAAACAATTGGTCAGGTTATCCATGGTACAACTATTTATCAGGTAATCGCAAAACCTCAGCTAGTTTGCATTAGTTTCACGTTTCCGTGTTTATGCTGTCAAATTTCGCTTTGTTTCTTTAATTAACAGCTGTTTGTTGATAAAATTCCAGCGAATTTTAAATAAAACGAAATTTAATCAAGGTAGTAAAGCTGATTACAATTTTCACATTCTGTGCACATCAGTTGATTTTGATAACGTACGCACGAAATTTCTAATGCCACTACCTGGTAGATAGTTGTATCATGCTTTGACCTACCTTTGTGTATTCATTATTGGTCCCCTGTGCCAGAGAGCTCAGTGCAGCTGCAGAGGTCGATGGTGACTGCGTTGGCGGCTGTAATGCCATAGCGGCCGCTGCCACTGCTGCTAATGACGTGGAGGTTGTGGCATCCGCTGGTTTTGCCGCGTGATTTGGCCAATCATTGCTTTTGTTGTTGCTGGTAACGCAGTGACTGCTTTCGATGATGTTGGGGAGTGGATTATTGTTGCTGGAATGTTTTGAGACCTGAGGATTTAGGGGAAGAGTTTGAAACCGTTGACGGTCCTCCATGTAGGCTTTAATTAAAATATCTAATTTTTCTTCTATATCGGCCACCTAAAAAGTAAACAGATCATGCAAGTTGGTTTTAAAAAAAACTAGAGTGGCCCGATTTTGGCTCGACAATAGTCAGTGGTCCACTTAAGAGAGCATCCCATTTACAACATCTTCTATAAATCATGAAACAGTCTGTTAAATTCTTCACAATTCTTACATTTTCGTTACATTCGTCTCTTGGAGCAACAATTTGTACCCCCAAAGCAGACAACCATTATCAACTGTGACCCGCAATTAAGGGATGCGATATCCATGATAAGAGGAACCAAATGTTGCACATGAGTTACTCTTAAAAGTTGACCAGTTTGACTAGAAGGTATGAAGGAATAGAGTCCTACCTGTCTTTCGACTTTGACCACTCTTGAAGCTAAGCTTATTTTTGAAGCGTAAGCGTCTTTTGATTTGGAACCCTGTTTTCCCAATATTTGATCTAACCTAAGGACGAAATTTAAATTATCTTGTTATAATTCTCTCCCGACCACCCCTCGATGGTCTTACCTGGCATGCACATTTTTAACGCGTCCCAATAAGTCAACATGACCCGCTGCATACTGTTCCATGACATCTTTGACATCGTATGGCTTCAGGGCCTCTTTGAACTTGCGACGGGCCACAAAATATTTAAGCTGCAATTATGATTTCGACATGGGTGAGTTTAAGGCGATGGGGCGAGATTGGAACACACTCTTTGATCTTACCTTTCTTATGAATCGTATGGCAGTCTTATGCTGATTTGTCAACTGTGTGCAGCGTGGCTCATCATCTTCGTCTATTTCAAATGCGGAAAATACAAAACAAAGTTGGATTGTTACAAGGCAATGTTGTGGCAAGTGTGGAAACAATATCAATTCAAACTACGGATACATTCAAAGTACACGGAAACTAGATAAATTACGGTAAAGCCACTACGGTTGTCGATACAAAACTGTCAATGGGCGAACGTACATGCACACATGCATACACGGCTGGTTGCATGTGTCATCATCATCACCATCATTGGCGTCCGGTATCAGGAGCAAAATCAACATTTGGAAAGAAGTCACCATCTACGGGCTAATTGGCCGTGCTCTACAAGTGCTCTAGGTAAAGTAACCACAATTCTACGAACAATAAAATGTGCATGCGATAGATTTGGATCTTGGGATGTGTGGAAGTGTTCGATGGGTGTAGCAGGTTGGTTTGACTAGATGTAAGGCAAACGAACTCAGTACCACTTGGACTTGGCCATCCGAACAAAGCTGAGTTATCGCGGTGTAGCGGTTGTGTTATGTGTGAGTGAGGCAGTGAGAGAGAGAGAGAGAGGGGAGTGGAAGTTCAGATAGGTGGAGAGAGGTAGGCTGTGGCTTGTGTCAGTGAGTGAGTGGGTGATTGGGTGTGAGTGTTTGTCTATATGTTGTTCCAGGGGGTTCATTTAGCTTTTTTTGGGTAGCTTGCTGTTCGGCTGAAGTTACACATGTCGAAGAAGCGACATTCTGTTTCAGGCATGGGAGGCTTTAAGGACTATTGAACACATACTTTAGCTTTGTTTGATATTAACATTAAAAAGGAGGCGAGAACCTTCCTTTGTTCATTACACATTGGCACATTTGCAACAGTTTATATTACAAGGAAATTGAAATCAACGGTTCAACCCACTAACCCCTTGAGGTTATGGAATAGAATCGTCATTCAGCGATTCACCGTCACTGCTCAAAGGGCCGTTGGGTGCGGTAGGTCGGTCGGGTTGAAAGGAATGTGAGGGTGTTGTTTAGCAGTTGCACTTGACATGATCTTAGTTTAGACTTGGTCTCTCCTAAGGTGTTCTATACGTAACGATTAGAAGAGGATGTGAATGGTTGTACGCACTTCCTTCGAACATGATGTGATTTTGCCCGCTCCGCTCGTGCATCATCTGTGCCTCGATGAAGGCTTTGTGTTGTTCGTATAACACGCGATCCGATTGTTCGCCGGTGCCCTCGCATCCCGCACTCTGGTGTCCCAGAGAGAAATCTGAGCCGAACAATTCTCCCTGAAAGAAACTGCACAGCACGAGTGGTATAGAGGACACATTGCTGAGTACCGTTTGGGTTTTGCCGCTGCTATCACACTGACTCGTCTCCGGTTTCGCATTACAACCGGCGATATCTGGAGCAGGACTATCGGCTCCATTCCCTTGCCCGTTTAATTGGCTCATTGGGATGTTTTCACTGTGACCATTGCTGGCTAAATTGTTTAACGAATACGAACTATGTCTGCGATGTGGTGCCAAAAAGCGCGGACTAATCTTTGCTATATTGTATATAAGATTGAATTGATTTGTGATTAAGTTGAAGTTAAAGGATTAACAATATTTTTAGCAGGGGACTTAAACCTAATCAATTGTCTGTAACTAGCGGCAAAGATACTTGAAACAAGATTTTATAGAAATTTGATAGACATTCAGGAATATTTGTACTTTTGAGTATGTTCAGTTGCAATATTAAATTATAACAATTTATAATGTTGGTTTCCCTTATAAACACAAATCGAAAGGACTTTCTGTCGTTGGACAAAGATGTCTGAATCATCGAAAATATAGTAATTTCTGAAGACCCTTCTCTCGGCCTTATTCCTCCCGATTATATCATAACATGTCATAGCTACATCTCTTCACCCACATCTTTTTTCACACAACGCGTAGTCAAACTCCACGGCTCGCTCCAACACAAACAGAATGATATACATGTGTATGTATGGAGTATATACAGCAGATAATCATTGTATTAGGGTGGTTTTATTAGATATTAAAGAATACATCCGCATCCTCATCCGCATCATTAGATCTTCTTCCTACTAATATGATCACCTACTGGTGGACACACATACTCCCATATATATACTTGTGGATACGTTAGGTAGAATCAATTGTATCGTACACGTTTACGTTAGACATTCTCGGAATACAACAACACTTAGGTTTATATAGAACAACATCCAGTTGACAAAGTCGGTTGGTTGAATCAAAACGGGCGTGCAAAACTTACCATCAGAACTCTTTTTCAACAAACTGGTATCAGCGACAGAGTCTTCGCTAAAACTCGGATTTAACGAACGTCCATTTTGTACCACTTCTGAGAAGGGCAACAGGGTGTGAGTGTTTTGTCGTGTTAACGATTGCCAGGAAAGAAACCAAAGGGAAGACTAATCGTTTAGCAATGTAGCGTAATTGTTGGTTAATCGGTTATTTGTTTGGAATTAGTCGAATAGTATAGTCGAGGTAGTAGAACACGTTAATAGATTTTGTTGTTGGTTTTAGGATTTCATGTGGACCTAAACATATATATGGGTAAGAAAGCAGCAGCTCCCACAGTTGCAAGTAGTAGTAGTAGTAGTAGTAGTGCAAGTTGGTCACGTAAGTACATAGGTTGCACAATACGATATAGAAAAACATAAGCAGCAAAAATCAAAATAATATAATTAAATTAAACAATCATCGAAACTAGATGCCTTGGATAAGCTGTGGTCCCACTGGATATGGTTGGAAATTTGTCAGTTTTTAAAATGTTTGATTTGCAATGCAGTTCCACCAAATCGTTGGCAATAAAGGTATGTCTGCTCCTGTGGCATTAAATTCAGTATGAATGGTTCGACTTGAGGTCGAGTTGTATACGCAGCTAGTAACGTCATTGACATTCGCCAAATAGTATTATTTATAATTCAACACTGTGTTATTCCCTGGCACTATTTTCTAAATACAGTGTTATCTCTTACATCCAAACTCTTCTACGTCGTTCGTACATATATAAACAAGACATCAATATTCCTATATAAGCAGAAATCATCAGTTTTATATTTTGGGGAATTTTTTCGAAAAATGTTTTAAGACGTCATTAACTAAATTTCCCGTAATGACAAGAACGCACGAAATCCGTTCACTTGGGTCACTTTCCTCAAAGGAGGCAAAAGTTACGGCAACTAAAAATTTAAATTTAAAAAAAAAAAATATATAAAAATGAGTGGTTTGATAGATTTGGGAAAACCCTATATGTTCTCATAGAACTTATACAGAGCAGCCAATATATTTAAAAATATTTGCTACAGTATTAATATCTAAGGAGATACTGGGTACACTGAAAGAATTATTTCTTTTATATACATTTTTCATATATTTTGCAACCACAACGAATGTCTAAATATATTTACCATCTGCCCTGAAAAAATGAATCAATTACAAGAAACGGGTTATATGTTACAGCCATTTAAATATTAGACACCGCAGCGTATGGTTAACTTGTTTTAACGATTTCAATGCCGACTTTTTACACTATAGTTTTTCGATTTAGCGGTAATAATTTTAAGGAAATTTGTTGACAATACTCGTAAATTCAAATAGAGACAGTTTTTATCTGTAAATACACGCTGGTTTTTGTTGCTGTTTGAATACAAAAATAGCGTGTTTGTAGACTGTAGCAAATATAGTATTCTTGTGTACAAATACATTGTGTTTGCTATTCAATATTACATGTTGGGGACACAATGATTAATATATTTTTGTATGGTTTTGTTTGTTGATAACTGCTGAAAACAAAAACGTGTCAAACAACAAAGAAACAAAATCGCAGATCTTTAATTTATGAAAACAATGCTTGTACATAAGTTTATGGATGATCCAAACATATACATGGTTCCTTCATAATGTTACAGGGGCCGGTTTTTTCACCGCATAAGTTTTGAGGCAAAGACCACTTTATTAAGTCGATAACTTACGAGGGTTGCCATTTATATTTCTGGCGCTGGCAAATTTTTAGTGGAAAGTGCTTGTTTTTAGCTTAACAGAACTCAGAAAGTGTTGACATGAATTCTAGGTTTTTTAGTTAAACGAAAAACTCATATAAGTCATTTCATTCTCGTTCAATTCATATAGAACATTTTCGTTCGAATTTTTTTCACAACTTTCGATGTGGTTTATCAGGAGAGGTGATTGCATTGATCAACTCAAATCTTTATATACCCATGATGCGCCATCCTACAGACAGTTCTGTGAAAATCTAGTATAATGAGTTGTAGCCGACGTTCGCTTCGGAACAAATTTCGTGTAGGCCGTCCTAGATCGATTATTGTGCCTCTGGTATTGAAAAATCGTCATATCACGTCATACCGTGAGAGACAGAGAACTTTGGACATTACATTATTTCACTACTTTCAATATCCGCATAATTTGTCAATCGCTCAAAAAAGGCAAGGACATCAATTGGTGCAAGGACATTTTGAAATTATGCCATCTCTGTGACGTCTATAAGATCACGACAGACTACGTATCATGGGTCTATACATTTTAACCCGGAACTAAACAGCAATCGACTGAATGGTTCTTCCAAGACTAGCAAAATTCAACTAAAGTTGTTTGCGCACCAAGCACTTGAAATCAAGAAGCAGGTTAGGTGGGAAGAGTTTCGTTAGATCAACGTCGAACGGTTCATTCTGAATCGTATACAACCATTTGTTTGCCAGAATTTTTTGGAAAACGAACCCGCAAAGATAAAACATTCTCTGTCACGACAATACCACCTCTCACGCAAAACAAACTGGTATTTGACCATCAAAAACATTGATTTGATGGGTCATCCACCTTATAACCCCGATTTGGCTTCCAATGATTTCTTGTTATTCCCGGACATTAAAAACAAATTGGTCTATGTGTTTCGTCGCCTGAAGAAGCGGTTGATGTGTTCAAATCGCTTCTGTTGGAGCTACCTCATTCGGAGTGGCAAAAGTGTTTGGAAATTTGATTAAAACGCATGCAAAAGTGTATTGATCTTCATGGATAATATTTTGAAAAACACTATCGTAAGAACCAATTTTGGGCATCAATATTTATTTTTGCCTTATTAGCCAGAAATATAACCAGCAATCCTCGTATACTATCTTCAAAAGTCTCAACCTCCCTCTGGAATTTTGGTACAGCATCCAAAAAAATTTCAATTGATATTTTATTGATCCTCGTTTGCTTTAAAATATACAAAAACAAAATATACTAATTTTGTAAAATGCAAAGGACGTCAGCGAAAAACTGTCTTTTTGGGATAATTTCTCCATAATTAATTTAGCTTTGGGCATAATCGTACCACGCCCTTGTTAATACATTACCTTGGAATATGTCAAACTGTGGATAATTACATTGGCTATCAACTTGGTGCTTCAAAAGGTCATCATTCAGGGGAAATATCATATTCAGGGGAGGATTTTTCGTAGCAGATGCACCGTGAAAATTATAAAAACCATGGAAGTTAGTACTTAATTTTGTGCGGAGTATAATTTTCAATTGTTTAGAGATATTCAAATTGTTTATACACTGCATTTATTTCTCAAGTGTTGTGAATCTTTATTTGTTTTATAACAATCCAGAGGTCGGAGCCCGTAAACGAATATTAAATAAAATAATAATAAAAAATCTTCTAATTTCAATTCAATTTCAGACACTAAATGGTTATATTTGTCAAAAATGAGGACTATGGACGTGGTCATCGGTTTTGTGTTATAACTATCGGCCTTTTAAATCAAACGAGTTTTAAATAAAAATTGCGATTTCTGCTCATATATCGAATATAATGGGAAATTTTGTATGTGATGCGCCTTGACGTCAGGTAAATTAATACTGATGATAGCCGTGTTTTGGTTACAAGCAAGCGATCATCGCTTGCTAAGTTGTAACGAAAACGGCTATTTAGCGTTAAGTGATTTTATTCAAAAATATGAAAAAGGGTTGAAGGCGGAGAAAGATGCCAAAAGAAAGATGCAACCAAAACACGCTTAATGTGAACTTTGATTAGAGAGGAACTGGCCATTCATGGCGGATGATTAATTCTATAATACAACGCTTGAGTCAAATGACACAGGGGGCGTATTAGTAACTAAAATATCTAATTAATATTCGAACTCTAAGCCCAATTTTTGAATGGAAAATCATATTTGATCAACGATCAGGCATATTATAAACTCTGAATTAATTTTATAGGTTAATAGTTGATTGCTTTTTAAACAGTCAAGTTTGGGTATTTAATAGGGTAACCATTCAATTAATCATTATTCGGTTAATCGATTAATCGTGCTATAAAATTAACCGAACATTTTAATAATTAAGTTTTTCGATTAACGATTAACTCGAACAAATCAGTGCTGGTCCGATTCTGTCAGTCCTGGTCCGATTCTGTTCAAACTATATACAATAAGGATAATAGTCAGAAAATTACGTTTTGCAAAATTTTTGTAAAAATTAATCAATCCAATAGGGTGTTATAGTACGATAGAGTTTCAGAGCGACCCTACCCTTTGTATGGGAGGTACCCGTAAGCATAGCACTTTTGGGTCCAAACTTTGAGATTTTTTTAATTGTGGCTTGGTACCAAAAGTCAAAAATTTTCATGTTGCTGCAACTACGATTTGTGAATTTGTAATACATGTGCCTAATACAATGTTTGAACACTGTTCGTTTTTTGTTTTATTTTATTCGAATAATCGATTAATCGAATAACTTGATTGTGTTTTGTTCGGTTAATTGTCAGATTGAAATATACGATAAACGATTAACCGATTAATCAAAAAACCCGATTAAATGGGTACCCTAGTATTTAAACTATGATCAAGTGACCATATGGGGGCGTATTAGTAACTCAAATGTCTAACTAATATTCTAACTCTTAGGCCCAATTGTGGAGTGGAATATTTGATCAAGTTTGGGTATTTAAACTATGTATGATCAAGTGGCCATATGGAGGCGTATTAGCAACTAAAATGTATAACTAATATTCTAAGTCTTGGGCCCAATTTTTGAGTGGAATTTGTGAAGTGGAATATTTGTTCAACGATCTGGCATATTATAAACTCTGAATTAATTTTTTAGGTTAATAGTTGATTGGTTTTTAAACAGTCAAGTTTGGGCATTTAAACTATGATCAAGTGACAATATGATTTTGAGAGAAAACAAAAAGAAGAACAACCCCAAAACTTCTTTAATTTTTTATGTGAAAAATTATAATCACCATCCCAGTTGAAATAACAATAAAAGCGTGTCATTTAACTACACAATTTCCAGCTGAAATTTAAAAAGTTTCAATTTTATTTTGAAAAATATCAATTGAAATTTGAAAATTATATTTGAAATTTAAAATCAAATGAAATTTAAAATTTCTATTTGAAATGCATCAGTAGAAATTTAAAAAAACGTTATTCGAAATTTACAAGAGACCAATTCAAATTGAAAATACAGCGATTGCAATTTGAAAAAAGAATTTTAAAAATTATATTTGAAATTTAAAATAAATCAATTGAAAATAATAATGCTATAAGTACTATAATTTAAAATGCATCAATTGAATTGTAAAAGATATAAATTGAAATCTAAAAGACATCAATTGAAATTTAAAAGACATCAATTGAAATTTAAAATACATCAATTGAAATTTAAAATTCGCCAGTTGAAATTTAATAATTATTTACCGATTATATGTATTAGATTTTTAAATATAAATTTATGTCTTTTAAAATTCAATTAATGTATTTTAAATTTCAATTGATGTCTTTTAAATATCAATTGATGTGTTTCAAATTTCAAATGACGAGTTTTAAATTTCAATTGATGTTTTTTAAATTTCAATTGATGTCTTTTAAATATAAGTTGATGTATTTTAAATTTCAAGTAGCATTTTTAATTTTCAATTGACTTTAAATTTCAAATATAGCTTTTAAATTTCAAATGGAAATGGTATAGTACTGCAGTTAGGACTTGATTTCTGCTTTCTTTGATTTTCTATTTTGAAGTTTCATTAAATATTTTGTATTTTATCACTTTACCTTTCTTGTGAAAATGGCGTGAGCTAGATGCATTTTAACAATTAGCTGCTAAATGTAAGAATACCGGATATTTATCGTCACATTTGCCACTAAGATTATGTGACAAAGCACTGAAAAACTCTATTCGTAGTTAACGTTAGATCAATCATAAATCAAAATCAACTGATTATGAAGTTTAATAACCACTCAAAAATTAGGCCTTAGAACTTTAACATGGGTCATAACAGTGTGTTCATTACTGGAACAAAGCTTTCCATAACAATCACTTCTTTTGCGCGTTTCTCGTTTTAATACGTGACTACTCAAGCTCGGAATCTTTATTGGATTTGTCATTATACTTATTAATTTAATCATTTAATCAACTGATTATTCCGAAATATATTTTGAAAAACACACAACCTACCCACTGACGATCGACCCATCAATTCTTGGTCTATTATTGGTTGACGGTCAAATAAATGAAATCAAATTTATAACATTTATTTAAAATGTCTAAAGCATCAAAGCACTTGTCCGTCATGAGCATGAGTTTTGTCGATAAATTTTTCCTGGATCATAAAATATAACATAGATTACCAAAAGTATTTGCAAGCAAGTGAATGATGTGACCCACAGCGATGCATTCTTGTTTCTCTTCGGCGTTAAAACTATAATAAATGTCATCGATAACCAATGCTCATGCTCATGATTGACAAATGTGTTGTCCGCTTAGTCGTTCGCATTAAAACTATAATAAATGTCATCGATAACCAATGCTCATGCTCATGATTGACAAATGTGTTGTCCGCTTAATCGTTGACAGTTATTGTAGCTCCACCGCTTTTCTGGATATCAACTTAAAATGCAATCGATGTTTTTTTTTGCAATCACTAGAATGCTTACAATACTTTTTGGTAATATTTCGTCGATTTCATCAGCCAGATAACAATTTATCGCCTGCTCATGAGTGACAAATCTTTTGTTCATTCAAATTGAGCTGATGATTGAACGCTCGTCAAAAACCGATTGCTGTCAATGATAATGACATTTTCTCAAATTTGCGACAACTGATTTGAATACAGTTCAAGTAATTAGGTTTAATTTGAATTCGGCGCAAAATCTCGAATATCTTAACATCGCCCATAGGGATTAATTGTTGGTTGATAATTAAATCATAACGGAAAAATAGTTCACCAACAAAAAGTTGCGAATAAAGTGACACAGTGTTTCAAAATTAACCATTCATTTGTATGAAAGTGAAAGAAAAATACAAGTAAAAAGAAAAATGGCTCAATACATGCATCGCTGCTTTACATACAGGAACATTCAACACTTAGGGAAAACTCAATCAATTCGTCTTGACTTGACATCGGGGGTTCTTGGTTCTCGGCCCAGAATCGAGTTGGTCGTTCATATCATTTTTATTGGTGTGGAAAACAATCTGGTTAATATGTAGGCTATTTATATGCACAAATATTGATATATGATATTTGAGGCGTTCAGAAGCCAAACCGATTAACTCCACTTTTTCAAAATTTTTCTATGTTAGTGTCTGTGGGCTAAACAAATGTACCCAGGACATTTTCAATTTATTTATATAATAGATGCATAATATATAATGTTAGTTTGAATTTATAATAAACGTAGAAGTTTAAAATAGATCAGAAAGTTTAGTTTCGATGGAGTTAATCGATTTGGCAACTGACACATCCACTTAGATATAAGATAGAGTATTATTGTATATGTAAATTATATATTGAAATCAACATTTACTTGTGAAGATCGGTGAGAGGAACAGAGTTAGAGAGTAAGAGAGAGAGAGAGAGTATTATATAAAGTATGCCATACAATATCAATATATGAAAGGAATCGGTTACTGAATATTTAGCTTTGTATAAAAAATTGAAATTCAACAGAAAAGTAACGAGGATAATGTCTAAAGCACTTACATTCGAAAACGTCGCCCTCCAGCAAGGCTCAGCTCTATTTGGCATAAAGTTCAATTCAATTCAATGCAATTCAATTCAATTTCAAATTCAAATTTGTTAACATAATGATTTTTGTTTCTGGCTAGTGAGTAGTGCAGATCGTTATTTATAGAGGTTTTGTATTTCTGTTATTGAGTTTTCGTTAGCTGTTTGCTGACAAAACGCATGCAAAATCCAAACAACATTTCCCTACGTTATTCCTGGAGTGTGGGACCCTTATGACACCGTGTGCAAAATAGTCTGTGTTGGCATCGCGAATTCAATGGAATCAAAAGTAACCGAATAGTAATTCGTTTTAATCTGTTTAATATTTACAAGTATTTGCAACGACATTGGCTCGATGAATCGTTCGCGTAAAGAGGTTGCATTCCCCGAATCAAGGATCAAACAAATTCTACTGATTTCGAAGTCACAAGGACGTTGAGTCGGAATTTTGCCTTAAATTTAAATTGAGATTTGATTATAAATGTTCCCTTCTATATATCCCCTGCAAATAAACCACTGTGTTACTCAGGATTTCCTCCTCTCTAGCGATGCGGATCGATCGAGCCAAGTATTCTTTGTTTAATATATGGGGTGTGTTTTTTTAAAGGAAGATAGGAAAACATTGAAAATGTTTGTAAGTTATTTGTTCCCATTTAATCTGATAGCCCCTACACCCAGTATGCATTGCCCGTATCTATGCAGAGACATGTATATACAAAATGGTTCGCCGCTGTGGGAAAGCAATCAGAGGCGTGTGATGTGGTGTCCGTTTGTATCTTACCAATTGGCCATTTGATTGGGAGCCTTTGTTTACTTGGATGCGGCACACTGGGGTGTAGGGCGAGAGTTATGTTAGTTTTATTCTCTTTCAAAACTTTTGGGTAAAATGTAAGCGTAAAATAAAAGAAGAAAGTAAGCGAGTTCGAAAAATAACATGCACGTACGCTAAGTCGGAATGGAGCTAAGTAATAGATGGGTGGGGGATACTCACCGAGGTTTTCCACGGACTGATTCATGTCGCGCAGGTTGCGTGTGTACCGGGAGATCCTATTGGTGGCCACGGCTGTTTTGACACTGAGACTGTCGGCACCGGGCGACTGCGTGGACTGTGGCGGCTTGTGGCGTCTGATGGTCGGAAGGCGGGCCACAAAGGATGCATTGTGCTTAAAACTAGATGATGCTCTTCTGCGAATGTATGTGACCATAAATGACATTCAAAAACCGAGGTTAGAAAATGTTTATTATTAGTATGAGCATGTCGTCTGGTAAATTAGCACAAAGCTTGTTCTTAAACAAAAGACACATCTGAAAAGTTGAGGAGCCTAGGAGCGCTTTAAACAGGTCATCGACTCTCCTCCGGTCGTCAACTTTTCAGATTTCTATTATTTAGTTAAATAATTTGTAGCGTTTTTAAAGCGATAATGGAAAATTCATTGGCAAATAGTTAAGACCGCACTGAATTGAATTTGGTTCGATTGAAATATTGTGCTGAAACTGTTTGAGCTGGTTCTGAATGGATCAAATGGAATTGGCCGAAATATATAAATTCTCTCACGAAAATTCCTCACACTTGTGGAAGAAGAAGTAAAGGAATCTTTGAGAAGAAACCTTGTGTCTCAGTGAATTACTCCTACTGCTGCATCATTGTACCATGCATCTTAGAAAGGCGACGCAAATTAAAGTTCCGAATTTTTATCCAGCATACGCATTTCTGGGAGAGTTTGGTCAACAATACTTTGGCGAAAATTTTAAGCTGGAGATTTGGAACGTCCTTATGTGGTTCATACAAATGGAATGAGATTAAAACTTTACGCTTTATAGGGAAAGTTTTGTCAACAATACTTTGTCGAAACTTTTAAGCTGGAGTTTTGGAAAGTCCTTTTGGGATTCATACAAATCGAATGAGATTAGCACTTGAATTGTTACCCTAATTATTTGCGTGGAATATTTTGTATATTTAAAACTGCCGTATAGTGATGGCATCATCAACATCGCAAAATACCATTCGGAACCGGTGTAAAACTGTAGGTCCCAATCAGTGACTATACAACTAGAAAGCGCCAAGCTAATTGGTTGTAAGAAGCTCTCCCCAATTCCCTCATGGGATGTAATGGAAAACCATTTATTTTATTTTATTTAACACCATCGTCACGTTTCTCTCAGTTTCTGGGTCGGTAACGCTGGTGAGTCTTAATTTAAGGGTCCAAAATTAATGACAATTCTTTTTGAATCTTTGTCGCCTTTCAGCGGTAGGAAAGTGAATTTAGATTTTTCGAGCAACTAAACTGGCTGACAGTCCACCTACATTCATGTCCACAGTACAGAATGAAACAATTCAGACGCCAGCTTGTAGGTTTTGGTTGAGGTTATGTTGTACTGAAATGGGTGGGATAAGTAAATGCGTCCAGTGTGAGTGAGCGAACAGTTGCCGTCAAGGCTAATGTAGCGCGTAAAAAAATATATTTTGTAATTCACCAAACTTTTGCGTTTCAATGACAATTATCACTGACAGGTGTCGTCGCCAATGTTAGACAAATAAATTATTTGTAACTGTTTTCAAAAGGGGGCGAATAAATTGAACAAATAACTCAATATATTCCAGCAATGACTTCTAGCCTTTTGTAGTTTTCGAATGACAACATAAGTGACTAAAAATTAGTGGAATTTTATAAAGCTCTGGAAACAAATGCAGATTGTCACTGGCAGGAGTTTGTTGGCGTTTCATAGAATACTGAAATCAATGAAGTGATGTGACATGGTACTGCAAGTGATCTCCAATTTAAGTCCGTCACGTACAACTCTGACAATTGTTTATGTGTCAGCCCAAGTGGAGATAGTACAGTTGCATATTTGCCCAAAAGCTGTTGAAATTTCCTGCAACATAACTAACCAGCATTGTGCCCTTATTCGGTGGCGGTCAGGTCATTTGGGAACGAATAATTTTTATTTATGATGATGTTCAAGGATGATCAGAGTAGATGTGTATATATATGTATACAAATACTTATATATACTTATGTTTATATAATGTTAAATGGTACTTTTACTGAAATGGTGCTCTGGAGGAAGTGTGAGATTTCGTTTAAAAAAAATCGAGTGCGTTTTCTTTAGATTTGGTTGTGGATTCAGTTGACAACACATTAAAGCCGAAACAACAACAGAGGTGGTGAGATTTTGAGATATGAAATAAACGATTCAGCGTTGGAAAGGGTAGACAATCCTCTCCCGCATACAGTTTAGCGGATTTTGGGTTCGCTTTCGACAAAAGCTAGCAGATTTAAAATACAGAGACATACGAAAAGGTGAAGGCGAAAGTTGTAAAGATAAAACTGGCGAAAACGTGGGCTGTGAGGTTCAAATGCAATCGATGTGGTTTACCTATTTTCAATTAAACTCTTAAACAGTCTATCCCAATACTCAGAACTGAAAAAATCGAGAAACCAAAAGATATAAAACAATTATTTTTTTTTGCATTAAACACTCGGAATTTTGAGTTGATAATCGATGATAAAAGGACAACAACCCATGCGATGATGGACATACACAGAGCGATAACGGATGGGGGAGGGGCAGAATATAACTGGGCACTCTAGGAAAGGGGAGTTATCAATTATCAGAGGAATGCCATCTCTCGCTTGCAAAGACTAGCCCAATTTCTGATTTCTGACACAAGTCTCCAATGTTCCTTGTACAACTCATTTATGTCTGGATTTCCCACAGTGTAGCGGGGTTATGGAAATCCAGAATAGAGAATCAAGAATTTCTCGCTTGAGTACAGGGCTGGAAAACTTTGTTTAAGATTAATTTGCTCTATTAAATACTCCGGCGAGAGTATCTTTGGTTAACTGCAGCAGGGAGAAACAAACCTCACAGAGAGTGGCTACGAAATGCAAACCGTTGCTTCCCTTTCTGCTAAGTACTCCTGCGAGAGTATCTAATGCTCTCTAGTTTGCACTTGTAAAATTTGAGAGTTCGCTGAGACGTACAATAGGAGAGTGGTAGAAAGAGAGTTCAGTAGTAGTAAAAATGTTCAAAGCTTTAGCGTGAGAAGGAAAAAACTCCCTAACGTACCTTATGGGGAGGGTAAGTTAGTATATCAGACAATCATATTTGGATTAGTAATTTCAACTGGGCCAATGAGCGAGGGATGTAATACTTACGAGGCTGGAGGACTGGGTAATGACACCTGGTGGATTTTCCAGGTAGCCACTGATATCGAGTGCTCATCGGCTGCATAGCAGCGCCATAAAGCCTGGATCAGCGAAGCAGCTGGCTGGCGACGGCGTATCATATGTTTTTGTCGCTGTTGTTGCTGCACCTTCAAGGCGAATCCACTGCCCAGGATGCCCTGAAAATAGAGGGAGTCACTTGTCGAACGCTAGACTTTAATATGCAGTAAACTCACCGCTGGCAAAGCGAAGAATGATATGCCTAGTAAGGCACAAAATGATGCTATAAGTTTGCCTTGCCACGTCTCTGGAACCATGTCCCCATAACCCACCGTACATAAGGTGATCTATGACAGCGAGAGAGAGAGAGAGAGGAAAAACAATAACACATCATTGACATTGAAGCCATACATACTTATGTTTGTAAGCTAACTGTTGTGAAACTTACCACACCCCACCACAGGGCTTGGGCGAAATTACTAAATTTCTCATTGACATCTTTCTCCATTAAGTACACCAGGAACGATGCAAATATCAGGCCTAGGAATCCAATGTACATAGTGGTAATCAGTTCCTGTGGACAAAAGAGGACACACACATTCATATGGATCTGTATCGAACTCATCACAACATCACCCACTTGTCTGTGTGCGTATACAACACTACCCAGTAGTTTCCATGTTCCACCCCGACGATCCATACGAACCATTCGTAGGATTTGGAAAAAGCGTAATCCTCTTAGAGCACTTGTGGCAAATACTTGGCCCGAAGTGCCCATGCCTAATACAACTACGGAAGCAAGTATAGTAATAGTATCTGAGGAAGGAAGGAGAGATCAACAGATCAAGTAATACAAGGATACAATCGTGTTATCTGCAAGTTTACCTATAATACAAAATGGTCGCTTCATAAATTTTAGACGACCAATACATCCTTGGTATCGCGAACGACAACCGGATGACCACAGCCTATACAAAAAGATGGAAATGTCATTAAAAAATCTAAATAACTGTCCCGTAGATTTTACCGTAAGATAAATTCCATAGTAAAGCAAATTACAACTAAGATTTCCATATTAAATAATATATCTATTGCGATTTCTTCATATCCTTGGATTGTGGAGAAAACACTTAATACAAGGCAGGTGAAGACCATCAGGAATCTGCAAATACAACAATGGGAGATATGGAATGACACACTGTTACTCTCTAAAACAGTCTAGTTGTACTTACACCATCACATGATACAGAATAGCCGGCAATCCTCTTGGCCTTTCCAGGAAATTATAAACGCGACTTTGAAGTCTCCGATAACGCGCATCGCGGCGGCTGCCGCGATTGTAGTTTAGCGGCTTCCCCAGTAGTGACATTCGCGGTTGAGCTAAACGATCTGGTGGACGTGAAATGAGGTTACATGTCCTAAAATGTCAAATCACAAAATGGGAGAAAAACACACAGTTACAGATTGAAGTGCATGTGGTGGTTCTTTTGTATCCGTAAGAAACCGATCGATCTTCGTCATCTCAATTTGCTTGCCTGAACTTAAAGGTTCGCTCATAGAAAATGATTGGGTCATTATCAGGATCCATGGCGAAAGGACCTTCTATATATCGTATTGTATCGTTGTGCCCGTATTACTTAACAACTTCCACTAAACTCTGGCCAAGAAACGTCTAACGCATTTGAATATCAACTCAAGACTCTTCAACATTGTCGCCAAAAAGAATGGAAACCACTGATTTCTGGCTTTTAATTGTTTTAACTTTTTCAAGTGCCTCAAGTCTATCTGGCTATATGTCCGTCGTGTCGAATACTCAACACACACTCTTTGCATGTTTATGGCCTACAAATGCGAGACTTGGATATGCCGACAACATAGAGACCCCGGCTCACTAATACTTAAGCCATCGAAGACAAACGTGACCATTGTTTGGAACGGGCCGCTAATGAAACGCTAAAGATACTAATTAAAATATTAGCAATTATCGATACTTTCGCATGCAAATACATGCCCTGTTGCGGTAATTTGGTTTTCTGTTTTTTCACGCGGCCACTGATCATGATCATGAATTCGCTCTAATCGGGAATGTGTAAACAAATACATGTGTCAAGTGCATCGCGATAAGGATAAGCGATGAGAATTGCATACATACACGCGTACAAACGTTTTACCATATCAGATTTTCGCTTCAATCCATACAGACAACTGTCAAGAGACGGACAAGATACACATGTGTACGTAACACTGTGCGACAATTTGAAGTTACAGTTGTGCTGGGATGGAAAAGTCTCCCACTAGGTGAACGCACTATTAAGGTGGTTGAGTAAAAACGCCAAAAACACTTTGTTTGCTGTGTGGGCCCAGTAAGATTCTACGGATCCAAGAAGTTAACATATTGTTACGATTAAGTAATAGCTTTTACTTTCCGAATTATCATAATGTTAATAACAGGACGATTATTGCTGCGCCTGAAAGTATACACTTACAACAAATAATAAAGACCATGCTGATTCGTTAAGATTTCAAAAGGGCAAAGGCACTGGTTCTGGAAATGACTAGAAATCTCCACATACGTCTTAAAGACATAACAAAAAGATCGAGAACCAGGTTCTGGAAACGGGTAGAACCTAGCGGCGATATATAGAACTCGTGTAAATAGCTAAGGTCTTTGGCATTTGGAGTTAGTCTGTGATTAAACACAATAGTGAACGGTTGCATATAACTACGCCGGCAATAGCGATATCAACGTCAAATAATTGTAAAAAGGTTGAAATATTATATTATTGCAAAGGGTTAACTTTAGAACTGTAAGAGTTAAAATAAAGGGAACTGCAAACTGCTAAACTTATCGTAACTTAAAAAACAGCAGACAGTTGTCCGAGGCCTTCGGCCACGGACTGTCCCTGCAGGCTGTGTCAGAGACACGGCCATTAAGTTTAACGTAGAATACGCCATCCGATAAGACAGAAAACATATATAACAATAAATGATAAATAAAATAAGCAAATGAATTTATTTATTTGATAGTTACTTTTTTTGTTGTTGTTGTTGTTGTTGCTTTCTTGTATTTCATGTAGGTGCCATTTTGATTAGTAGTTTTATTTTAATTTACTAAACGTCAACTGTCAGCTGCTGTCAAACGGCATCAAGCAGCATTGTTATTTTGCTTACTTGGCAGCACTCTCATTTAACATAAAAATGTATGAATTAATTTTTTCATATATTTTTTATAATTATATATCCATGTTAAATTCAAATTCACATTTAACATTTTGTTTCACTTAAATGCATAAGTAAATATACGAAATTTCAATACTTCATCAGTCAAAACAACAGCCGAAGGTTTGTGTCCACACTGAAACAGCAGCATAGTTTGTGTTCACGCTACAAACTCAAACACTCAACCAAACACCACACATATGTTTGAGTGTGTGTGTTTAAACAATTTTTATTTGAGAAATTTAAATATTATGAAGATATCAACCAATATGAAATGTATATCAAACGAAAGATAACATCTTCATTTACCTACACAGAAATTTTTAAAAAAAGTTATCTCGCCGTTTCCTCATAATCAATGAAATAAAGATTACAACAATAACAATCTGACATGACTCCCTATACCGTAAGGTAAGACGTATTCTACGCCAAAATTAACCTTTTTTATTAACGGGATGAAAAAAAATTCTTACTCAGAGGCTGCGATTTAGAGCTCATTTTTTGAGACAAGTTTATACGTATGTCATTATTACTCGAGAACGCCTTATCCGATGTTGTTGAAACAAATTTAGAAAAATTAACAATTACAATACCTTTAACATGTAGCTATACTGTTTCCCAAGATAAACAACAGTTTCGCTTTATGTAGAAAAAATAATAATTTTTTGCTTGAAAAATTAAAATGGTGTATGCAAAATTTTTTATGAAACCATCATTATAGGGCAAAAAACTAATGATGCAGTTCGATTCGTAGGACCCGAATTAGTGTAAATACGTTGAGACAACTTCTGTTTTTTTTCGACTTCCACAGTGAAATTTGTAGTTAAACCAAAAACAAGAAAAAAACAAAAATTGAAAGATGTCGAAATATGTATGTTAAAAAAAACAAATTCTTAAGTTAAGAATTCACCTTCTGCAGTAATTCAAGTTTATCGTATAGACTAATTGTTTTTGAACACCCACCCTTTTTACCAAAACATTTTAATTCATAAAACGGCCGCCTCCACGGCTTAACATTTGTTAAAAAACGTAAAAATAGTATCCATGGAAATCGGATTTAGAGGGGTAAAATATTTCTCACAAACTGTTTTGTACTCTACTAACACTATACATTTATTCAGTGTAAGATTTATACACCCCCTCAGAAACAATGTTGCACTGTGTTATATTTATTTGGTAAAATTGTCACGATACATTTGTTTGACTGTTGACATTGTCAGTACCTGTAATATTAAGTATTTTGCTTCAACCGCCATAGGCCGCTCATACTCGATCAAATTGATGTTACCACCATCAAGTACATGAGTGCATGGAATTCGGGTAATCAGTTGTTATTTTCTCTCTTAGTTAGTTAGTATTTAGCTGTTATCAGTTAACAGTCAATATTAAAATACATAATAAAGACAAACCGTCTAAATGGGTAGGGTTTTTTTTAGGGCGACTCACGTCATCAAAATTGAAAAGTTAACCCGCTGAAAATGAACAGTGATTTATTTTATGTAGGTTCCAAAAATATTTCGGCTCTAGACTCTACAAGTGTAAAAATTGGGGGTTGCTTTTTTTTTTTATTCTTATCTCGTATTTGGGCAAAAGGGTACCTCAAATATTGAAAGTACGTTATGTTTTGGGATCTGCATTGAATAATTTGAAAAACCTTTCTGTGGAACATAATTATTTAAATTTATGTCATTTTTTTAATGTATGTTTATAACTTGTTTTTTAAGTTGTTCATAATTTCATTAGATTCTTATTGAATCCAATTTTTATTGCCTAATGGCTGTTAGAAACATGATATTGTGTTACAAGTGATACTAACTGAACAGTCTAGGTATACTTACATCATCAGATGATACAGAAATTATAAACACGACTTTGAAATCTCCATTATTGACTATGATTAATCAGCAATTTGTACTCCATGGCCCACCACTTTCTGGTACTTTTACTGTTTTTTTGCGTGAGCGTATCGCCCCTTAATGTATGCTATACACTTTGACATTTTATTGATATGTGTAGTTTCATTTGAATGAACTCTACAATTGCAAAATCAAACAAAATTTTAATACCATTGGCAATTGTACTTATTTTCAAAGCATTTCCTTCATGGCAGTTTTGGTTTGAAATATTGTATAAAGGTTTATGAATTTGGAAGTACTACGAGTAAGTACCTATCGAAGCCACAAACCTCTACATATAAAATCATAGATAAAAGTAATTAGTCCCCTTTTCCACTAGCAAATATTTCTTTGCAAATTCTTGAGTTTGTTGGCGAGAGGGGTGAGAGGAAGAGAAATAAATCTTTGTCAGTTCAGTATTTGCTGTTCTCGCAAATTCTGCTTTGTTCTTTTCGCTGAAACAAATTTATTTGACATATCGTTTTTAACCCATTCGTTTTTACTGACACAGTCGGTTTTTGTTCACAAATCTGTTGGTTGTAGTGATTGTTTGAAGTAAAAAAATGAAATTTAATTTATAAATTACCATTTTTACACCGATTTTAAATTATATATACACTTCTTAGGAAAATTCTTTAAAATGTAAACAGTTTTGACGTTTCTTTCATTCTTTTGTATTTTGATTCGCAAAATTTGGCAAAGAAAAATTTGTGAGTGGAAATGCATTCGAAAATACCAAAAGAGAAAAGAAAAAATTTGGCAAAGAAATATTTGCCAGTGGAAAAGGGGACTTACTAGATATCTCCATAGATAAATAAAAAACCATAGATGGTGAAAGATAAATGGTGGATTTGAAAGTAAAAGGAAATTTTCTAGATGGCGCCGGAGTGGTGTTTATGGGCAAATTTCCCTGGAAACAAAAAGTATTGAAAAATCTATATAACCATGCTTTTTTACCTTTTGTATTTTATTGTCGTGGCCGTCGGTGATGCAGTAGGTAGTGTGCGCACCTCTTGTACATGAGATCCCTGCTCTGACCACCTTAAAAAAAAATTCTTTCGGCGGCGGTCACCTCGCATAATGACGACGACACTATCGAGTATGTAGTCACGAAAAAGCTTCTCAAAATACCGTTCGGAATCGGTAAAAAAAAAATGTAGGTCCCAAATCAGTGAGTGAAAAATTAGAAAGCGCACAGCTCACTGGTTGTGAGAAGCTCTCCCCAATCCCTTCATGGGATGTAATGGGAAACCGTATTTTTTTTGTTAATAAATATCAGAAGCGATATGATTTTCTACTATTTATATTCTATTTTCAAATTTAAAAAAGATGTTTGAGTCGCATCCGAGTGAAAAATGGTCGTACGGAAACAGCATGTGCCCTCTGGTGCAAAATGGTGAATAAGCGAATGGATCATCTATGGTATTTCTATCATCTTTGATATCTTACAAGTCTAGGGAAATTTATTGTTTAATGGGATATTTTGTAGATGGAGCCTAAAGCAATGATTGTAACGTTTGATCCAAAAAAAAAAAAATATATGTCTTGCTATACATCTTCGAACAGGTGATAGTAGTCGGTGTTGTAGCTAACATCAACAGGCACTTTGTTTTTATTTGGAGGGCCGGTGCTGTAAAAATCAACACAACGAACACCAACAATAACAGTAAACAAAAATGCACATAATCAAAATATATTTGAGTTTGAAAGTGGGGAACACAACGACATGAACAAAATTAAATTAGTTGTTCGAATAACACAACCTGGAAAATTATAATATTTTTGTATGAATCAAATTTCCCATAGTGTTGAATAAACGTCAATGAGTGTTATGAGAAACTTCAATGAGAGTTGCTAAACGACAGGACAGCAACTAGTGATAGTGCTTGACAACGCCTGTGCGACATCTACTTATTTCCTTTATCTATGTATACAATACTGGACATACAGAATTGCCATCAGTCAAAGGAATTCATAGTAATAAAAACCGTTCCCATATTTCATAACAATTCGCATGCGATTCCACAACCTGCATTCCCCAACCTGTATGAGCAAATGGAAATTCAATAGTTTTAAATTTCCATTGAGAACAATGGTAATTCTTTTGAATCTGCATTAGAAAAAGTAAAGCAAATTAAAAAATTCCAACTCTGGTTTGGAGGCTCTTACAGACCCAGAATGTTGACTGGGTGTAGTAAATATAAACTTTTTAACATGAAATTTTGAATAATGACTTTTAAGATGTGTCTACATGTCTACCAAAACTTAAGACCTTAGGCCACCTTAGAAGACGATGGTATTATACAAATTTTGCTAAGTGTTCACCATATATGTATGTAGGTCTGGGACACTGTATCCGACAGCAAATGTTCTTCGATAAAAATATATCACATTATTTAAATTTCGAGAAAGGACAGAAGTAAAACAAAAAGGGCGCAGTTGAAATTTTTTAGCATATCGCTCTTTTGGAATAGGGGTACATATCATTTAATAAAAAAATATTGTTTCTGCTTACGTCCCATGAAAGGGTTGGTGAGAGCTTCTCAAAACCAGTGAGCTGTGCGCTTTCTAGTTTTAGACTCACTAACTGGGATCTACAGTTTTACACCGGTAAAACCGTAGATCCCGAACGGTATTTTTAGAAGCTCTTAGAAGCACAAGAGCCGCACACACTACCATTGCACCACCGACGGCCATTTGGACAAAATTCGTTTTAGGACTTTTTAAGCCGATTGAGCCATGTGCGTCTGGCTGGTCAACACGTTAACTGCCGTAAATCATACCTGTCGTAATTCAACTCACACATTGGTTAATAATCTATAAATGTCTACTTGATTGGAGAAAATTTACGAGGTTGCCACGCCCATTCTGGTACCTTCCATACAAAAATTGGTTGGTCGTCAGGATTGCCAATGCGAGAAATCGCGTAAAAGACTTCCGATCTTAATGAAATTTGGCATTAGGCTTCATTTCGTCAAACGCCAGTCACCCTTAATTCGGCGGTGACTTTGCCACACCCATTTTTGTACCTCCCACCCTAAAGTTGTGTCGCCGATTGGTTGTGCGTTAAACCTGAACCAATCCTTTGTATTAGACAATATTTAGTCAACTACCACTCTTATTAGTAAATTTGCCACTCCCATTTTGAGACCTTCCAAACAAAAGTTGGGCGGATGTCCGACTGATCGACACGATATCTCTCGTAAAATACAACCGATGTTAATGACATTTGATACTGGGAAATGTTTTGCAAAAAGCTATTTTGTAATTTAAAATTTAGTACCTCCCATACACAAGTTGGGCGGATGTCCGGTTGGATGAGTTAAGGTGATCATTTGTTTAAGTCGGATCACTCGACTGATATTTCTGAACTAGTTTCTTCTGGTTCTGTATGTCTCTGGTTGTCTTCGTTGATATCTTAATGGAATTGGTCCATTCGTCTTGTACAGTGCGTCATTGCGTATGTATGCAGACTGTTACTGTGTTGGAGTGTATTTGTGTAAATATGGCCGGTTTTACGTTCGTGTGTATATTAGTTTGCCTTAATGTGATTAATGGTCTTAATATATATTTGCCATGATTTACATTTCGGCCTATCGGCCTATACACAAAGTGTGGGCCATGTACAATTTGGAATTTGAACCCCCCGTTATTTCGAAGTGAGAGGTTATTAGTTGGAGGTAATAAATTTACGAAATGGTTCACTTCACGTTTGAAGAAAATTGGGAAATATTAAAAAATTTCTTCCAAAGTTCTGAGTCTACAATTCAAACTGTAAGAAATCTACAAAATAAATTCGATAGAAATAGAGTGACATTAACGCGAAGAACTCGTGTACGTGCTCGTCCATGGCGATCAGTGGATAATCTTGCCGTTGTAGCGGAAGACGTGCTCGACCAGCCATCAATATCAATTCACCACCCTTCGCAACAATTTAACATTTCTCGCTCTTCTATGGGCAGAATTTTCCATATAGACCTCGGTATAAAGGGTTATAAAGTCAAGTTAGTTCAATAACTGAAGCCTCGTGACCATCCGACGAGTTTTCGCTGGAGATGGACTGAAGATGGCTTGGCTGAAGATGAGCCTGAAGATAAGCTACGTCAACAAACAAACTTGGAAATCGATACGTCGTCGAGGAGAAGCTGTTTCATTCACAACGAGTGACTGCTTGTTGCGGTTTTCAGCATGGCGGCAGCACAGGCTCACTTTTCTTCCAAAATCTGCATGAAGTCGCCGTTATCGTGCCATACTCAGCGATTTGTTGTTCCCAAAAGTTGGCGAGGATGACATAACGACATATGGATTCAACAGGACGGCACTACGTGCCACCCAGTCAATGTGACAATGGATCTGTGTTCGAAAACCATATATCCAGACGAAAGTCGGAAGGAACTCCATTGGTCGATTCGCTACGATTTTACCTCGTTAGACTAATATCTCTGGGTTGCCGTGAACGATAAATGTTACGCAAACAGTTCCAAGTCAAAGCAGACCGTAAAACTCGAACTCCACGCAGTCGTTAACGAGATAGAGGCCCAACAATCGAAAATGTACTGAAATCGTATGAGTACTAGATCAAATGAGAAAGCAAGTCATAGAAGCCATTTGAACGATGTTGAGTTTCATTCATAAATGTCAATGATAAAATCATAATTTAGCAGTAAAATCATAGTTTTGAAAAAATGTGTATTAGTATATTTTTTAAAGCGAAATTAAATTCCAAACTTTACATGGCCCACCCTTTACTTTAGCATATAATGTTTTTTACTTTAGTACTTTAGTTTATTTTATATATTTTTGTGTATACCTTTTTATTTTGTACTTTTTGTACTTTGTGTACAGTTTTTGTGCTTTTGTGTACACTATTTCTGATATACACTTTTTGTACGTTTATGTAAAATGTACTTTTTGAAATTTTGGTATAAAATTTTTGCATAAACTTTTTGTTCTTTTGTGTACACTTTTTGTACTATTGTGTATACTTTATGTACATTTGTGAACACTTTTTGTATTCTTGTGTACATTTTATGTGTTCACACAATGCTGGGTAAGTCAAAAGTCCTAGTTTTGATTAAAATTACTAATTTCAAAATTCCCTCACGCCAAGAACACAAAGTTTTTGAATGTTGTGCAATTAATTTAGCTGGGAGAACAACTAAACCCGGAGAACTTTATGCAGTACTCAGTTCAAAAACGATAAATTTCCAAATTTGATGGACGTGCAAAAAATGAGCGATTTCCATTTCTAACATATGAACTGGCGTTGTTCCCGTGAAAACTATTTTTAGCATTTTTATGATATTTTTATTTGTTTAGTTTTTTCTTAGGAATGATGGCAACAATTGGATTCAAAATTGTTAAACAGTGAGAAATAGTACAAGCCAACTTCGTATGTGTGTCAGAATCTCTTTGTATAGTTGCTAGTATATAATTATATGTTTTTTTCCTAAAAGATGTGTTTGGATACACTTATTTTTCGGAGATAATATATTCAAATTGTCACTACCAACTTTGTGTTACACGGAATCCAGTGAATCCTTTCCTTTCAATATCTCCAAAACATTTAAATTGATCAATTGAGTTGGCAAATTAACTTTGTTTTGTTAACTGTTAACTACGTTTGTCGGAACTAAAGCCAGCGATTTATGCAATATTTTTCCATTTTCCTTGTGATCACAAAACTATCATTTGTGAGAATCCTGATTACATAAATTTTCCCCCTAATTAGGGAATTGGCATATGTTTTCTTCGAATTTAAAAAAAAGTCGAACAATTGTTCACCCTACTACGCTGATGTGTCAACATTTCAAATGTGTTGCAATGATTTATCGGGTGTCACATATTTATTATAAGTAAATTTAATTGTTTGTTAAACACTCGAGATAATAATGACGAAATCATCCATATTCTTCAAGACCCAACGGTAAAACAGATTCAAAGGTAAGTCTGCTTCCTAATGAGAGGGAAATGTGGAGGGCAATCAATATTCGCTTAAGGAAGCGATATCTTGATGGGGTAAAAGAAAACTGTCAATAGAGTGTATTCAAGATTTATCTGGCGATTGACATCATTCATCTTTGATTAATTAACATTTGATTGTTTCGACTTCATCTCGGAAACATCACTCGCACTTTGAATTTAACACTAAACATTTTATATCGATTTAATCTTAATTGATTTATACAACCCCAATCGCGCAGATGTGATAATGAATCCCATGGATTCACAAGTACTGCAAGTATCTTAAAGTAAACAAATGGAGAACGTTCATCGATAGATTCACTGAAATGCGACTTAATTTTTCATGAGAATAAACAAATTTGCGAGGGAACTCGCATCAGAAAGCAATATAATAACTTAACACCATCGTGGGTATCGAACCCGGGGTGCCTGCCAGCTATTGCTGTTTATGAGGCTTTATATTCTTTCTCACTGGACACATGGGGCACATTTATTAACTCTGCCCCAGCAACGCAGTCTTATTTCATTAAAAGTTATGATATCGTCTCTCAAACCTCTCACAACTTACTATGAATAAGGCCGTCAGTGTTACTCATCCCAATTCGTCAACGAGTATAGATTGCTCTTTATGATCGTGTCATCTCTATGAAATGTTTCCTGGATTTAGATTAGAATGCAGGTGGGGGCAACAATTTCCTATACCAATCGCTTCCCTCCGTCTTCGTCTCGCGATATTCTAGTCGGAATTCAAACAACTTTGAACTTTCCATTATTTGTTAATTAATAACAATTTTTTCCATACGATTTTATTTACACATTATCAATGATTGTTTAAAGTTTAGTGGCAAATGTACATAGATAGTTATACACATGTACACACATACTCGTGTATAACTATGTACATAGGCGTGTATATACCTTAAGACGAATACATAGTGTGTGGTTGTAGTGATGTATGTATAGGTATATTTACACAAGTGAATCAAAATAGAATAGAGAAGGGTAATACATAATATCGGACATAGTAAATTGATGAATATACATATATAGTTATAATTATAGTTATGATTATAGTTATAGTTATAGTTACATATATAGCAAACGTAGTTATAGTCATAGCAAATACAATAGTTAAACTATATTTACATTGGTAGAAAGATTTAGGCCTCTGAGTGATCACATTCGCTCTTATTTCTTCTCATCCACAATGATCTCGTCGCCCGCTTGTATGTTGTAGCTGTAGAGCTGTTTGTTGGGGAAACGCATTTCTTCGGGTCCGTGCTCTTTGTAGTCTTGGTCGAGGTAAAACAGGCGCATTTTGTTTGCTGGCAAGCCAATTATCTTCTCCAGCTTCGATTTAAGATCGGCCACGGTGCGATAAATGTCAACAAGACGCGACTCCGATTTGTCGCCATAGGTCAGCATGACTTTGACACGTTTATCCGGCTTAAGGCTCACGTTGACCAAGGGATCGAGTTTACCATGCTTCGCTAACAATTCCACGTAGCGTTGGGGTCTTTCACTCTCTGGCTTGTCCATGTAGTGGCGTATGAAGGCTCGCTCGGCATCTTCGCGTTCGTCGGGCGTTATGACGCCGCCTCCATTCAGAATTGTCACATTAGGCAGACGTGCTATCAGCAGTTGGCGTCTTTCGTGCTCTGTACACTCTAGGCGTTCCCACAAAGGCCAATGTTTTACACGTAGATTTTGTAGTTTTGGAAAAGTGGCCAGTCGATCGATGTCTTCCCAAGTATTTAGGGAGGCATAGCTGAGGTTTAGAAAGAGCAGGTTGGGGAAGTGTTTTTGTGGCAAATCTTGTTCGGAAGCTGCTGATTTAGGGATGGAGGTTTCTTCTTTCTCTTGAAATTCGATGGCTCGAATGGGACAATCAGCCAAGACCAAATTCTCCATGCATGGAAATATTCGTCCTAGCCGACAGATTTCTGGCCATTTTTCCACGGGATTGCCGGTAAAATGCAGTGTCTTCAAGGCCTTGTGGGGGGAGATCTTCTTGCATTTCTGGGAAGTTGAAGATCCTTCGGAATCACAGCAGTTGCAATTATCACTATTAGTTGGATCGCCGGCAAGTTCAGCACTATCGATGAGCACCTCCTTGTAGTCGTTCAGGCTTAAGTGTAATTCCTCTAGCACTGGCAGATTCCCTAGCAATAAGTCGATGCTATCCCAGTTCAAGTAGGTGCCATTTAAGACGATGCCCCGGAGATTGGTAATGGGTGGTACATTCAACTTGGACAGAGGATTGCTAAGGTTGTTCTTGCTCAAGTTTAAGAACTCTATGCGGGGCATATGCTCCACGATCTGGAAGACCTCCTGCCAGTCCTCCAGTTTGTTCTGGGCTAAATCAAGTTCCCTGACCCGACGGCATTTGTCTTTGATAGTTTCGAAATCGCCCGCACAGTCAATGTCACAGTCGTTCAGCACCAACAGTTCAGGCACACAGAGCAGCGGCGGCAGCCTTGGTATAAAAATGGAAATCAATTTTGCGCCACCTTCGGCTTCTTTCTCTTTGTTTCCGTGTATGGTGGTGTCTTTGTCGCCATCGCAATCCGAGAAATATTTACGCTCAATAGCTTCCAGTAGTGAAGGCATCTTGAAGTTTACAGTCGCCGATTCAGTCAATCAGTGGTGGTGGTGGTGGCTGTGGTGGTTGATGTTGTTGGTCGTGGAGCAGATGTTGCTGGAGGTTGAGGAGTTTCAATTAATGATGACTGTCTCTAAATGGAAATGCAATTTTATTGAGTTGCATTAAACCGATTCGTTGCTGTTGTTGTGGTTGTTCTTTTGTTACGACGCTTGCACGACTCAAAACACGTTCTGAAAAATCGATGTAAGCTGGTTCTCCTCTTTGTTTAGCGTTTTCTTTACTCCTTTGTTGTGTTTTAGTGCTTTGCGTGGAAACCTTTTTGTTTATGTTTTTCTTTTTCTAACTCTGTCCCTCTCCCTCTCTGTCTCTCTCCACCACTTTTCAGTAGTTGATGTTGGTGGTATTGTTGGTGTTATTGTTGGCGTTACTGTTTTCCGTCTTCGTTGAAAAGCCACTTACATTGACTCTGCCGAACTGGAGGGACACGAAACTGCATCCAATGGTTGTCACGTAAAAGGTGCTGCTGATGTGGTGGTTTGATATTCGATGACAAATTTGAATTTCCTTTTTCTAAACTCGGTCGTCCCAGATGGGGCATATAACTTCTACGCGGGTTTCCCCTTCAATGGTAACCCTTCTGTGTGAGATGGCGATTGTATAAGTAGTGGTGAGGCCACAAAGAAACTATTCACTCGCATTGAGAGCAGTGACTACCTGCGTGCTACCCCTCGTCCGTCTTTCGGATCGAGCTGGTTGTTAACGAAAATAAAGAGTCTTGGCCCACTTAAAACGCCTGCATTGGTGGCCAACTGGTGTAGTGTCCGTCCTTCCTTCCCTGCTTCCTTCCGTTTGTTTACCCGTGGGGTGAGTGATGTAATTGGTTTGTTTGGCGATTGCACTTTCGATTCTCGCGTATATTTGTTTTTGGATGAACATTCGCCACATACGAGTATAGTATTCCCCGCAGTACAATTGGAATCTTCTATTCACATTAAAAAAATATTTCGGTACCGAAAATGTTCCACGGATCTGTTTTAGTTACGTTATTACTTGGCTCTAGTTCTGTTTTGTGTTTAGGTTTTCAGCATTTAAATGTTAATTGCGCACTAAATATTCGTAAGCGTTTGAAAATAATGAAAACAGTTTGCGAACAAAGAAACAAATAACAGCGAACGACGAAAAAGCGTTTTCTGGTGGTGTCTCTGCGACTCAGTCAATTTGAGTAAAACGCGAGCACGGGTAAATCAGACTGTGAGTGCTGGCTGGCTCGCTGCCTGGCTGGCTGCTCTTAGATTCGTTCGTACGTTGAAAAACGTTTGCTACGTGTATTTCGTTGTTAGTTTGGTAGTGGTCTGTCTTGTCTGGTTGGGTCGGATCTGGTCTCTGGTGCCATGGGGCCGCCATGTCGTTTGTTGTGCTTTGTTGTCGTTGTTTCGCTCTGCTGTGGCTCGTCGTCATCTGCTTGAGGGTTCTTGCTCTACTCTGCTCTTTTGGTGGTGACTGGACTCGATTCCATTTAGTTTGACTGAAATTCGTGTAATGCGCACTCGATGTTCAGTAGTTGTACGAGTATTGAGCCCAAATAATTTGAGAGAACACCACACATGCCATGTGAGAACAACAACAAAGTTGTGTGTATTTTGACGTTTTTTTTTGTAGGTCGTGTCGCTTGGACTTCGGGCCGTTGTGGCGGGTGAGCGTTATGAATTGGGAGGCCTTATTTTTATATTCCGTTCAACAAAAGATAGCGAGATCATCGCTGCGTCAAATGCGATACCTCGTTAACAATGAATCCGTGGGGGTTACCGGATTCAATAACCGGTCACTATCATCACTACATAATACTGAACATTATAAAGTTGACCATTATCATGAAGCTTTTGTTTAAATGTAGCGGTATTTGCTTAACCCTTTCTAGGTAGTATATATGTATACCAACTGAATTTTACGCTACATTTTCCATATTTTGAAATAACTTTTCTTACATTGTATATATGGCATAAAATCCAGATATATTACATGCATGTCCTTTATGTATTTAACAATGTAACAATCCAGGTGGGAAACAAATACTTAAATAGCCACTGGTCGTCAAAGGGTTAAGAACTTACTTTATAACACGACATGCCGACAATTATAACACGATTAAGTAAATAGTTTCCCATTGCATCGCATGAAGGGAGGAGTTGGGAGACCCTCTCGCAATCAGTCAGCTGTGCAACAGTACACTAATAAAATTGTTAACAAAAGAAAAAATAAAAAATTACACAAAATTACAAAACGTGTACACAACCCCAAAAAAATGGAAAAATGTACATAAACAAGTTTTAAAAAGTGGAAAAATATTTCTTTAATAATTGTTCGGTTCAAGCTCAATAACTATTAAAAAGTACTTTTTCTATGAAAAAGTACACTTTAAGAGAAAATAAGAAATATGCGAAATTAATTATGTATGGTCGATATAGCTATTTCAATGCCCACCGAGGCATATCATCAGATCCATCCACCATAATAAACAATTTCACATATTTCTTCTTTAATATTTTCTATTAAAATTTAGTTTTTCCTTGAAAAAGCGCTTTTTAATAGTTATTGATCTTGAACCGAACAATTATTAAAGACCATACCAACTGAAGGATCGAGTAATATAAACTTAAACGGACAAAAATAAAAAATTTAAAAAGTGTACACAAAATTAAAAAAAGTGTACATAAAAGTACAAAGTGTACACGAAAGTTCTAAAAAGTGTACACAAAAGTACAAATGGTATCCATAAAAGTACAACAATTATACACGATATTGCATAAAAATATAAAAGAGTACAAAAAGGGGATAGACCAGAAATAAACTAATACACGTTTGTGTCCAAACAGCGCGACCCAATGGGTAAAATAGTGGATCTTTTTGGGTTTAAATAAAAAATGATATTATTATACATGTAAATAAAATAATAAATATGTTCCCATTACATCCCATGAAGTGGTAGGGGAGAGTTTCTGACAATCGCTGAGCTGTGTGCTTCCAGTTTTCACTCACTAATTGGGAGGTACAGTTTTACACCGGTCCTGGACGCTTTTTTGAGAAACTATTTCATGGTTTATTACTCGATAGTGTCGCCATTACTAAGCGAGGTGGCCGTCGTCGGAAGAAGTGCAAGGTGGTCAGAGCAGAGATCGAATTCACGTTCGCTCGCACAACAGATGCGCACACTAACCGTTACACCACCGACGGCCATTATGTGTTATATGGCACGTATATTATTATCAGAGTTCGTATTCAACCCCCCCCCCCCACTATGTGTAACCCATACACATCGTTGTGGGGAATGTGTAATGAACGTTTACCCATTACCCACAGGGAATGGGGAAAATAATGGGTAGTTACCCACGGCGATGGTTAATGGGTTATATCTCAGAAACAAAATATCCAAAAATAACCAACTTTTTTGCCGAGTTCATAAAATGATCCAATTCGTATGGAAGATTATTTTTCCAAAAAATCGTCAAAATGAAAAAATTGCTAAAATAAAAAAGTGGCTATAACTCGGAAACGTTGCGTTGAAAAAATAATACAAATTTTACCTCCGCAAGAGGCTTTAAACAATGGATGTCTTCGGTATGGCATCACATTTTTTTATAAAAAAAATCGCTAAAACTTAAATATTTCCCAAAAAATCGCTAAAACGACCTCTTGTCTATATCTCGGAAACGGAGCGTCCAATCGAAAAATAGCCAATTTTTACGGGGTTTTAAGGGGTTTTCATAAACTGCTCCAATTCGTATGGAAGCATTTTTTTTTCAAAAACTCGACAAAATAAGAAAATCGCTTAAATCGCCACGATATACTAACCCTGATTATTATACCATGTATTTATTTAAAATTAGATTAAATATGTAAAATAAAGTTGTTTATTCTGTATATAATCATTTTATAATATAGATTCAAGTAGGCATGATACACTAAAACGCAGGACAATCCCGCAAAAAGCGGGACAATCCCGTCAAAAGAGTTATGGTCGGTCAGGTTACCCTAAACCCATTAAACACATTGACGCAAACCAATAAACACACTTACATAAAACTTACATACAACTCACATAAAAACAGCACAGTAACTGCCTACAGTAATTGTTCACACGTACGCCACACTCACTGTACAAGACGAACGGAATATTTCTTACTTATAAATGTTGGTTAAACCTACCATGGAATGTATTACTTGATTAGTGCGCGCGTTAGAGATTTAACGTGAAAACTTACAATTTAAGGGAATTACAACCAGAATGTAGAAAAACGCAAAATATAAAGGGTGTCCGAAAATTCGTGCCATTAGTGCGTTAAAGTGTTGTTGTTGAAGAAAAAGACAGTGTGACAGGTGACAGTTCAAAAATGATTATCACAAATGGAACACAACAAATTAAGGGGTTTCCAAAACCATCTTGAGCGATGAGGCTTATTTCATCTTGATGGCTTCGTTAATCGTAAAAGTTGTCGTAGTTGGGGTTCAAAAATACACAAATGCATCAACAACGTGTCATTGTTTGGTGTTAATTTCCGGCTGTAGCTCTGAAGTAACCATTTTTCTTCAAAATTACGGCTGGTCGACAATAACAGTTAATAGTGCTGGTTATCGACTGTTGTTGTTCCTAAATTGAATAATTTGGATGTGGTCGGTCGGATGGAAGTCGGTGCCTGACGTCATACATCCCAAGATACAATTCAATTACATTCAATATTGTGTGAATTTTGGGACACCCTATATAGCTCACTTGTATACTTGATACCGAGTTTATACATTTTTGTTATGCCTTAAGGCGGCAACGTTAACTCCACTGCCAAGTTTCCAAAGTTTTTCGGCTGTGGGGCAAAATAACGATAAAGTATCAAACTCATATCAGGTACCAAGCAAAGTTTTCATAAATTACCCTGTAACTATGACTATAGTTCCGATTACGATTCTTATTGTTCAAAATTAAATCGTACATTTGGGCCCACGGGAAATTTGTAATAGTTTTATGTATCCTTCGCATCGTGCCCAATCCAATATGCTGAGACATGTGAACGTGCACAAAGAATGTGTATCTTTGCCGCACAAACTTAATTTTGTAGCACCGAATGCCAGAATATGTTGACAACGACCTTGTTGCCAAAAATAGTTGCATGCGTTCAGCATTAACGTAGGCAGAAGAGACAGACTAACTCTACTCAATCATTCAATGAGGTTAGTGTTACATGAGTTCGTTGGCTGTGACCTTTACAGAGAACAGCAAGAAGCATGGTCCAAATGTGCGTGTCTGTTGTATATCTTCATGCTTTTAAATATTTTAAAATTTTTAATGGCCACATCACATATGAATGACATCTCAGTGCGGCGTGGCGCAGCTACATTGAAATATCAATCAAGTGTCTTAAGCGATAATGCGTGTAGTAGAAAACAAGTACTAACTGTACATACATACTCATTAAGGGATTCTGGCAATGGAAATGGATGCTAGCTGACATTTGGCCGGTGCCATGGAAGGTATTGTAGACTGTAAACAAGTGTAGATTACCCAAAAAAGAACAGGGCTGTGGAGTCTTGATAATATTGGTCGACTCCGATTCCAGCAAATAGAAAATACACGACACCAACTCCAGCATTTTGAAAATACACGACTCCACTCCGACTCCAATATTAAATAAAAACATTTTCTCAGGTATCATTTTCGTTAACAACGAATTAATTTGAACTGCATATAAATATATATATCATTGTTGGCAGAACCCAAATGTTTTTGTTCTGAAAGAAATACTTTTTTTTTTAATTTAAAAACAGTTGATTATATAGTTGAAATTCCCTTTTCAAAATAAACTGCCTATATTTTAAAATTTTTAAATATTTTTGGTTAATGTATGAGAAATTTTAATTGAAAAATGGCTGGTTTTTGTTGGAAATAATAGACAAATTCAGTTCAACACACACTCACTCGCATGACTAGTTTCGAACTCCGTGACAAGTTCATCATGAGATGCCTAACTACTGTGCTTGAATTAATACCATCGGTTGATCATCAGTCGTATATATACAAACTCAATTCTGGAATTCACATGTGCGAATTAGTATGAAGATCCCTAAGAATCAACATCACTGAAATGCCTATAATTCCAACAACAAGAACAGACAGCTTTTTTCCACCATGTTCTTCTTTTACTCATACATTCTCGCATTGTTGCAGTGCTTTGAGGTGATTTTTTGGCGTAGAATACGTCTTACCTTAAGGTATAGGGAGTCATGTCAGATTGTTATTGTTGTAATCTTTATTTCATTGATTATGAGGAAACGGCGACATAACTTTTTTTAAAAATTTTTTTGTAGGTAAATGAAGATGTTATCTTTCGTTTGATATACATTTCATATTGGTTGATATCTTCCTAATATTTAAATTTCTCAAATGAAAATTGTTTAAACACATACACTCAAACATATGTGTGATGTTTGGTTGAGTGTTTGAGATTGTAGCGTGAACACAAACTATGCTGCTGTTTCAGTGTGGACACAAACCTTCGGCTGTTGTTTTGATTGATGAAATATTGAAATTTCGTATATTTAAGTGAAACAAAATGTTTAAGTGAAACAAAATGTTAAATGTGAATTTGAATTTAACATGGATATATAATTATAAAAAATATATGAAAAAATTAATTCATACATTTTTATGTTAAATTAAAAATAAATAAGCTTTATTTAAATTTCTTTTATTTAATTTTAAGCTTATGTATATTATCAAAAGTAACTATCAAATAAATAAATTCATTAGCTTATGTTATTTACCATTTATTGTTATACATATATGTTTTCTGTCTTATCGGATGGCGTATTCTACGTTAAACTTAATGGCCGTGTCTCTGACACAGCCTGCAGGGACAGTCCGTGGCCGAAGGCCTCGGACAACTGTCTGCTGTTTTTTTAATCTATATCAAAGAGTTTGTATTATTCCGTGGTATAGCATTTTTGATAACCGGGCTAGTATCAGTTACGTTTATGTGAATTTGAATTTGTATGACCGATTTTTGTTAGTTTTTGGTTAATGTATGAGAAAGTCATACTACTTTTTTTAAATATTTTAAATTTATAGGTTTTGATTCGACCTTATTTTCGTTGTTATTGTATTTCTAATTTTTGCGGCTAAATTTTTTCTCCTAAAAATACATTAATATTTTAAATTTAAAAAAAGTTTTAAGTTCGATGTAAAATGTCTAATTTAGATGTGATTTGGAACATTTTTAACGATATCAAGAATTTAATAATACATCGGCTTTGTCGCGGGATATGACCGTCAGAAACATACCATTATTCGAATGAGAAACCAAGAAACACACGACAAATTCATTTTGCTCAAAGGCAAATTGATTTTATCTAATTCGGTGAATTTATCTAATCGATCAACAAGTAATTCTTCTCAAGAAATTTGATTTTTGATGAAAATGAAATACCTGAATTCGGAATCGTTGAAATTTTTATAACTCCAACTCCGACACCAAAAACTTCGACTCTAAGACTGCGACTCCAACTCCGACTCCACAGCACTGCACCATACTATGTTTGCAGGTCATGTGTTTGCCACGATTTGTAACTACAATTTAAACGCTATCGAATTATCTTTCATCGCAATAGGCCCTGCCTTATCCCAGCGCCCTAACGAAAAGCTCGTGTACTGTTTCAACACACGTTCTCTGCCACAAGTAGCGCTTGAAGAGCAGTTCTTTCATAACTGGTTTAGGAGAGTTACAAAAAAAAAACGAATGCTCAAAGCAAAACAAAAAGTATATTATACCAACAACGAAAATGGAATTCGTGAAAAAGCTCGGCAACTCTCAAATTCGAAGTGCAGTTTTGAGATAGATTTGAGAGGACGGCGAGGTTTTGGGGGATGGTAACAAGATGAATTTGTATCAGGTAATATCACTAGAAAATCTGATTTAATTGTATCACATCGGTTCCCCACTTCATTGTCAAATTCATATTTATTATGATGTTGCCGTTTTTTGTTTATTTTTATTGTTTGTATATACATATTTGTGTTGAGTTTGAGGTGAAATAAAACAAACACACAATGCCTGTTGTTGTTGGTTTGCTGGTTTTTGTTGTCGTAGTAACACCACGTGTTCAATACGTCTCGTTTGGTAGGAAATGGCAATGCACGTTAATTGAATACTGCTATAACATGTTTCACTTATCTCTCTCCCGCTCTCTGGCTTTCACTCTATCTCTCTCTCTGTCTGTTATTTTGGACAGGTTGTTGTTTTAAGTGGCAGAGAGAATACACATGGAAAGCTTTCGCCCACTTGGCGTTTATCTACTGAGCTTTTTGCGTGTGAAACAGCTGATTAAACAAACAGTCTCGTGTGTGTTTAGCAAGTGCTTCATTCTCTCTTTTCATTGCCCATCGACCATCTCTCCATGTTGATGTTGCTTTGACATATTTATGTTTTATTAAGTGCGCTGGCTGTCAGTCCATTGCCCACTAATGATACCACTAACCCTATTCGTTTGGCGTTCAAAACGCTTACAATAATATCATCAATCTACATTGACCGACTTATTTATGCGCTCACCCTGAGTTGTTTCGTGTGTTTACGTTACGTTGTTACGTTTTCATTATTCGCGAAGATGTCATGCGATGGATGGTTGTGTGAAAAGGGTGAGTGGGGTGGTGGGAGGTGTCCAAACCCTTGCTTACATATGTATCTGTATGACCATTCAGTTAAGCTCTAATGACATTTACATATAGTGACCCCAACAATGTCTTTGTTATGTGACACTACGAGGTTAGTATAACAATTACAGATTCAATATCGTAATCAAACCATGGAAAGGCCAGATTTGGTTGTTACCACTCTGAACAAAGTTAACACATTGTTAAGGAGCCTATGAATAATTCTTGGGGGTTAATTAAGAGGAAGAAAAAACGTGAAGCAATACTAAAAAAAAAGAGAAACCGCCAAATGCGCCCAAAAACCGCGATAAGAAATGAATCAGAGTGCTCTGGAAGAAAAATGCTTCGTCACAGGGATGAAACATATTCGTTAATGCTTTTACGTTCCTAAAATTAAATGTTTCGTACATTCTACGCTTTAATTGTTGCTGCAACGAAAAATTTCACACATGACAACAACTTAATTTTCATTGCTTGAACAATCACATTGAGAATTTTAGTGAAAAGGGGGCTAAGTAATATTTATAATACGATTTTAACTTATTTGTATATTATCAACATTTAAAGTTGATGAAAGAAATACGTTGCTACACCAAAACGGTTGTTGATATGACGAAACAGATTCTTACGAAAATTAACAAGAGTGAACGTATGAAAAGCGGTCGGTAAGAGAAAGGGTCAGAATGAGTTATGAACACGATCAACGCTTAGTTCATGTGCAACAGCAGTGAAAGATGTATTCCGCCAGAATAATTTAAATGAATTTATATTAGAAATGGTTGCATGTGGTTGTAACGAAAACTTGGTAGTTGTATTGGTAGTTGCATTGAGGAAAAATAAAACAAGACAAGTGCAGGGACAGTCGCGACAAAGGGTAGAGAATAATTCGAAGTAACAAAGTGTAACAAACATTAAGCGTGGTTTGGTTACACCGCTTGCTTATATATTCGCTTGTTTTATATGAAGCACTTAGCGACGACTTAGCGAGAACTTAGCGACGAGAATCATTTTCGCTAAGTTTAAACAAATTCTTTTTTGAAATCTTTTACCATTTTCAACCCTTATTCATATTTTTGAATAAAATTACTTATCGCTAAATTGCCGTTTTCTTTGCAACTTAGCAAGCGACAATCGCTTGCTAGTAACCAAAACACGACTAATATTAGAACAAGTTACCGTACAAGTCAACCATTCATTTTTGAAAATGAATCCAATTGAAAGTTGACCAAGTTACAATAAGATACAAATATGAAAATTGAAGTAAAATTCGAGTAGCTGAACACAGGGTCAGTGCCACAGTACATTGACTACGTGTCAAAACTGAACTCGTACAAAGACTGGAAGCATCTTTGAGCCCGCCCAACCGAAACAATGCTCGACCAGTGATGATTAATGCTGAGGTGCTTAATTAATGACAATGAGGAGCAGAAGTTCTAAACAGAGAATATCAATTGCTGCTAAATGCCAGAGTGGTGAAACCCTTAGTGGTAGTCGAGCCAATACTCCAATAATAGATATTTTGTAGCACCTGAAGCCGGTGACCATAATTTTGCACCAACCCTCAAATGAGACAATCAGGTTATTTTGTTTGTTTTTTTTTTTTACCGAACTAAGCAAATATTTAATAAAGCAACTAATATTCCCAAATTGTTAGACATTTTGAAAACAAAATTATTAATAATGACAAATGCGAAAACAAAAGTTTAATTTGCCAATACAAATTAGAGCAGATGTATCATAGAGTAAATACACCTAGAGATGTCATCTGTCTCATCTTTCGTTTCATTTCACAATCTTCGTGTTGGGCTCGAGGCGATAGGGAGATGTTCGACGAATAGACTTACAAGAACTACTGACTTAAGTTTGTCCTGTCGTTTTGGTTGAGAACTGTGAAATTTAAAAGCAGTTTTGACTTTTTTGTTATCTTTTATTGTTAGTCTACATTTGTGTTGTATTTAACATAAACATTTTAGCACACAAAACGAAATGCCTTTGTTGTTGGTTGTTTTGAACTAATGCCTATATCTGCTATTATTAAAGCAAAACTTTTCAACATGCGACGTCCTAATGCAACCAAGCCTAATCTCATAAATTTACTGAGAGAAGTGGTTACTCTAGGTATAGAATTACTCTATGAAATGTATGATATATGTTTGAAAATAATGAATTCTATACAATAAATAAAAATTGCAAAAACACCACAATGCATTTATTGCGCCTGTGAAACACCGACATTGCGTGAATGAAACAATGTAATTGTCTCAACGAAATAATGGCTTTCCAATCCAGATGTGAAACATATTCATACTAGTTAGTAATACAAACTTCATAGAGAAATGTAAGATCGCAACAATGAGACATATTTATTGCTGCAATGAGACATATTCGTCGCATGAATGAAATTTAATCATTACAATAATAAAACAAATTCATTACAGCCACAATTAGCACTCGACTCAGTGACGAAACATTTTCAGTGAAGTTAACACATTTCTGTTGCGGTGATGAAACTGTACGTTAGCTTACTTTCGATGACAACAATAGTTTTGGCAACGAACATTTGCATTCCTGTGACGAAGCTTTTCCGTTCAGTGTGTACAATTATGTTGTCATCAACCTGCTAGAATACGACACAATTACACGCGTAAAAACATCTTCAATTTAATTTGCTGTATACAAATGCGAAGCATTTAAATTTATGAAAGGTCAAGTGCCACTTACCGAAATGTCGGAAATAGTTACATCTTGCAAAACATTTAGACAGAAGAAACAACAAAATTTAAGGCAGCTAGTGAGTACGCGAGTACTAGAGTTCGACCCTCGTACAGACATATGTATGCATGTGTCTCATTGAAATTGTAGTAATTAAGGTCCTGGCCATTTTAGCAAATCACATCTCCTACAACATCAAATTTCATTCAGCTCTTCGCAGGTTTTCATCAACGTTAGGCCATAAAACAAAACTTGGTAAATTTTAATTGGCCGCGTTGTTAGATTTACCAAAAAGATTATTTGGGCTTTTTCTTTTATGATGTGCATTTTGCTTGCTTGTATTTTGTGATTCGGTTTTAGGGCACGAAGAAGGAGGAGAAATAAAGTGGCGTTGGGAATTTTGAATACCAATCACTGGCAAGTAAGTAAATTGCCGCAGTGGGACAAGGAGGTTTAACTCGTATCGCGATTGGGACCTTCACCTTACACAATAGATTTTGCGCCATCTGCGTCATTTGTTTTTGACGAGTTTCTTTATTGCATGCCATAGATTAAGAGTTGCCATTGCAGAGATAATTAGAATAAATCTGGCAACAGTGCGATGTCGATACAATTTTTCATAAAAATAACTATTTTGCATTAGTCAACTTGTTTGCATTCATTTTATTAATAACTTAGTTTATTCATAAAAACTTGAATAAATAATTACTACACCATTTCCAGATGAAATTAAAAATATTTCATTTGCAATTTAAAATAATATTTGACTTTAAAACACATCAATTGAAATTTAAAAGACATCAATGTAAATTTAAAAGACATCAATTGAAATTTACAAGGCATCATTTGAAGTTTAAAATATATCTAATGGAATTTAAAAGGCATCAATTGAAATTTAAAAATCTAATGCATAAAATCGGTTAATAATTTTTAACTTTCAACTGACGAATTTTACATTTCAATTGATGTCTTTTAAATTTAAATTCATGTCTTTTAAATTTAAATTGACGTCTTTTAAATTTCAATTGAAAAAAAATTGTTTCCCGTTACATCCCCTGAAGGGATTAGGAAGAGCTTCTCTCAAACCAGTGCGCGTTTTAGTTTTACACTCACTGATTGGGGTGTAACCAGTTTTACACTGGTTCCGAATGGAATTTTTTGAGAAGTTTTTCATGGCCAAATACTCGATAGTGTCGCCGTCATTAAGCGAGGAAATTTAAGGCGGTCAGTCTAGGGATCGAACCCACGTTCTCATGCACATGAGCCGCCCACACTACCACTGCACCAACCACGATGGAGTAATTCTTATAAAGAGAGACAATTTGTCTCATCTGACGTTTCCTTTCACACTCTTCGTGGTGAGGTCGGTGTAATAGGAGGTGGTCGGCTTAAACCAGGTGGAGTTACAAGAACTGTTGACTCAAATTTGTCATGTCGTTTTGGTTGAGAACCGTGAAATTTGTTGTTAGTATACATTTGTGTTGTATTTAACACAATCATTTTAACACCTATCACGTAATGCCGTGGTTGTTTTCTTGTTGGTTGGCTTGAACCATTGCCTCTATCTGGTATTATTAAAGCAATTCTTTGCAACATCCAACGTTCATATCATACCAGGATAACAAATGTCTGAAATTTGCTTTAATGTTTACAATCCGTTTAATACATATTTCGAAATTACTCTTAAAATAAAATCTACGTCGACAGCAGGGCAGTCCTCAAGGTCTTAGACTCAAGAATCATCAAATAACGTTGTACGATGGACTGCTTCTTATCCCTATCCCAAATTCAGGCGCACGAAATCACGCTCTGCTGAGTACCGGGTCATAGCAACATTCACGGCAACGAACAGCAGCGAATGCGCCATAACGGTCTCCTATGAGCGGGAAGACGTTGCGACCCTGGACGTGCATATTCCGTTCGTGGAACTGAGGAACCAAGTCGAGGAACTGGGAGTAGCATTAACCAAGTCGAGGAATCGGTACAGAACTGTAAGATAGCTCGATCTCTTTGGGCGGCCATGGATGGAACACGTACCAAAGGGCTGCACTCCCTTGGAAAGAACACACTCAACACTCTCACAGGAGTCAGAATTGGACACTGCGTTATATGCCACATGGCTGCCGAATGTAACTCCATATGAAGACTTCTGCAGAAGTTGTTTAGATGAAGAAGAGGAGGAGTCAGTGCAGCACTTGCTTTGTTCATGTAGAGGACTGCAAGAGTATCGTCTAGCCTTCCTGGGGGGCAGGAACAATTTTGGCGCTAGACTTTCTCCATTATCTAACCCTCTCTCCCACTTTCTTCCTCTTCTCTTCAACTACTACTTTCTCCTTTCAGTTCTTTATTCTCTTTACAATGGGCCGAAATTACGGCCTCGGGTGAATTTTCTAACTCAAATGACGGGCTTCCCTTTCAACCTAACCTAACCTAAATTTTGAAGAATTTTCATATGTGAAAAGAAATAGTGGGTTAAAATTTAAAAATATCGTTCCCTTACTACGCTATATTGATATCGAAATCAGTTTGTTTTTCATACTCTGGACATGAAGCCTTCGGTCGCCTGCAGAGGGCCAAAAGTGCCTTCACAAAAAGGTTGTCTTCTCTTCAATGTGGATCTTTTGGAAACTTCACGGCCCCAGAATTCCACCAAAATATCATTTTTTTTGGAAACCGATGTGAAGTTAACTGATCTTGTTTAAATCTGTTTTGCATTTTTTTCTATTACAAATCTAGGAAGGATAAACAATCTTTATTTTGGAGCATTTGAAAAGGAGAGCCAACAATTTGTTTACAAAGCCATTAACCGAACCAAACTCAACCAAAAAATAAAATTTAATTTGTTGTCTTCTACATTTCATCCTCCCTAATGCATTAACTACTTTAGGTTAGACCAAGTTACGGTGCTTTCTAACTTACGCCGTGCGGTCTTTGTAAGCATTTCTGCCATTAGGTACAGTTAGACATATTTACATTAACCACCTACTCCTGTGTTTTCCTTTAAGCAATTGTTTCTTTCCCCATTGCCGTTTGTTAGTGACATGGTAACCCCTGGGTCATCAGAATTGTTTGGCACTTTTGATCGAAAAACAAAACAGCTTAATGATTTTCGCATAAAAAATGAACTGTTCGAGTAAAATAAGTACGCCTGTTTGTACGATACGATACGTATGATGTGCGTACATATTCGATAGGTTACTGTATGAAAGTACGTGTGTGTGTCTCAACTTATTGGAACATTTAGCACATCTGTTGCCACTTGGCAAGTAAATTATTGAATTCAACTCAGCCGCCAACGTTAACAAATGGCACAAACGTTGGGGAAGAAAGAAAACATCAAAATTCACATGGCAGCAAATTTTCAATACAATTTCAATATGAAATGCTAATTTGATGAAAGCAGGAACATAGTGCACCCACACACACACATACTCAAAAACATATTCATACACACACAAATGGCAACATTAGATTCTGGTCTGTTGCTTCCAATGTCTTTGTATTGAAATCATATTACGTTATTATCTCATTTGGGCATTAGAATGTAACCCATGCGCCACCACAGTGTATTGAGTCTCGGCTATACTATTTTCGTTAGTTTTCCATTCGCATTCGTCTTCGTTTAGTGCCTGCTCTGCACTTATTGGCTTAAATGTGGACTAGGCTAGGCTCGTCATAGAGGGGGGGATGACTTCTTAGCTGGCACATTGATTTCCTTGTTTGTTTTTACAGGCAATTGGATTCAGCGTGCAAGTGTAACGAAAGAATGGAAAGAGTCTATCCATTGTTTGACACGGTATTAATCAATGTGATTGGCTTCTAAGTTATCAGCTATCGAATTGTGTTGTGTTGTATTTAGACAAGTTATGTTCAGTGAAATTGTATGAACATGATTGACAAATACTCTCGAATATAATCGTACATGCCGCAAACAAACTCACTACATTATAATCACATATGAGTCATTTCGTTGTGAAATCGACAACAGATTTTTGTTAAATTTTGTCGGGGTGTTTAAAACTAAAAGGTTGGGGGAAATCAATGACAAATAATACTTGCAATACAAATAAAACTAATCATGGTTTAATGAAGATTACACTATGCAACAAAAGTCAATGCTAATTGCATTTTCAGAACTGTCACTATATTAATTTAATGTGGTTTGGTGCCCCAAATACGAAAATGGACGTTACATTTTTTGAATGGTAGGGGCCTCTTAAGGATTTATTATTAAATTTGTGTTTCAAAAAAAAATTTAACCGAAATTTTATTGCACTTCTGGATAATCAAATCAATTTATTCAATTTAAACAATTCTTAATAACACCACCGATTAGGCGTATGCTGTCGGTGGGTAGGCTCAGAACATATTAACGTTGTCTTTTCGGGAAAATATTTTTTTTTGTGTCCAATATAAATAATTTTTGTTAATCGTGTTAGCATTTTAATAGTCGGAACATAGTGAAATAGCTTTCCGAAAAAATCAAGAGGATCAGGTTATAAACAGTCAAAACACTCGTCTTCTGAGTAGAAAAAGCTTAAAAAAATTGTATGAATGATGCAGTTCGATTCCTAGAACCCTAAATAGGGTAAAAGTATACAAATAACGGAGCATAAAAGTAAATTAGAACAAATAGTTATTCACGTTTGGCAGTAAAAAAAATTGACAGTTACAAACAGTCAAAACACTCGTCATCTGAGCAGAAAAAGCTTAAAAAAATTGTATGAAACCATGATGCAGTTCGATTCCTAGGACCCGAAATAGGGTAAAAGCGTTGAGGCGCTTATGTCAGAGTTCATTTACCGGAGATATGTCCCAAATATCCCGTACAATACAACATTTAGGATGTATATCTGTTTGGAACTCCAGCAAATGACCTCCAATTAGTAGAGAACTTCCGGGTATAAGAGTAAATTAGAAAAAATAGTTATTCACGTTTGGCACAAAAAATCAGACTTTTTCATTAAATTAGCACTGTCTTCCTTGTGTTCAATCGGGCAACAGCAAAGGTTTCTCCGGGAAATTGGAGAACAAATTAGCATTTTCAACAGTGTATCATATTCACTAAAGGCTTTGGAAGCAAAGAAGTTGTGTTTGGTGGAAGAATGTGTTAACTCACTTTTTTTCAAAAACAATATTTTCCTTCTCTTAATGTTGTTTCATGGTATCTGATTTTATTTTAGACAAAAAAAGAAAGAAAGATAAATTATTAAAATTATATTTAAATTTTATTTTAATATTTTGTTTAAACCAGTTACCATGGAAACATTATATTATTGCTTTGATATTTGTTTGTTTGAAAAAAAGTGAGTTAATGCCTTCTTCCACCAGGGACTTCAATTATAGTTTTTGAAATATTTAGTAAAACCGAATTGTACTCGGTATAAAAAAAACTCAGCTCCCATATTAAAGCCACCCAATCACTGTTTTTAATAAGGAAAAATCGAGTGCAATATCTCAAAAACTTAACGAGATACAGTTCAAGAAATTCGAACAAAGAGCTCAAAATTTGTCTATTTTCAAAATTCGAAGAAAGCGAATATCTGTACTACGGCTGGGCCAAAAGTCACCATGGGGTTTACCAGAAGGCGTTCTGCTCAGCTAGGAATGTCTGGTATGTCACAACGGTGTATTAAAAAAATACTGTTATTCCCATATAAGGTGCAATTGGTGCAAGAATTAAAATCCGCAGATCATCGGCAACGTCCAAATTTTGCAGTTAAAAAACAACAGTTGGAAATCGAAAAAAAAAATTACACCTTAACCAATTGAAATTTGAATAAAATCAATTGAAATTTAAAAATTCTATTTGAAATTTGTAATACATCAATTGAAATTTAAAAAAATGTTTAAAAACATCAATTGAAATATGAAACACATCAATTGAAATTTGAAATACATAATTGAAATTTAAAAGACATTAATTGAAGTTTAAAAGACACCAATTCGCTATGATCAGTATTCAGGTGAAATGAAATTTTCGTTCTCATAACAAGTTCATCACGACCTTAAAAATTAAGAAACTTTCGTAAATCAAAAATTATGCTTTTTTATTGCAACAAAATCAATTACAGGGTTGTTTTGGCAAAGTTGTGCGGACTTTGTTATGCATGAAATGATTTGGCTTGAACCGAAATATTGACAGTTCTGACAAAAAAAAAATAAATAAGAATAAGAACAAAATCAGAGTATAATTAGGAATTTTTTTGTAATATTTGTGTAATATTAAGCAGAGATATGATGTAACTCTCTGCAACAAAAATATCCGTGGAGAGGTTAAATAAAAAAGTTCATTCGATCTGAATACTGAGATTTAAATGAAATATGTTAATATTAGGCCTGCTGATTGATGGGTCAATCGAGAACAGATGTTACTTTGCCATTAATCAGTAAGCCGATATAGATGCTTCGAGTAAGTTCATCGCGGATTACGACAATTGACGCTACAATGGACAATTAGAAAATTCGTAACAATATTAACGTAATTAGTCCCCTTATTATGCTCTTAAACTTACGTACTTCCTGCCCTTAGTTAAACATTCCTCGGGCGAAAGATGATAGAAATACCATAGATGATTCAATCGCTTTATCATCATTTTCACCAGAGGCCACGTGTCGTTTTCGTACGAATACTTTTCACTCGGATGTGACGAAAAAACACTCAAAAATCATTTTTATTTCGATTCGGTTGTTTGAATTTTAAAATAAAATATTGATAATAGAAAAGCGTTTTGCCTAGTAACTGTTTGTAATGAAATGCCTCATATGTATTTACACACATGCTTGGACATAGAACCAGCAAAACATTTCATTTCAAAACCCCAAGTACTTGTTGGCAATTTTCTTACGAACACGTGTTAATAGTAACCATTGATGTCGTAAGTCTAGTGCCGCTCTCACTTTGTGCGTTGTCTTGGTTGGGGTGGTGCTATAGGATAAATACAACTTGATTGTTTTATTTAATATAGTAAAGAAATCACTGGGGTTTTTTGATGATGAAATACGACGCGACTTGTACAAAGATACCGGGGACCCTTCTTTTCAAATCAGCAATGCTTCAGCATCCATCAATCTTATGTACTTTCTTCAAATTTGTTTGCTGGGTTATGCCTACGCTAACGTTCCATCATAATTAAGGATGTTGTCTTTACATTATATCTGATTTAATCTACATCACAAGTGTTGGATTCTCTTAATGAAAACTTTGCAATTGCCTTCGAAAATCAATCAATCGAAATTGTTGTATAAACATCAAGTCTTCATACGTAACTACATATATTATGTACTTGTATGTACTTTAGTCCAGCTGTGTATGTATGATAGTATATAAGTACATACGTGGAACCGAAGCCCATGCTTTAGATAAAGATAGGTTATGTACTTAATGGGAATTATTAAATTTAATTGTTGCAATTATAGTTAATGCCATTAGAAAATAAATGGGCAGATTAAATGGGACAATTGCAAAACTCTGTGACTTGTGACATTTATTAACAATGATGCATACAGGTTACTCTCGTATAACGCTGCATATCGAGTTGTGAAAACTTGCAAACGCCGAAAAAAAATGCTTTGGAGCACTTGATACACGGGATGCAAATTTTGTTGTAAACACTTCCAAACCAGGTTTTGGCTATTTGCCAGATGTTCTAAAATGTTAATGGAGTTAAAAAAAAAGTTTTGGTGAATTTAATTTTGAAATTCACCTTTGTAGAAATATGACAAATTGACAATGTATAAACTTGTGCTTTATACTGCATTCGCTAAGGTAACGATGTTTAACTTTTCTAGACACGTTATCCAACAAACAACTAATTACATAGTACATTTGACAGCACCAACCACGGAACACAGTATAAACAATGTCAACGAAGCTTAAGTTCATATATTTGTTAGCACAGGCTTTGGTACCAATCCCAATTAACTGGTAATTGTAGTTTCATGTAATGCTAGGCTGATCTATTTCCGAAAATCTAGATACAACTCCCTAGCCAGTAGTTTTCATCCTTCAATGTGCAACACATACACACATACATACATTTAACGGCAGCTCGAAATGTTAAATTTAAATGTTGATATTTATGCCGACGAAATGTTATTCCATAGTAAAACTTGTTGATCTAAATGTCGTAAAGGAACAACACAAATTATACTCGTACCTATGAACACACAACAATATTCCGCCCAACAAACAAACGATTTAATTATTACATTTAACAGTAAAAAAAATGATTTATTTAACTATAAATCTAATAAATATACATTAAACACAATGTCTAGCATACTGTAGGGAGGCAGAGACGTTTTTCCACAAAACTTTGGACACCGGGCACAATATCGGTGACGCCGTCACAATTCCATTGCAGTGACCCACCCCATCATCCATGATGATGAAATTCGTTCTTCACAGATCGCGTTTATTTGGCATTTTCCATTTCGTGCGATGCGATAAGGTAAACAAACAACAACAACCAACGTGTTTAGTTTAAGTTTTAGTTCAACAAAATTATCCAATGCGATGTGTGGATGGGATGGATACATGCGTGCAAGGGCTACCAAATGTGATTGGTTTTTTAAAATCCAGCGATTGGAGACTTTTCGGGATTTCAGATATAAATGAGAAATCCATCCATATTCGTATGCAAATTTAAAAAAAGGGAAGGCGTTGAAATTTTATTATATAGCTGAAGCCATACCAAACATTCAAATGAGACATATTTAGCGGTGCCTCCCCTCCTACCACTGAAGCATAAAATCTACCGAAATTAAAAAAAATGGTTTCCCATTTTATCCCATGATTGAATTGAGGAGAGATTCTCACAACCAGTGAGCTGTGCGCGTTCTAGTTTTACACTCACTGACTGGGACCTACAGTTTTACACCGGTTCCGAACAATATTTTTAAGAAGCATTTTCATGGCTAAATACTCGATAGTGTCGCCGTCACTAAGCGGGATGACCGCCGTCGAAAGATATGTTAGGTGTTCTGAGCAGGGATCGAACCCAAGTACTCATGTACTAGAGCCGCGCACACAACCATCGTAACACGGATGGCCACAATTTTGTCTCTATTAAATTCTCAGATGGAATATTTAGACACACTTCGCCCTAAAGAAAAACACTTAGAGCTCGTTTACTGGAAAAATAATTATTTTGCCCCTGAAATATTTCATTTGCTACTTGGTCTTATGGTTGACGGCAAAAGTTGTTACCTTTCCCGCAAATAATAAATAAACTCACACAACTGAAAAACTGTTACCGTAAAAACTGATTCTCTTGCTGTAAACGAACTATCATTTACCCCAAAATTGTCAATATTTACTTCTGCGGCAAATAAAGAAACCTGTTAATACCCAATGTACTCAAAAACGGATGCGGATTCGTTTCGAACCCGTTACCGTTACGTTACGAATCCGTTACGAGTCCGTAAAAACATTAAAAATCGATTGAGTGAAATTGCGGTTTGGTGGTTCCGTCTCAAACCCGCTACGTGTCCGTAAAAGCCTAAAAAGCGAATCAGTGAAACTGCCATTTAGACTATCCGTTTCTAACCCGTTACGAGTCCGTAAAAACACAGAGAAGTGACTCAGTGGAATAGATATTCATCGGATCTGTTTCGAAATCGTTACGAGTCCGTAAAAACATAAAAAGTGAATCAGTGAAATATTAAGCAGGAATCACAATGCAAGCGACATTTTCAATAGGCGTTCGCAATGTAAGCAACAGTTTACTTCGAATGTCACATACAGTGTTGTATTTTGAATATTAATAAAATATTCAAATACATGAAATATTTGCAATAAACACATTCTACAGATAAAATTATGTTGGAAAGTACAGTTTTGAAACCAATGGTTTATATTTTCATTGACATTTCTTAGTAAGAATGACTATTAGCTCATGATTGCACGCCTTCCAGCTGATGACTTCTACTACTGGAATGCAATGGTTCTGTGGATAGATACGCGGACTTGCAGTCATTCTGCATGGGTCCAACTATATTTCAAAATGAGCATAAGTACCCAAATAAATTTGTATTTAAAATTCTTGTATTATTGAGGGTACCACTTTCATCCAAAATAAATCCAAGTCAGTGTAAAATTGAACTCATTAGCGTTAAACGAAAAATCTGTTTGTCGGAAACATGTATATTCATATTAGAATTTGTATACTTATATATACCTATGGTATCAATTCAGGCCAGTATTAGTTGGGCATCTGCTGAACAACTGACGATGGAGTTCGAACCTAGTCATGCCGATGAGTGAGCTTAACTGAATTGTCTATTATTGCAACAAAATTCAACCATTTTTCACGTTAGAAAACTGTTTCTCACCTTCGAAGCTTGTAGTATGAACTTCTACCTTCAAAATCAGTCATAACACAAATTTAAATTAAAAAACAGTTTTCGGTTCCCCTAAAAGTTTTTTTTTTTGGGTTTCAAGTTACTATAACTCATTTGTGATAAACGAAAGAACTGTTAATGAATACGATGATCGCCTGTCGTAACTAATTTTATTTATTTGCCACAAAGGAAGTGATATGTTTGATTAAACGATTATTCGTTTGCTGCAATTGAATTCCCCAAACAAAGTGCATTTACCTGAGATTTCATTTGGACGAAATTTTTCTCTGAGAGCGGGACTAAATCTAAGGCGGACCTTAAACTTACCATTCATGAAACAGAGCTTAAGCGAAAAGTTTTTAGCTGGCTGAAAAGTTGCATTCTTCTTTGGTATTGAATATAGCGCTAAAACATCTATAAATGCCAGATCAAACAGATTTACACTGTACAAGTGTAAAATAAATAAATAAATGGTTTTCCATTACATCCCATGAAGGAATTGGGGAGAGTTTCTCACAACCAATGAACTGTGCGCTTTCTTGTTGTATACTCACTGATTGGGACCTACAGCTTTACACCGGTTCTGAACGGCATTTAGAAAAGCTTTTTCATGGGTGGATAGTGTCGCCGTCATTATGCGAGGTGACTGCGGCCGAAAGAAATTTTTTTAAGGTGGTCAGACCAGGGATCGAACCCAGACTCTTGTACAATAGGCGCGCACAAAGAGCACCGACGGCCACTACTGTACAAATATTCTGCATAAATATTATGACATACTTCTTAGATTCCATGAATTCTTTCATTAATTTTCAGCCAAAGAAAGATTTCACAAAATCTACGAAACCTTTTCATAGATACTATAAGTATGTCACGGAATCTATAAAATATGTTCATAACATCTATGACACATTTGCAAAGATTTCCTGAAGCCGGTGATGTGACGAGGAGGAGACAGAGTAAAAATAACACCTTCTAATACCTTCTGGGTCTGTGCCCGCTCTTTCCGGAAGGCGGCGGTCTACACTGGGCCTACATTCCTTTGGGGAGTTAGCCAATCTGTCTGAGATAGCATCCTCAGCTTCTCATCAACGATTATTTTTAGTGATGGTTTTAAACAATTCATCGTGCTATATGCAACGAACTCTCCAATTGCAATGAGAATTCTTTAGTAAACAATTGCTGGAAAAATAATACTGGCACACAAACACAAAATATTGAATATGGCAAATATCTATTCTATCACTGAAGGACAAATATTTCATAATTTCATAAAATCGAGCTTGAGTACCAAATTATTTAAAAGGGAAATTGATAAAAATTTCAAATAAATAAAAACAAATTTATGACGTTTTATGAAAGTTTTACTTCACATCTACGAAATTTACGAAAAACTTCATAGGATTCATGAAGAATTTATAATGACGAATGTTTCATAAATATTACGAAATTAACGATTGAAATGATTTAAACATTTTGTAATGATTGAAAATGTTTTTAAAACATTTCAAAATTCTCACCTATATTTTCCATACTATATATGTTTGTCCCTTTTTAAATGCCGGAATGACGAATATTCGGGGTTTTGGAATTGGCATCCCTTGTGCATACGTTGTACATGTTCCTATAGATATGTATACACATGTATATGCTTGTGCTCGTTGCTATACTTCTCCTAAACAGTCCATCAGTCAAGATAGTCCGTTACAAATGGAAACAGAGACAAGAGAAGGAAGGAGCATCGTTGGTTGTTAGGCATGATTTTTATGATCAATTAAATTGTTCATTAAATATGTTTACGTTTGCTTTGTGGCAAAACCGACCCCCGGAAAGATGGACGCACGAACTGACTTATCGATGGCAAAAATACCCAATTTTTAGTACAAACATAAAAACTAAATAGGATATTGGGATTGGAGATTGAAACACACACGTAATAGATCAGGTGCGTTCGAATTTGTATTTGGGACGAAGGGATTTTAAGAAATGCCCAAGTTAGGGAACCAGCATTATTTGCATTCATTCAGTAATATTGGAATTAGGATTAAGTGCGTAACATCCTCTTCAGGTAATTAAGTATAGGAGTCAAATGAAAATTGCAGTGGTTCAGTGTCCATGATTCAATACCTAGGAGCTACCGCTCTGTTTAGATAACAAACATCGTTATAAATAGTTAGTATGTCTCAATATATCGGAAAACAATTAGCAGCCGTAATGTGGTAACCAATTACAAACTACAGATATATTATGTATCATCTGTACTAACTAAACTATGACGCAACAGTTTTTGAATGGTACAGTATCGTATATGGAGTCTGCAAGGCGAGATAGTTCCATCCTACCACATTCGTCCATTCAATTGCTGAGTTTATGCCATTAATGTTGCTTGCGATATATATTTACATATGTATGTACCCGTATGTCTGAATATACTCTGTGGTTTTGTTTCAGTTTATAATTCTTTGTTATTTCTTACTTCCTTTTTCGCGTTTCTTTGTTGGCTAAACTGTTGATTTGTAAACAATTCAAATGCGTTTGACGACTTTGGCCATTATATTCTATTTTCCTGCGATTACTAATTGATTGGTTTAAAGTTTTTGTTTATTTTATTTTCATTTTTTTTTAAATTAAGAACAGAACTTAACTTAACACCTCTTCGAATCACTTTCAACTGTTCGATCACTGCATTCACGCCGATCAAGTTTAACAAAATATTTCAATTACTTCAAAAAGGGTTAACGATCGAAAATGTTTACAATATTTTGCTGTATTTTTTGCCAATATCGCAAAATTAATTAATACAAACGAAGAAAATGCCTCAAGTTGCACACATTTACAGCTCGAATGACATATACTGAAGTCATAAATTGCCAGCAGTAGCACAGTGGTTGGCGTGCCTAAATATGTATACAAAGAAATGTCATATTATCATCGGTTAGTATTTGACACGTAACTGTAAGGAGTTACCCGCCTGCATATTTGAAATACTAATTGAGGATAAACTGTTGAAGACCAAATCAAACATATTTTATATTTTCCAAATTTACAGTTTCGGAATTGTTATGGTTTATGCCGAAACTATTTCATCGGTTCAAATCGTCTTCCGCAACATCAAACCTATTAAAAATAGATTAATATTTCACACTTGCTTGATCATATTGTTGATGTTATATTATTCAGAGGCGCTATAAAATTTAAAGTTAAACAATGTTTTATATACAAATATCGATAACAAATAAGTGGCGTGAATGACACCAACAGAGACAATTCTAAAACCCCTAACAGTAACAAAACATTTCAAACCTACTACTATAACTTTTGAAAAAAAAATTTGTTTTTAAATCTTGATTACTTGAGGCTTTATTTTCTAATTGCACGATCCAAACCTCCTTATATTTCCAACAAATGTTGCTTTTTTAGATTTTAACTTATCAACCATTCAAATCTTTTTAGGTCGTGGTGCTATTTGTTTGATATTTAGTTTCATTCCTAAGGAGAAGAAGTCCTTAACCATTTAACAGGATAGTCAACTCCTCAAAAACTCTCAATACTGCACACATTTTTAATAATGGCGGATGTCGAAAAACCAAAGGAATTTATCAATTTCCCACTTGATGTTTAATAGCTATTTCATATTTGCTATATATTCAAAGAAATTTGAGTTCTATCTAATTTAACTTAACTGATCAGTCTTGTGCTTCAAATAACATTTTAAATTTCAAAAAATCTGCCGAAATATTTGGGTGATATTGGTTCATTCAAATTAAATGGGTTAATATCACTGTTGTAGCTTTAGGCATGAAATGTGTCAACGTTTGTTCTAGTAAATTGTATCGCTTAGAGGCAATTCTATTGACCTGTATCTGTACCCACGAAATGTCTGTATCAAGTCAAGTTTTTAAAAAAATCGATTTATACCAATTCCCAGGGTTTCCTGCAATTTTTTGGAAAAAAAAATTTTCTTTTCACTTTTTTCATCAGATCTTCAAGGGACTCCAAAGGGATCGAACTCACGCTCTCATGTATCAGTAACCATTGCACCACCGACGGTCACCGAAACACCATTATATCCAAAGAATGTCACCGTTTGGTACACTTTATGGACTAGTGGAATCATGGACCCTTCAAAAATGACAATGGCCGCCAGAACGTTACAGGTGAGCGGTACAGAGGCAATGGTTACTAACTTCTTTGTATATCAATTGGAAGGCATTAATGATGCAGGCATGCAGTACCAGCAGAACTGCGCAACAAGCAACATAGCGCACGATACAATTAATTTATTGAAAAAAAAAATTAATGTGAGTCCGATCACAGGGGAGATGTGTAAACATCTAGTAATGAAGTTGGAAGTACTTATGCTTTTAGTATATTTTTTTAATTAATCAATTAAAAGTATTAAAACTTTCAATATTGTAAAATATATATGTACTGCATTAAAAATTACAGTAAGCAGTAAATTTACTGATTACTGAAAAAATGCAGTAAATTTTTACTGATAATGAAATTTAATTTGCATTACCAGTCAAGTCATAGGGCCATATTCATAATAATCAGTAATCGGGCAGTACTGATTACTGAAAATTCAATGCACCTCATCGAATTATTTTTACTGGAATTTTAGTAGTACTGCAAAGTGCCCATCTATGGTAAATGCCTTAAGTACAAATAGTTAATATTGGCTTATGGTAACTAAAATAAGATATATTAATTTTTGACTCGATTGTATTTAAAAATCTATGGAAAACTGTATCTATAGTAGTGGAATTGTTAGTTGTGGGGGTTTGTGGAGAATTGCTCACATGCAAGTGGAAAACGTCAAATAAAAATTTTGATAAAGCTTGCGACTGTGGGTTTGCACAATTTGTATTAAAATCTCCACCCATAATAATTGGCATGAGATGGAGATTGTTACCCAATTGTCGTGCACCAGTTTCAGTGTAAGGCGTAAGTACGTAATGAAGATATGTTATAATCTTAATTTATATTGGAATCTAATAGAAACTTTATTAGAATTAACATTACCTCCATTCAGCTTTGATACACTTTGTGTTGTTTTATTTTCTGAGTTATAATTTTTTTGGTGTTTGTAAAATATTTTATTATTTTGTATTTGTTGCGGTTGACAAGTTATTAATCAGCTGTTTACTGAAATGTAATGTTATTTTACAGCAATGGTTTTCGAAAATTAGTAGCTAATATTGCACACTAGATGGTGCTTATATGCAGCTGTTAAGTATGAATGACAATCTCAAAGACGAAGAAAACTTTTAGTTTTTAGTTTTCCTTATATTTGACAAGTTTAGTTTTCCTTATTTTGCTTTGTTTTAATACATTTTTTATTAAAAGTGCAAAAAATCTTTTTAAAAGTTGTTAAAATTAAATGTTTTTGTATTCATTTTATTTATTTGTTTTCATTTGCCTACGATAACATAATGTACGACAATTAGTGAAAATTAGTAACTACTATTGCACACTAGATGGTGTTGAGTATATTGTAAGGGCTAGCACAAGTGCATGTTTCGGTTCATTTAATTCATCGTGCAAAATGTTATGCTGTGTGTGTAAGGCCGACGCCAGCAGCGGTTCGAGCCATGCCATGTCTACACGTAAACCCACTCATAGTAGTCATTGCGACGCAACCGTCGAGTCATACGATGCTATTACTACCCAATGATTGGGTTGAACTGTGTTGTGATACGTGTTGTACTACCAGCAATCTATGTATGTTGATTTACTTTAGCAACATAAAAAAGGAATTCATTTCAAAAATAAAAAAAGAAACAATTAAGTAAGGAAAAGATAATTTTTTAAGAAAATTTACTTTTTTTATAAAAAGCTGATTATTTAGGAATAGGAATGTTTTTTAAGAAAAGATAATTTTTAAGAAAAAGTACTTTTGTTAAGTAAAAATACTTTTTTAAAGAAAATGTACATATTTTAAGAAAACAAGTGAAAAATAATTAATTGCGATAATTTAAACATCAATATTCTCCATTTTCCCTTTTTTTAATTACAATCGTGCGCACACAAATCAAACGTTAGAATAACATAAATTCAGTGTGGGCGACAAAACGTCATCCGTACAATCTTGGATGAGTGGTCGTATGCACCATGCAACACTCAAGTAAAACGATTCATGTTCGAACACGTTGGATTGATTTACTTGAGTCGAACGTAACATCGCCGTCGAAGTCCTATGTATACCAAGTAGTAACAACATGCATGACATGACAATGTATTAGTGTCACACAAATCACAACTCAATCGATTCATCTCGCGCTAGCCTCTAGTCGCTACTATTGCACACTAGATGGTGATGAGTATATTGTATGCAGCGTATGAGTACACTAATACACTCATACATAGCTCACACCATAGACTAATACATACCTAGATAAACTTATTCTCTCATCTGACGTTTCATTTCACACTCTTCGTGATGCGGTCGGTGTGATAGAGAGATGTTTGACGAAAAGTGTTATACACCAGGTGGAATTACAATAACTTCTTGCTTTAATTTTTCATGCCATTTTGGTGAAAAACTGTGAAATTTAAATGTGTTTTAAACGTTTTTATTGACTGTTATTGTTAGCATACATTTGTGTTGTATTTAACACATTAATTTTAACACACAAAACGAAATGCCGTTGTTGTTATTTTGTTCGTTGTTTTGAACCATTGCCTCTATCTGGTATTAGTAAAGCAATTCTTTTCAACATCAAACGTATACATCACACGAGGACAAATGTCAGAAATTTAGTGAGTGAAAGCTTTTCTCTACCCATATTTACTCTATGGCTCACACCGATTTGATAACGCTTTACGATTGGTTAACGATTACATCGCACATCTTACTCTAAATTTGTGATTGTATTGTGAAAAAGATTTTTACCCCCAGCGTATAGATGTTTACACATCAAAAAACATTTAACGAATGATTAATTTCACGAAATGGACCTGCTAACTTTACACAAACACCAAAAACCAGTCAAATTCACAACACAAATTCAAGGGTTAATTTAGTTATTATTAAGAGTTAATACAAAAAGGTATTTCAAAAATTTATTTTTCGGGGTTGATGTGTATGACCAAATTGCTTTATATCGTATACATACATACATACACCCATTATACATAGTCAATACAAAAAAAATCTTAGTGAATATATAAGTTCATATGTTTTCCATTCACTTTCCTTTTTGGCTCTTGGAAATTCGACACCGTTATCGAACAATGTCCAATATAAATCTGTTTCGTGTTGTACTGTGTTATGAGGAAGCACGTGAATTTGAAAATTATTCATTCTACTAAATTTATAAATAATATTTCACAAATCAGCGCTTTCGTTTTGTTCCAAGAATCCTTATATATTTCTAGCAACAAAATCAAAAATTGGCAAAAAAAATTCTAAAAGGTTTTATATAAAAATATAAGAAATTGCAATTTCTGTGTATTTGAAAGGCAATATTCTACATCCCACAGATGGCGCCAAAGGATTGTACATGACAAAATATGTATATAGTGAGATCCTTCCAGGAAAATGTGTGTTTCTCTAACTTGCACTAATTAAGAAAATATGTATTAGTAAAAAACTCAGTGGAAAGCTTATATTTGCAGTGAGAGTGACTCAAAATTACCAACTAATGACGTTTATATTATACAGTGCAACACGAAAAAGTATAACCATATACGGACACCACTCCTTGATAAAAGACAAAAAAAGACCCGTGTCTCCCAGTTTTGCCCAAAGTCATGACCTTTTTTTTATACGCCCGCAAAGATTTGGGGCCTCGGTGTCATTTTTGCAAAATAGTGATCATTTTATCAGGCTCATATGCTGCAAACCGTTCAGAATTTTAATTTACACTCTGAGGGAAAGTTGTAACTCTTGTCATAAAGAACAAAAATTGTGAACATATAAAATCTTCATCTGCAAGGTCAAAATCGCAAAAAACTTTAAATAATTCGATTTTTTTTAACTTTTTTTCCCTGTTCAGATCCATAAGTAGCAAACCGTTCAAAATGCAAGCCAACAATCAACTACAAAAATGTACCTAAGATCTCAATAAACAACTTTCTGGAACATATGAACTTCCTAGGGATGATTCTTAACACCGCTTACTTCAACATTGAGGTACTATGCTATCTCACCGACCGCAGCGACACAGGCAGCACACAATATAAAAGCGGGTAATTTTTAGTTTAAAATAAAAAGAAGAAATAAAAATACTTGTGTTTGGTTAAAATAAGGATAAATATATAAAATAAAGTGTTTTACTTTGTATACTTAAATTCAAGTCCAAAACCAAAACGCAGGAAATCCTAAAAAAAAGCTGGGAAGTAACGCCAAAGGTGGGACGGTTGATCAGGTTAACTGTACCAGACGTAATTAAAATTAACACGACCAAATAAAAAGAGTTTCCAGTTAAGAGATCACCATAATTGATGTGTTAACTCTGCCTCACATCACTGGCAAACCAATTGAGCTGAGTCGGTCATTACATCCTATGCAATGACTGTGACGGAGATGCCACTAAAAATGGTTACACGCTGAAAATCGGTCGACTTTTTCTTGTTTGAATGCAAATATAACGTGTGTTTGGAGCTTGTCGCAGATATAGTATACTCGTGTACAAACACATTGTTTTTATTATTCAATATTACATGTTTGAGACACAATAATTAATATATTATAATATATGTGTTTGTGATTCAGATACAGCTTTGTTTGTGATACAAATACAGCCATGTTTGGTCCGCCGATTACTTAAATTTTTGCTCTGTCGCGAGCAAAATAATAAAAGAGGGTTAAAGAGAGATTGCTATCAGTCTATGTTAACGTTATTGCAACCGTAACTGTCAGTGAGTTATAAATATTCCTGAATGTGTGTGTAAATGAATTGAGTATTTCTTATTCGTTGCGTTTTAGTTTTATGCATTCAGTCATTAGACGTTCATTTGGGAGGAAATACACGAATGCTTCGACGTAAGTGTATGTGTTTGGGATGAAACACGCATATCGCTCCACGCAAAAGTATGAATTTTTGCAGGTAAACATGCTAGTGAGTTTAGGACATTCAAATATATGAATATTTAGACTGTGTTCCAAACATATACATGGTTCCTGCAGAATGTGTTTGAGAGAATATGTTACAGATACCGTTTTTCCAACGTGTAGTATTAGTAATTAGCACTATGTTCATTTATATGCTTCCATTTTGATATTTCTAAATTTGCAAATAAACGCAATCCAACTGATCTGTCGAAATTTTGTCTGTAAATCGGTCTCCCCAAGTTTACACTATTCCATCCGCTCTCACCAAATGAAAATTTTGACATATCGAATGATTTCTCCAACCATCTAACACGGCCTTAACTCTAGCAGTATTTACTCTTTTTTTAGCTTTAAATTATTTATTGTCCAAAGTCATTATGCAAATATTAGTTCTTATTCAACGGTTTATCTTTTCTCTAGCATCCAAAGACAATTCTAGAGTTACAATTTTTCATTCCTGACAATTTAAATGTCTACGGCCAGCCCATTTACTTCATTACAAATTTCTTTTGCACCTTATTTTTTAATTTTCTTGGGAAAAGGACAAAAAAACCCCTCTCCCCCCCTCTTATCACGATCTCAATTTATCTGCCTGTGAGAACAAAATTCTCAAAGAATAGTGAGTAAATGATGCCGACATAATAAACTTGTTTATAAACTTCCAACTTGTTCACTAACAAGCACGAACATAATTGCCATATCGAACAAGTGGGTTATTTTTGTGAGGATCATGTCTGGGCACCCTAAATGAACTACCCCACTCTAATAGACAATAATCGTACTGTGGTTTGGTTGGGGTAAAATTTTTGTATATTTTTCATAATTTTTCATATACATTTTTCATGTATAATATATTCTTCAATAGACGTGTTTTGAGACAAGTGCGAGTAGGAAGTTATTGCACAACCCACGCTCACGAGTTTAGAAATGAATATGTTTTACGGAAATGAAGTTGTTTTACTACTCGTTGTCCCAACGAAGCCAAGAGCGCGTACGTTTTAATTTAAAGTTATTATGTACAACAATTTCCCATTTTGTGTGCGGGAATATCGCGAGATGTATTTGAGATGTGAATGGTATTTTCTGCGATGGCCGGGTAGAACAGAGGCTGGTTCAACAGCTACTCATGTACATCTGGCATGATTGTATAATAAAATCAAGCGTCAAAAGTTTCTTCCAACGACTGTACTGAACCCTTAGAATGGAACAGGTTCTGATTAACAAGATTGTATGTCTAAAGATAACTGACCGTCTTTGACGGAAGATGACGAAATGTGGTTTTTTTATTTCCAGTTACCAATCTATGACTTTTACACTCTACTGTGATCAACAGTCTATTTAGATTTGAGCACCTAATAAAGTCACAAACTTTACTGCAAGTCAACTGTCGCCTTTTGCTATTTGCAAGTTTTATATTCTCAAATTTAAGCTATAAACATTTCAGTTTATAATGACATTTCGATATCAAAAATATTTCAACACTAGTTCGCTTATCGTTGATATTTAAGACTAAATGAATGTGAAATGTTGGAACTCATACCTCAGATTGACATGAGTATCGTATGATTTATACGTACTAGGCCGTTTGACACTTTCGTATTTACACTAGGCCACACTATCTTTCGTATCTGTTCTTAAGGTATAATTTAATAAATTATAGTTGTCGTTGCTAATATCGGGTTGCTGTTGTTGCCTGATTTCGTGTTTATTGCCGATTTTGTTTGTTTTGTTTTTGTCTAACAACTAACACTTTTCGTACCATTCGATCGGGCCTGGGTGCGGGTTACGGTGGAGTACGAGTTTATCACCAAAAGGTACGCGACTAACAACAACTGTCTTTGCAATATCCCGATAAGATTTTAATTAATACGGTTCTAGTAAATGCGGTTTAAATGGTCTTCCTCTATAGCACTGGCATTCCCGTCATACCGGCATACTGACTGACGACTGCCTCAGCACGCTCTGCAGAGCTATAAATTCCTAAAGAATGACTGGTAAAGAATTTCATAAAGAACTCGTACAATTTGCATTGCGTTAAAGGTTAAGACGTCGCAATATCGACGTCATCAGTTTGAACTTCCAATGATTAATAAGACCAACGAGGACAAATTCATATTCACATAAGTTAGTATATGTGTTAGCAACTTGCCACATATAAAACCACCAACTAACTGATTTGTTTAACCTGTAATTTATAACCAAAATCCTTTCTTTCATTTGCACATCGTTTCCATTTTTATGCATAAATTTCATTCCCCCCAGTCAGTTGCATATCTCACATCTCGATAAGTGTTTTAGTAACAGACTTTAGAGATGACAACAATAAATACAAGTTTAGTAGAGCGATCTTTTCTCTCTTCTTATGAGATAACTTAAACATTTCCCACGTTTTAAAACACCATTCTCGGTATATCTTTCTAATAAACTAGAATAAGTTGAAAAAACGACCCCACCAACATATCACAGCGACCATGTACATGTTTCTCAGCATTGTTTTCATGAATTGAAGATCTGCTGCTTTTTTATTTCCTTGATGTCTGTCACGTTTTTGTCTTTAGCAGTTTTCAAAAAACAAAGCCACAGTTGGGTCACAAACATACATATTATAACATATTAATCATTGTGTCTACAACATGTAACATTGAATAGCAAACACAAACTATTTGGACACAAGTATACTATATTTGCGACAAACTACAAACACGTTATATTTACATCCAAGCAATAACAAAAATACAGATTTTCAGCGTGAATGTACTGGCTTTGGTCATATGGTTACGGAATGATTTTAAGAGATCTGTAACAGCCCACACTAGAAGTGGATTACATGGCACCCACTTTTATCGTTGACAGCAACTTCGACACTCATATCCCGGATCAATACTACCGGGAGGAACACATAATAGAAGGGTTATAGAAGGCTACTAAACTCCTGACCCATGGCAGGTGGATAAGTACCTTGCACAAAGGCTACCAGACCATTGTAGTGTCTTCATACAGAAGTCATGGCAATTGGAGAACTTGCACTTTGTGTGCGATGAATCTTCATCAATATTTACTCTGGCAGTTAGGCTGCTTTAAAATCTCTGCAATCTGTATGGCTGACTTTAATAACTTCCATCAACTGCCGGGCAGCTCTATATTACATGACCCTCCATCGTGGGATATCCACCTTGTATTGGTGATGGGGCATATGAACAATCCAGGGAACTGTATAACGGATGAGCTGGCGATATTAGGGATTACCTTGCCTGTTCCACTGGATATGTAGCATTTGGGTAGGTCCGTTTTGCATGCAAACCAAAAATGGGTTGCCATTACATCCCATTGAATGATTGGGGAGAGCTTCTCACAACCTTTCGACTTGCTTTCTAGTTTCACTGATTGGAACCTACAGCTTTATTTTACATCGGTTGCGAATGGTATAATGAGAAGCCCTTTGAAATACCCGACAGTGTCCGTCTTCACTAAGCGAGGTAACCGCTGTGGAAAAGAACGTAAAGTGATCTGAGCAGAGATAAACCCTACGTTGTCATGTACAAAAGCCGCGCATACTACCATTCCACCACCGACGGCCACATGCATGCAACCTCACGCTTAAAGCCGTCGATCTCAGACATGCGTATGATATATGGTCTGGAGGCACAAAATGACGGATCGCCAGACAAGTATGGCCAAGTTATGACCTGACTTTGTAAGGTAAACTTTGTTTCCAGTCCTAGACAAGTTATCTCTATGCTAGAAGCCGTAACCATTGGTCACTGTTTAACACTCTTAGACAGACACACGTGTAAATTTGGAATCTGAGCTCATGATTACTGCAGAAGCTGTGAAGATGAAAAGGAGGACGAGAGTGTCGATAATCTCATATGCTACTGGTCTTTATTTTTGTTGTTTGGGTGCAAAAATAACGTGTTTGTAGCTTATCGCAAATATATTATACTTGTGTCCAAACACATTATGTTTGCTATTCAATATTACATGTAGGAGACACAACGACTAACAGGTTATAATATTTGCTTTTGTGACCCAATTGTAGCTTTTTTTTATTGAAAACTGAAACAAAAACGTGACAGAAAACATAGAAATAAAAGAGCAGCAGATCTCCAATTCGTGAAAACAATGCTTCGATCATAATCATGTTTCCTGCAATATGTTGGTGTGCTGTTTATTTTCAGCGTGCAGTTGGTAACACCAAGCTCGCGCAGGTAATTTTCCACCTGGTGTTTCCAGTAATGTCGTGGTCGTCCTATTCTTCGATGTCATTCGAGTACATTTCGAATTCCCTACAAATACCCCTCCAATAAGAGGGAAGAACATTCTTATTTGTGGGATTCGATTTGGCAAGATAATGCAATTTTTGTCCTTTTTCCTGTGTTTCCTTGTTGTTAATATACATGTCAAGTTTCGTAATTCTAGATTCTAGTCTGGGCGATGGATGGTACCTTTTATGTGTCTCTTTCCTTGTTTCGACACACGCTGAAAAATTTGTCTTTTTTTGTTGTTTAGGTGCAAAAATAATGTATTTGTAGCTTATCGCAAATATATTATACTTGTGCTCAAATATGTTAATATAACATGTTTGGGGCAAAACGATTAATAAGTTATAATAACTATATGTATTTGTGACCCAAATGTGGGGTTGTTTGATAAAAACGTGACAGACAATAAAGAAAAATAGCAGCAGATCTTCAATTCACGGAAAAAATGCTTGCAAACATGTACATGGTTCCTGCAATATGTTGCTGGGGCCGTTATTTTGCAGCGTTTACAGATGCGCACGCCATGGCAGGGATGCTGACGGTTATGAATCCGTCAGACAATTAGTTATCAACTTTAAATCATTAAAAGAAGGTCCCCGTTGTAGCCTGGGAAAGAGTCGCCATGTGTGAAGCATTTTTGTGCTGCTCCATACAATACGAGTATGTAAAGTATAAAGAGTATGCATGTGTGCTTCAGTTCCAACAAATTCTCGCCGAAAGTCAGTGGGCCAATGACAGTTTTGATACGGTTATTTTATGGCAGTTTTTTTTTGCCAGAATTTGGACGAAATAAAAATAAAAATTAAGGAAAATTATCTTCTTCAAATCAAAATTAATTTATTGCAATTTAAATTATTTTAAAAGTCCGAAGTGCCAAGAAATTCAAGCCTAAAGTCAGTTTGTTCAATTCGCCTATCTCTCATTCTCTTTGAAATTCTATCATGTATCGAATTTGCAGCTAGGAGGTCGATCAGCAGTGTTATCGAAAACCCCTGATGAAAACATGTTTCGTTTTTGGAGCGACTTTTCGAGTATCCAGTTCCGATTTGTAGTATTTAACCTTGAATGCACAATGGGTTCAGGCTGTTATATCCAGCCAACTTCACCATCATCTACCCTATCGACACATTAAGTGGGTGCGAATAGGTTGCGTCTATATTTGTAGGGTGTGCTAATTTCCATTTTGTATACTTGGTCAAGTCCCGGAGACGCAACAAAGTCCATCAGTCCTCTATGTATCAATTTGTATATAATATTTATAGTTTAATTTTTAATAATTTAATTTGTTATATTTCGAAAGTGGTTATGGAAAACAGCATTAATTTATGAAAAATATAATATATCACTGTTTGTGATTCTTATCAAAAGGATTCGTTCGTGTTTATTTGTTGTCGTTTGCCTTACAATACATTCAATTCTACACACATACACACGCCAATATATACACAATTGCATGTCGCCGGATGGATTTGTGTGCGTCTGGCTGTCTGTCCATGTTTGCTAAGTCGAAACCCTGTCACGCAATTCACCTTACAGAATTATTCTCAGTTAATTCTTATAATTTACTATTTGGCAAGACTTAAATGCCGGCCATACGTTTATTGTGAACGAAAGAAAAACTGATTTGAATGCAATTTTTTAATTGTCCTTAAAGGACGCGCACTCGTATACTACCACTAAGTGTTACGAGTATTCCAAGCCCAACACACACCAACTGAAACGGCGCATTTTCAATCCTTTGGAAAATAGAACAATAAATCGATTGTCATGCAGGCAGCGTTTTAAGCATTGGATCACATGCAATGTGTCCAAAAATAGAATGCACTCAATCTCCTGTGCCTCAGTGTCGTCTTTGATGTAAAGAGAATTTAAATGAAAGCGTTTACACACACGACGCTTCAACACAATACAATTCTACATGTTTTCCATCTCGACAAAAGCACCTCATTCACTCACAACAACAAAACGCGTTTGCGTTTACAGCAATAATGCAAATAAATAATACAATATTCACACAAATTTGCATAAAGCCATCCATCGTAAACGAAGATACAATTTGTGCCACAAAATTAAATCAAAATGAATGTTTAAACAAAGAGATATTTTAGAATTTGAGAGGTGAAACAATTATAGCTGGGCGGATCTGGTCAGATTATGGGTATAAATAAATAAATCAAGGGGTTTCAGTCAGACAAAGTCATAATTGCTTCGTACACCTTGGAAAGGTCAAATGTTTACAAAATGTCAAACGGGTGTTGTAGAAAATTTAAGTTTGAAGTGAAATTTTCGAGAATTACAAGGTACACGAATGAATACACCTCGATTTAAAATGTTTAACTTTAAATTTTAATTTTCAAAAATTACGAAGTTCTTAAGATTATGAATGATGTCACATTTATACTAAAATTTCGGTATGAAAACTCTGAGTATTCCAAATCTAATATGCATTTCACACATTTCCGACGACCGCGACATTAGAGATGGGCACGTGAGTAAGTTTTTGATCTCGCTCTCGAAAGGAAGAGCGTCACCCACGCACGAAGATTTTTTCGTTATCCACGTTCACATGAGCAGAATTTGATCCTACTCATGTTCGTTTGTGATTGACGTGAATCACGACAATCACGTAAAAATTACCCAGAAAAATAAAACGTGGGTTGCTTTATTTCTAAACCAATGGGTAATTCCAGCAGTGGAAAGTGAGATTTACATCGGACCCCCTTTTATTTTAATTACTTTTTAATATTTTAATGATTTTTGTTGTTCAAAGTAATTTTCAATTATTTTTTTTAGAAAGTTAATTTTAATAATGTAAGTGACATTTTGTTCAATGACTTTCTGCCATCCATCACACAACTTTTTAATCCCAGATTCATAGAACGACTGGTCCGTCCCACAAATATACTCAAACAACTGGATTTATATGTCCTCTCCTGAATTGAAAGAATTTCCATTCAGAAGGTTTTCAAAACTCCAGAATAAATGAATATCCGTAGATTCAAGATCTGGACTGGATCAGGATGTGCCATCACTTCACACACACTTCTGAGCTGTGTGCTTTCAAGTTTTACACTCATTGGTTGGGACGCACAGTTTTACACCGGTTTCGAAGAAGCTTTTTATGGCTAAGTACTCGATAGTGTCACCGTCACTAAGCAAGGTGACCGCCGCCGAAAGAAATTTAAGGTGGTCCGAGCAGGGATCGTACTCAGGATATCATGTACAAGAGGCGCGCAGACTAACCATTGCACCACTGACGGCCACGAGCTCCATTTTATACAAATCGAAATTAAAGGAAATCAAACATTCGGAAATATGCGTTACTTACGCGAAAGTACACACTAACTCACGCAAAGATAGGACTCAACACACAAGGAGTTTTTCTTTAGTCAAGTTCACGCACGCTTAGGTAAGCAAAATTTTGGTTCTACTCAGATTTACGCGTGATTCATGACAAGCACGTGACTCGCGCCCATCTCTACCCTTCACAAACTAAATATATTCATCTGTCATTCTACTTTGTGCTTCTTCCGTTTTTACAATTACATCAAATTTTGCGAACATCGAACAAAATTCACCATTTTTAATTTTGTGCATTCACGATGTCCATATATTTACATAAATTGCACATTCAGAGTAACAATTTCAGCTGAGTTTATCAAATCTCAGATACAGAATTCGTCATTTATATAGTTGAGTAGTTCATGAACTATCAAATTAATTTAGGGTGCCAGCATATCACTAGACTTGTGTCGAACTAGTTCACTAGTTTTCAAACTAGTTCATTTAAGGTGCCCGGACATAATAATCACGAACACAGTCGCCATATCGAACATGTGCATTATATACGTTAGGGTGGTGTCTGATCACCCTAAATGAACTATGTAGTTCATGAACTAGCCAACTCTAGATATAACCCTCACAAACATAATGCACATGTTTGATACGGCCAGTAGTTCGTGATTGTTATGACCGGCCACCTTAAACGACCGAGTTCGAGGACTAGTGAATGAGTTCGACCCAAGTCTAGTCTTTTAACGTTAAAACTTGCAGCTTATCACAGGGTATCCATGACACAGCTGATCGACTATGATGTAAGAAATTGATATAAAACAGAGTACGTAGGCGAGAGAGCGATAAGCAACCAGAAACAAACCATGCAGCAAACTAAGTTTAAATAGTGTTTGCTTGTTACTAATAACAGATAAATTAAATTTTATGTGGGTTTCATCGAACGAAAATAGGCATTCCCTTTTATTTCTGTCCGTTTTATGTCCAACCAAGAGGTAACATACAGCTGCAACTCAAACTGGATGATGTGACTTCCTACCTAGTTGTCATCGAGAGAGCAATAGAGACTCTTACCTATTGCTCTATGATCTTATAGACGTTTAATTCTTTTCAGTCAGAAAACCAAAAGAGGGAGGTGGTGTATCTGGAATAAGTTTCGTCTAGGGACCTCTATTCCTAAAACAAATCCGATTAACAACCGTGAAAATGTTTATTTCTTATACTTTTTAAACAAATCTAAGGTATTGGAACCAAACCCAATATCCAGATAAGGAAGTCTGACAAAACCAGTCACCTTAACTGATACCGAGTCGATCAGTGTTTGCAACAGCAGTTGAGACTCTTTTAATTTAAGCTGTTGACCACAAAATAGTATTATTAGCTCGTCTGTGGTCATTTTGCGCTAGAACTCATGCATTGGAAGTCAGATAGCAAAATGTGGAAATAACTGGATATTGTTGAATGTCATTTCCTTGCTGTTGTTTGCAATACCAGACAGAGAGAGGAAAATATGGAATCGTATGTAAAGAAACTCGTGAACTGCCCAGACTAAAATAAAGGTCAACCGATTTTTTACAATAGATATTCTGGAATTTTGTGGGCAATACTGCTGGTAGTTTAAAACTGAACTTAACGTCGTTTTTTGTGAACTTGGTGTAAAGTATAGAGTAATGTCATATAGAGCTGCCATCTTTCTCATCTGACGTGGTGCGGTCGGTGCGATAGAGAGTTTTTTTTTGACGTAAATTGACTTACACCAGGTGGAATTACAATAATTGTTGACTTATATTTTCCATGTCGTTTTGATGAAAAACTGAAATTTAAACGTATTTTGGACTTTTTGTCATATTTTATTGTTTGTATATATTTGTGTCGGTATTTAACGCAATAATTTTAACGGCCAAAACGAAATGTCATTGCTGTTTTCTAGTTGGTTGGTTTGAGCCATTGCGTCTATATGGTATTATTAAAGCATTACTTTCCAACATGCAACGTCCATATGCAATACACCAAATGACATCAATTAACTGAGAGAGTCGGTTACTCTATACGTCATTACTCTATGGATATGATATGGAGTGGAACTTCCTGCGGAAATGCCCATATAGTCTCCCAGTGTCGGAAGTCGCAAGACCTTCCACAAATAAGGCATGCGGGAATGGTTCTTTTTGAATGCATTTCTAAAATAAAGCCTGCGGAATGCATGAATTTCTTCATCAGATAGGAGAAGAAGATTTTTACAATTTTGAGATTCCGATTCTTTTTAACCGTAATTTAATTGGAAATTTTTGTTAACAATTTTAAAATTATATTGTTTATTTAATATTTTTCAAGGTATTTTTAAAATTTCCAATTTGAAGTTGTTCGTGGTAAAACTTTCTAAGATAGATACATTCATACTTATAAATAAATATGTAGAAGTGGATAATGATTTTGTGATAAAATAAATTATTTCAATTTTATTTTTGGTTAACAAAAAATGCCTTTGCATGCCTTCTAAGGCCTTCTTTAGGCAATGGGCAAGGAAGGCCTTGCTTCCCAATCTCACGCAATGTTAAAAAGAAAGAAGGAGGTAATGTGTAGGGGAGGCCTTCCGTATTTTAAAGAAGGCCTGTTTGGTCATGATTTCAGGCCATGACATCTTAACAGTCTTAAAAAAGTCGACTTTTAATATAATCAGGTTTGTATTTTAATCTCGATTTTATGCATCAGCATATCTTTATATTTAAAGGATATTCAAAAAGCTGGCTAATTGCAAATGCATATATCTTTGTATATACATTTTTGCGAATTTTTGTTCTAAAATGTGTTTAAAAGAAATAATGTTTCTCGAATTTGTCAGAAAATTCGAAGACATAGGTGTTTTTGTTGTTGTCCGGTTTGGCATGGAATGACTCATATCTAGTTGCAAAAACAAACGTATAATTGTTTATTGTAAGAGGCACATTTGTTTGTAATGTTTCTCCTACCCTACGCTTTGAGTCACTCGAATGTATTTCGAATTCTACGTTACTCAGTGTATTTTTAATATCATGTGCTATGGAGTTTATTATATTCCAAGGACATACAATACGAACCTATATGAATGTTTATTTTTGGCGTTGCCTTAGTATATCCTTGTAATACAAAGGAACCTCCCTAGAGGTCTAAGATAGTCGTTCGACACCTTCCACAGGAAATAACAGCCTTCGTGTGAAGTTTGTTAGTGCATCATTACTGTATTGCACCGGCAATAGGTCAGTACAATAATAAGGTTCTAGAAGGACAATTGGCAGCACATGATATGGGAGCAGGGTTCGAAGTGTCTCCCCGATCCGCAGCAAGCTTGGGGATTGGAAGCCAAAATCTAACATTATCAGTTTAAATTCTGAGCTCCGAGAGGGCTCTCAATTGTTGGATATGATTTGTGGATCTTGTGTTGCGAGTCAACTCACGAGAGTCGAGCTGGGGTCGGAGTCAGCTGGGCTCCGAAGTCAGTTCAAACAAAAAACATCAAAAATTGAGTACACAAAGATATAATCGGAAAAAAATAATGGACAAAGTGTATCAAGAAGTAGTTAAAGCTTAACAAATAATACATAAATTGTACCAAAAAGTACACAAAGGTGCACAAAAGAAATATAAAAAGTGTACAAAAATGGCAACAAAATAGTACATAAAGTTTACTAAATTAAAATATAAAGCATACCAGAAGTACATAAATTGTACAAAAATATTACGTGAATTGTACCAAAACGTACACAAAATTTTCTAGAAAGTACATACTTTTTAATACGTACTAATGCTTTTTTGATAACCTTTATTTACCTTACACTTCATGGTTTTTGGTACACTTTATGTACATTTTGGTACAAATCCTGTACTATTTTAGTACACGCTACGTACCTTTTGGTACAATTCCTGTACAGTTTTAATACACGTTTTGTACCGCTTGGTACACTTTATGTATTATTTCGAAGCTATGATGTGCATTTTGGTACACTTTGGTACTTGTGTACTAGTTGCTACAAATTGTGTACTATTTGGCGCACTTTGTATACTATTTGGGCCAGTTTATGTACTATTTGGTATATTTTGTGTACTTTTTAATATTTATCGATCTTCTTCGATCTTGAACGAAAAACTAACTGAGTGAAAGTCAGTCACCCGCATTCGACTCAAACTCTGTGTTTGTCCCTAAGTGACAGGGCATTCGAAATAGGGGAATCAAAATTTGTACTGGAAAGTTTTGAACAATTTTATATGTTTCATTCGTCATGAAATGACAAAATTGTGGAACCCAAATCAACTTTCTTTCGACTAGAACACGAAGAAAGCTTTCGCCCGAGATCGCGGGACAAACTTCTTTGTGTACTTGTTAATGTTTTTAGTTTGTACTGGCTGTGAGCACCGGTTCGCATATCGCTCGTGGTTCAGGAGTCGAGTGCAAATTTTTCCAACCATAGCTCTCAGTTGGCCGCCGGTGGTGCAAAGGTTAGTGTGCGCGGCTCCTACACATGAAAACGTGGGTTCGCTCCCTGCTATGACCACCTTAAGTTTCATTCGATGGTGGTCACCTCGCTTAGTGACGGCGACACTATCGAGTATTTAGCCTTAAAAAAGTTCACAAAATACCGTTCGGAACCGGTTTAAAACTGTAGGTCCCAATCAGTGAGGGTGAAAACCAGACAGCGCACAGGTCATTGATTGTGAGAAGTTCTCCTTATTCCCTACAGGGGATGTTCAACTTTCAAACTTTAATGTAATGGGATGTAATAAAACCATTTTTTAGCTCTCAGTAACGCGCCGCCTGTCAAATTTGTTTCTGCGTTAGATTTTGCCTCGGGAGCTGCTTGCTCACCACCTAATACGACCTCTGAATGGGAGCAATGAAAGCGCCCACAGTAACACAGATATACACGGACATTAATTAGCACAACTGTATGACAGGTCCACCGCGAATATGACACAAATATTAAAACTGACACGGTTTTCATTAGTTAACTTGACTATGTCGTCATTGCCTTTTAGCCATTTAGCCAATTCCAACTCTACCTCCTGGCCCCCAACGCGACATAATGATATCCCTGGACTTGAACAACTAATCCTTCATCGAAATGCTACAAATTCAAGTGGACATGTTTGGGAGATGCACCAAGTATTTGAGGAATACTTGTAGTTCCTAATGGGTACTTGTGGCTCGTGCTCGTCATCGTATTTATTCGAATCTTGTTTGTAGTTTTAATCAAAAAGTTGTTCAAGAAGAGGAACAAGTCAACATTTAATTTGTTCCGTTTCTCGATAGTTTTGCTCTATTACAATGAAATCGTTCCTCCTGCTGCTGATCCTGCTGCTCCGTATCTTTCTCTACATTCACCTCCAACTACTTTTAATGGAAGAAATGAGCAAACAGGCAATGCAAATATGAAGAGGCACTCACCGCTCACTCTGGTTATGCCAATGCGGGTGCACGAACGAACTAAGTAGGGTGTGTGTGTGGGGGGGAGGAAGTGAATGTGTGTGTGGTGTAGTGAACAGAGAACCAGTTTTGCTCGAGGTTTCAATTGCAGCCAACTTCCGTTTCCGTGGGTTTCCTCTGACTGGCTCTGCCATCGTGTGCGTGTGTGTATGAGTGGGTGGGTGGGTGGTCTCGCTTGGCTGCTCTACGTTTCAGCAACCGGAGCTGGGGAAGTTGTACACTCGCGTTACCTCAGAGATACGGACGTCACTTGCTAAATGCCACAGTTGCCATTGGCTATTAACTGCCTTTTTTGCCGTCTTTTCTTATTACTATGTCTACGCCTGTGTTCAATGTGTTCTTGTCCACTGGTCGTACTTACTAAGATACTGTATCGCCTTGTGTATCATATAAACTTGAATATTTTTATATTTTTGTAGCGAAATACACGCAATAAATCGAATTTGCGTCCGTTTGTGGAGCGTTAACGTACCGTACACTTGCAGAAGGGGACTTTCACTGCTAAGCACCAGAAGAACAGCCCTTTTCCACGTTTTTCTTTGGTTCGCTGCCTTCCAATAGTTATGACTGTTATGGGTGATACGATATTAATATAAAGACGGTTAAGAAGCACAACAATTTATTATACTTGTTGTATACATTTTTCATTTTTTTTTTGTATGCCGCATTTTTTGTTTAAAACTATGTACAGTTCGTACTACAAGAATGCAGCGTCCGATGATGGGGCGGCTTCACAAACATCGCAGCGGTCGTTCAGCGAATGTCAGTTCGAATCCTCGCCGCGAAATTTGTTTCCCTAACCTTAAAACTGATCTTTTAACTGAATAGGAATTATGAATTGAAAAAAATTACCCGGATCGAAGACAATGTGGACAATATTTCTCTTGAATTAAAACACTGATCGTTGCCACAAGGAAGTATTAATAAAACCGCCAATTAGATAGATGTTGGGTTTTGTTAATCGTTTTGCGGATTCAGGCGAATTCAACGTTTAAAAATAAATATTTTCTCCCAACCACTACTTTGTATTTCTAGACTGATGTGGACCTCGAGTTTTACACCGGTTCCGAACGGTTTTTGAGGCTTGAAAATTTACTGTTTAAAACGATTTACTGCGTCCAAAACTTAAGATATTTCTGATTTAAAGTTTTATCTCCTTTTTTGTTTTTGCTTGGATATAAACAAACATTTAAGGGGAGAAAGACAAATTAGTAAAGGCTAAAAATTATTTAAATTGTTTTTCTAAAATGGCTATAACTTAGCTTTTTAACAGTGGATTTTCATGAACAATAGCTCAATTTTTACAATACTAATACAAGGTTTTGTAAGGATTTTTGGACAAAAATCCACAATTTAATTATCGAGACATATTACAAAAACTAAGAGTAATTTTCTGAAATAATAAAAAAAGTTTTTGCAATAATTTCTTCCATTCAAACATTTTGTATATCCTTCGGATGAAGGTATATTCAAGAGGTGTGAACATGACACTAATTTGTCGAGTTACGCGTGAAACGTGATCGTGACTAACATTAAATTCAATGACGTGATCATGAGTGAACATGATTCTAGCTTTCTAGTTTTATACTCACTGAATTAGACATTTGAATATATTCTTCGCCATATTGGCGTCGCAGTTATAAGGTTTAGATTTGATAGCAACGAAATACAGTTAGCGACCTGGAAATAATCTGCGTACAAATTTTAGTCGGACCGCACCACTTTTAGAATTTTTCACCGCCATCTTTAATCCACCAATTTGGCAGCTGACCATGAACTGACCTGACCATGACCGGACTTCGAATTCAATATCAGTGGCCCAAGATAAAGTTGTAATACAACCAAGTTATATTGGTTTTTGCGGGTGGGAAGCTGTAATCTATATTGCAGTTTTGGTAGCTAATGAACTTGATATCAATCAAATCTACACAATTTTAGCTTTCCGTCTCCAAAAATTATCCCAGACAAGTCACATAAAGTTTAGCAATAGATATGAACATTGTCCAAAAATTGAAACGATTAGCTAAATAACGTTTGCAATTAACCCATTTTGAGCCACTGTTCGAGTTTTCGAACAGCAATTTTTACTATTTTCACATCAATATATTTCTATGACGATGTGTACGCGATACAAAACGCAATGATGCAGTGCCATAGGCAATTTGGCAAAACTTGGGAAAAAAAATTATCGCTCGATTTTTTTAAAGAAAAATTAAATTTTTTTTAATTTCAAGTTTTCTTAAATGAAGGGCTCCTTCTGGTTTTGTGAATTATTTTTCCAAAAATATATTACATTTGAAGAAAAATCTACAAATAAGATTTTATTGAAGTACCACGTGCCTCAGGTCGGGGAAAAATAAGGGGTTGTTTAATAGTCATTGTTCGACTTCTCGAACACTCAATATCGGTAAAACTATATGGATAGCGAAATTCTGACGACGGATTTCAGATCAACCGACCCTAATTACTATAGAGAACTCAGTTGCAGTAAAAAAAATTACATGAGGAGTCAGGGGGCACCCGGTTGGAACGAAGTTCCTTTCGCTACATATGTATTTTGCACTAGTTAGTACCAACACGCCTAAGGCGCCTGTTGAAAATTACTATAATTTAAATGGATCTTTCATAAAAGATACCTTTTGTAAAATGATAAACTTTTTTTAAGAAATTTTCTATTTTTTGAATGTATTTTTTTAAAAAAAGGATATTTTTAGCTCCTTTTTGTAAGAATATGTATTATATTTTCCCGAAAATGTCATTTTTTAAAGAGAGGTACTTCTTTTATTAAAAGCTAATGTTTTTCTGAGAAAAGGTACTATTTTTAAGAAGAAGTACTTTTTGTAAGAAAAATCCGTAAGAGTATGTTTTTTTTACAAAAAAAGAAGTACTTTTTTTAAGAAAAGATAATTTTTAAAGAAGTGGTACTCTTTTTAGGAAAAGGTTTTTTTTAAGAAAATTTACTTATTTTCAGAAAGGCTACTTATCTCAAGAAAAGAAAAGAAAAGAAAAGGTATTATATTATTTCTAAGAAAAGGTACGTTTAGGAAAAGGAATTTTTGTAAGAAAATTTATTTTTTTAAGAGAAGTTATTTTGTTTTGAAGAAAGGTTTTTTTTAAGAAATGGGATTTTTTTTTAGAATTGGTCCTTTTTTCAAGAACAGGTATAATTTTCAGAGGAGGTTCTTGACTCAAGAAAAGTTATTTTGCTTTACATAAAAGGTGCTCTTTAAAGAAAAGGTAGATTTTTAAGAAAATGCAATTTGTTGTAAGATAATGTACTTTTTTAAGAAAAGGTACTTATGTAAAAAAATACGTTTTTTTAAGAAAAGGTACTTTTTGCAAGAACATTTACTTTTTTAAGCAAAGTACTTCTTTAAGATAAGTTACTCTGTTTAAGAATATGAATAGGTATTTTTTTTTGAGAAAATTTACTTATTTTTTAAACTTCTTTCACTTTGGCATTTCTAAATTACCTTTTTTCGGTTCAAAACTACACTATGTAATAAACAGGCTCCACCTAGAAAACTTACCATAAACCAAACCAAAAGTACCCAATATAGTTGATAATGATGGGTTGTACTAAAGTAGTTAAAAACAAGTTGTTTAACATTTTTTCATTTAGCCCCCATCCCGCAACGTGCGATAAGGAATTTCGTTCCAAAATGCAATTCAAATCTCGCCTCAAAATAGGATAAGATGTCGCGTGTGATATCTTTCTCTTCTCGTGAGTGCGTGGCGGTTTGTTGAACTCGTGAGCGTGGGTTTTTGTGTGTGCAAATTCACTCACGCACACTATGATATTATAATCTGGATTGTCATAAAGTGTACAGACACATCTAGTCATGGTAGCCTGTAATCACGTCATCGTCTAAACTAATTGACCTAGATAATTTAAATTAAATTGTCCAGATATGTGCCTTGTAGTTGCAGGCAGATTGGCATTGAAAATGTGCTAAATCTGTTCTGAGGATCACCACTAGAACAGAAGAGTTTAAATAACCACATTTTAGGTATTATTTAAGGTCTGGAGATGTTATTTGGCTCATATTTTAATTGTATAGAGGAAAATGTTTTTTTTGCCAAAAAAAAAAATTGGTGCTGTCACTCCCCTTTGTAGAAAAATGGAAAACTGTTAAATCCGCTTCTGTGTCTATGGGCCAATAATTTCATAATTCATAATGGAATTCATACGAGATATACAAGATAATGATTTGACACAGGGTCGTGGCACCGCCGTAGAATAAAAAACTTTAAACTGAAGGGATAGAGAAGAACTTCCCACAACCTGTGAGCTGTATGATTTCTAGTTTTACAGCAACTGATTGGGACCTACAGTTTTACATGCTAATTACCCGATAGTGTCGCCATCACTAAGCAAGGTGACCGTCGTCGAAAGAAATTTAAGGTGCCAGAGCACGGATTGAACCCACGTTCTCATGAGTCGCGCACACTACCATTCAGCACCGACGGATAATGGCTTTTTGAGGAATGAGCATGAGATTTGAACCAAATATTATTATGAGAATGTCTTCCCAAACCCTTGATGGGATGTGATGGGAAACTATGTTATGTTTTTTTTATTATTGATGCAAAATGAAATGTGGGGTAAGAGAAAAATGAGCGGGGCCACGCCACCTGATAGAAACATTAAAGGCGTTATGTCGTCCAAACTATTGAGCTGATCCGTTTAAAATGTTGACTGAGGGGGGTTTTCTTCTAAACAGGTGGCTGCTGTCCGTATGAACAAATGAGCATGGCACAGCTCATGGAAGGTGATACGAACATATATCAGCTACTTGGTTAGTATGAAGATGTAACTAATTATCTACCTAATAATTGGTTTTTTTATTTGGATCCATAATGAAGGATGCATAAGAATCGCCCCCCAACATCGAGCTGATTCGATCTAAATTATTTCTAGTTGAAGATTTTTAATATCAATCCAATTAGTGACCACATTTTTGAAACAGTCGGAAATTTAAGTTGAACTCACATTGGTGGATGGCAGATTCGAATTGTCTGACTCGTCCTTTGTTTTCATTTTTTAGTATCTGGGAGATCAAACTGCGACCATAAAATAAAATGGTAGTTCGGGATACAAATTTATCCAAACTTATTCCCGACAGAAGTTCATATATAAATAATTGTTTGTTTCCTAAGTGAAACTCAATGGAAAGGTTAGCAGATCATACAAAATAGGTCACTTCGAATCGCAACCGGATGCACACAAGGATCAATTATATGAGGAGACCAAGATGTTGTCAGTGCAACAACATAATGTGTTGTTTACGAGACATTTTCTTTTAGCTTCCAATCTCCCTAGACGCCCCAAACATCATATTCTGATGCAGAATACACCTCCTTGTCACAATCGGAAGGACTGCACGGACTTCCAAGACGTTATTCCATCTGACGTCAACAGAGTGTCGATCGCAGTAGCCCAGTAAATGTTGCACAACACCGGGGTCAGCCTTGTAGGACCGATAAAGAAACTTCTACAACACCCTCTCCGCCCACAGAGCGAATAAAAAAAATGTCAATAGTCCTATGTTTTGCTCCAATGTATTATCCATACCCAATGGGCATTGTGAGAAGCTCTCTCCAATACCTTAAAGGGAAACCATTTTTTTATGGACATTGGGTGGGATGTTGGTGGGTATTACTCATGAAAAGTTTAGTATGTCTACGATATAGTTTGTAGAAATTGTGAACACGCAGATTTATGTATCGCACTCTAACTGCAAAAGTGTAACAACTCAATATCTACGAAAATATTCAGTAGAGGCGAGGGGTAAAATTGTATGATATATTCATAAGGTATTTTCTTACCGAAAGAGGAGGGAAAATTAAGTTTTTACAGTGGATAGTAATGGTAGTTGGTAATTATTTTGAAAATCTGTAAATTTTTTGTTATCTCATTTTTGTGCGAAGAATGAGATATACAGATTGGTTTTCTGTTGACAACGTGCAAAAAATTCATTCGATTGGGGGTTGGTAATTTCTTTTAATAAGCAACAGGGTAAATCTGACTGATCCATCATTTCCCAGGTTGACAACTATTTCGCCATGACACTCGTTTGCAACGCAGTGTCTCCGGCTCGCTTATTATAACAGTCCATTTAAATATACACCAAGGCAGTGAGTGGCGAAAAGGTAAACGAATCGATAATATCGATTTTGTGATTCTTTTTTAGTATTTTTGCAATTTTTGCATTTAAGTGAAAACAGACACACATGGACAGACACATCTAGTGCCCCATATACTGACCAGCGAACAGCTTTCTGAAATGACCCATCAAGAAAACTACGCCAAGCAGTATTATATGTTAATGTTCAACAGAACGTAGTCGGAAAAACTATATCTGTGGGGGAGAGAGCCTCGAAAGCTTACGCAGCATATTTTGCATTTGACGCTCTTATTTGCTGCCGCGATGGTTGTTGATCCGTTTGTTGTGTTGTCTAGACTCAAATCGAAAATTGCGAAATATGTGTGAAAATATTAAGACATAACGAAATTAACAACAAAATAGCGAAAACAAACTGAAACACTCACACCCACACACACATACGTAAATACACAAATTCGTGAAAATGCTTGTACTAGAGGTGGTACTAACGTTCACACCTGCACCCTCACCCTCACCAGGGCACCTCACCCATGGCCGGAAAGGTGAAATTGCTTTGGTTTAGTGACTGTTGCTTTTCGCTTCTTAGGTTTTTCCACTCGACAATGAGCTAACAAATTCAGGCCATCTCATAATGGAAAATCCCTTTGCCGGCGGTGATGGTGCGGGTGGTCTTGGTAGGGGGTGGCAAATTATTGCGGTTGAATGGTCGACTGGTTTGGTTCATTTTTTTTTTTTTTTAGTCCAAATAGTTTTAATTTTTTGCTCCTTATTACATGGCAAAAAGAAAACTAGAACATTTCCCATTGTAGTTTGTAGCGACTGTGACTGTAACTGTTGCATGAAATACTGGCCACAACTTGGCCAACCGAGTCGACGAGCCATCGGGGGCCAGATTATGGAACACAACCACATCTGCTGCCACAACCTTGTTACTGACTCGGCCATATTTCTATGCCTTTGCAACAAAGTCATTCAATTATTCAATTCCCAGAACTGCAATTGCATTTTCCACCCAGTAGTTGTCCAATAAGAATATGTAGTTGCAATTCTGTTGGGGCCCAATTTTAGAAAAATGGCCACGACCATCGCCGCAGTTCCTTTCTAAAACACTGCACGAATGTCCGGCAATGATAAAGAAACTGAAGTGCTGACTGTCTGCAATACTAGTACATGGCAGCCATTACGGTAAATTGCCGACCAAAGGACAAAACATTTCTACTTCTACAACTCGTACTCGTACGGAGTAACCAACCAACTCTTTTGGCCAAAGTTTTGTCTACAACTTCCGTTGCTGTGTTGATTTTAAATCTCGTAAAACTTAAAAAACAAAAACTCTTAAGCTACTAAGAAATGAGCATAGATACAGACACAACAATCTTAAAGAACTATTTACACTCTTCTGCACAGTGGGAAGGTAGAAAATAGGAAAAAAAGTTCTTACTCACGTGGAAAGGTAATGGCCAAATCTTAACCCTCTGCAGCTGACAATATTACTGACGTGGGGTCTAGCAGACCTAATTTTTAAACTGTTTTCCTTTGTTGAAGATTTGGACTGGTGCCTTCCTGGCCTTATATATTTATAACAGTCAATAGCTTGCAAAATAACAAAGGATTACAATTTGAAAAAAACTAATTTTTTCGAAAGTGTCGTAGCTCCAAATTTTACGAAGGTGCACGAAGTTTTGCTTTGCGGCGTTTGTCAGACTACAACGTGAGTTGCAGAGGGTTAAATATGCCAATATTTAAATACGTGTTAAAGCAAACTAATAAACTTTCAAAAATAATTTGAATATACTGGTGTCCTGAACATTTGAAACCTCTAATCTCTAATCACGATTTAAGTATGAAATACATAACAGAATGCCCCACATCACTAAGAAGACAGTTGTGAATACCCGATCTGTATGGGTCAGATAGCCTAATATGAGTTGAACTAGCAACTACATAAATAGTTTCCCATTACATCCCATAAGGGGACTGGGGAGAGCTTCTCACAATCAAGGAGGTGTGCGTTTTCTAGTTTTACACTCACTGATTGGGAACTAGCAACCTGTTAAAGATATTCTATAATTTTAAAGTACGATTGTTATCACGCTCAACGAGAACAAGGGTTTGAGCTCGTTTGGCCCAAATATAAATGTGTTGCCAAAAAAATATTTCGTTAAAAATGTATAATATAAATACTGGTCATTCGTTGTGAATGAATTTTCATTTACCCCCCAAAATTGTCTTACCAATTCCAATTTGCGGCAAATAGAAAGTGACATTATTATAAAGGGTATTTTTTTAGCTACATGAGAAATATCGATATCGATAACTGTGATTTCACAGCTGAGAATGTCAAACTAGTTTGACATTTCTGTTCAGTAATATCGCGTTTACATGCCCTCTTTTATCATGATATCAGGCTACGGCAAAAAAATGTTTACATGTATTTTTACTCGATTTAGAATTGACATTTTAGTATTTAATTATGGCATTATTGAATTATACCAGGTGATGGCAGGAGGATTTGTCGGTATTAGTAGCATGCAATTCTGTCAGTAAGTAATTTTTTTATTTCTGTTGTGTATAAATAACCTTTTATTTAATTAAAGATATTTTTATGTGGAATTTATTTAGACATTCTTGAAATGTTGTTAGTATTCAGGAAATAAGGGAAGACAGTAAAATCAGCTGATCATAGTATAGCACTACCTCGTATATCAATCATTTTGTATGTATTAATTTTGTATGTATTATCATTAATGTACATGTTCAGTGAAGTACTATTCATTTACAATCCCATTTCCGTTTCATGTTCACACAGTCTCATACTGAAAGTACGTATACAACTCTGCGGTTGATATGATTTGTGACATGATAGTAACATTATCGAGGTAAATTTACTCGATCTTGGGTACACAACATGTATGAAAAATCACACGATAATAGTGTGATTTGGCGATTATCAAGTCGATCTGCAAGATCGAGTGCATGTAAACGCCCTATAAGGTTTGGCAAGTCATCATGAATCGTTAAGCTCTGCAACAATAGTCGTGTTTTGGTTACAAGCAAGCGATTGCCGCTTGCTGAGTTGCAAAGAAAACGGCAATTTGGCGATAAGTCATTTTATTCAAAAATATGAATAAAGGTTGAAAACGGTAAAAGATGTCAAAAAAAAATTTGTTTAAACTTAGCGAAAATGATTTTCGTCGCTAAATTATCGCTAAGTGCTTCATACAAAACAAGCGAATATATAAGCAAGCGGAGTAAGCAAAACACGCATAATGTTTCCAAATATTTCTACTTTCTACGTACTTCGTAAAAAATAAATCTGTTCGCGAAGTTCATAAAGCATTTTTATCAAAGAATTGAGTTTAGTGATGAAGCTCATATCTGGTTAAGTGGCTACGTCAATAAGCAAAATTGGTGTTTTTAGAGCGAAGACACTCGTCAAGCCGTTAACTTTTTGGTGCGGTTTAAACGCTGGTGTCCTTATTTCTGGTCCTTATTTCTTTCGAAATGAGCAAGGAGCTGCCATTACGGCGAATGGCAAGCGCTATCGAGCCATGCTGACTTAATTGTTGTTTCCAAAAATTAATCGGCTAAACATCAACGGCATTTGGTTCCAACAAGACGGCGCAACTTGGCATAACAATCGATTTTTTGCAAAATTAATTTGGTGACAACTTTATTTCCAGAAGTGGTCCTGTTCAGTTGACCCTTCCGATCGTACGATTTAACGCCTCTGGATTACTTTTAATGGGGCTATATTAAGACATTGGTTTGTGCCGACAAACCAGCAACTCTTGCAGCATGGGCAGCCAATTTTCAAGCCACCATTGACGCCATATGGCCAGATTGGAAATTGGAAAGGGAAGGAATTGGAAAAGGTAGTCAAAAATTGAACTGGTCGAATGGACCATGTAACTCGTAGCCGCGGCGGACAATGACGGAAATCAGATTTATAAAATAAATGTCATGAAATTATGTACCTGATTATAATAAAAAAATTGATTTCAACTATATTTCTGTCTTGTATTATCATTTTAAGTTTTCATGTAGCTAAAAAACACCCGATATAAATCTCTTATCTCTTCTTTGACAGAAATCAAGTCTATACAAACAAACATGTACTCTACAGATTCTCTTGAATTGGATCTGTCGATTATCGATGATAACAAGCAGGTAAATATTAATATTAAGGCTCTGTTGGCTTAGCGGATAGATGTAAGGACTTGCGGTGATGATGCCTGATTTCATTTCCATTTTAGGGAGAGCTTAAGTGCTGAAATAACTTTGTAGTCAAAATTCAATAAAACACTTATATTAATCACTGTATACTTTTATGAAAAAAATGTATATTCAGTGAAATGTTACATGTTTGCTTTAAACTAAAATGTAGTTTGTTGCAAACAGATTTCGTTTCTCGTAAAAGTTATTTTGATTGTGGATTTACTGTAGCTCGTTTGCGGTAAACGAAGGAACAGTCATGGGAAACGTTTTTCGTAGAAATGGTTTGAGATTACAAGCCCAGCAACATATTGCAGGAACCATGTACATGTTTGCCATTATTGTTTTCATGAATTGAAGATCTGCTGCTTTGTTTCTTTAGGATCTGCCACGTTTTTGTTTTCAGGAGTTTTCGACAAAAAAAAACACATTTGGGTCAAAAATATATACATATATTTTAACCCATTAATCATTGTGCCCCAAACATGCTATATTGAATAGCAGACACAATTTGTTTGGGTACAAACATAATATATTTGCAACAAGCTACAAACAAGTTATATTTACACCCAAACAATAAAAAAAAATCCGTAAAAAACATAGTTTTTGACTATAAATTGTTTTATATATGACACATGGTTTTTCATTTTACTCATTACTCTAGACACAAACTTTAAATGACAATCAATCCCCCCCCATATTTGCAATTTTGTTCAAATACCGTAACAGGAGCAGAAATAATGGATTGTTAATTTGTGATTTGTATGGGAGGTACCACGGCCCTTTGTCCAATCACGCTCATATTTTGATAGTTAATTTTTGCCATTAGTTTGCCTGCGAAGTTTCAGCTCGATTGGATTACGGGAAAAGGGTTAAAAATTAAATAGGGTTAAAAATAAAGAATTTAAAAAGATAACATTTTCAGCGTGTATAGATTGTTTTGTTATTTTTGAAATGCTTTCGATCAGCTGACTATATTCTTTGTAATACAGTAACACAGCTGATATTTCAAGCTTAAATCCATAAAGGAATTTAGGGTAGAGTATTTATTCCTTCATCGGACGTTTCATTTCACTCTCTTTGTCTAAGTTTTGTGCAAGTGAGAGAAATTCGACGAAAATTAACTTATAGCAGGTGGAGTAACAAGAACTGTTACCTTAACTTTTTCATTTCGTTTTCGTATAAAACTGCGAAATTGAAATGTATTTTGCATTTTTTGTTGCCTTTGATCGTTGGTATACATATGTATTGCATTTAACACAGCTATTTTGCCACAACAACGCGAAATGCGGTTGTTGTTCCTTTGTTGGAGATTGTGTACTATTGCCTCTATCTGGTGTTATTGCACCCATGCTTTCCACCTTCCAATGTTCAATTGCAACCATACCTATGACGTTAAAAATAGTGAGAGAAAAAATTACTCTATCCTAAATGCTTAAATTGTGATATGTCACATAATTTTCAGTGGTCAGTTTCTATTTTAATCGTGTTGTGATTATAGATGATCAAAATTAGCATTTTCGTCATAGTTTGATCTTTTAGAAGAAGCCGCGGAAGCACACCCGGCTATTTGTGACGTTTATCGTTTGAATGCTTTAACAGAATGCAGATGCCTAAGGTGGTTAATAAAATTTTGTAGTAGTAATTTCACGATCAAAAATGGCCACAGGAGCGGAAGGCCAAATGACGTTGTTGACGACGAAATCAAATCCGTAATCGAATCTAACGACACATTTATATTCGTGAGGTTGCAGACAAGCTAAGGATGTCACATACGACCATTGAAAACCCCTTGAAACGGCTTGGACTTGTCAAAGAGCTTGATATTTGGGTTCCGCACGAGCTGAAGGAAATCCACCTAACAAAGCGGATAAGCACTTGAGATTTTAGGGCCTTTACATGTATTCGATATTGCAGATCGACTCGATAATCGACAAATAATTCTACTATCAAGTGATTTCTAATACATTTTTGTACCCAAAATCGAGTAAATTTACCTCGATAATATTATTATCATGTCACAAATCATTTCAACCACAGAGTTGTATACGCACTTTCAGTATGAGACTGTGTGAACATGAAACGGATATAGGAATTTAAAGGAAACGTTGTTCACTGAACATGTACATTAGTGACAACACACATAAAATGATTGATGCGTATATCATTTAGGTAGTGACGGCGACACTACCGTATAAGAGGTAGCGTTATAAGATCTGCTGATTATACTTTCTTTATTTTCTAAATACATACTTACAAAATTTCGCGAAATGCAAAATAATTTCGAAATAAAAATGCCATTAGTTAAATAAGAAGTTATTTTTTACAAATAATGAAAGAAAGAAATAAAACAAATGACTGACTGACAGAATTGTATGATACTAATACATACAAATCCTCCTGCTAACACCTGGTATAATTCCATGATAACATCATGATATACAACACGGTCAACACAAAATCGAGTAAAAATGCATGTGAACAGATTTTTGCCGTAGAACGATAATCACGACATTATCATGATAAAAGAGTGCATGTAAACGCGCTATTATACTGCTCAAACGCAACAAAAATTATCCATTTTTGAAATGCATTGTCACTGGTGACGAAAAATGGATTCCTTACAACAATGTCAACCGAAAGAAATCCTGATCCAAGCATGATGAACGCGCTCAAACTTCGCCAAACACTGGACTGCACCAACAAAAGGTTATGTTGTTCATTTGGTGGAATTTTAAGAAAGTAATTTATTTTGAACTGCTTCCCAAAAACCAAACCATATATTATGACCTCTATTGTCAGCAATCGACGAACCTTACTGAGGCACAGAAAAAAACACGACCTGAATTGGTAAATCGCAAAGGCGTGCTTTCCCACCACCACAACGCCAGTCCTCACATATCTGTGTAGACTCGGCCAAAAATATTCGAGCTTGGTTGGGAAGTGATGCCACATCCACCTTATAGTACTGATCTGGCACGTTTGAATTTTTATTTATTCTGGAGTCTGCAAAACTTTTTTAAATGGAAAATCCTTCAATATAGAAGAGGACCTACAACCGAGTTGTTCGAGTATATTTATAGGACGGACCAGGGGCCTACTTATGTATGATGATAATCGTCCAAACGATATCGTTATGTCGATAATACAGGCTCATAAAAAACCGTTTCCCATTACATTCCATGAAGGGAAGAGCTTCTCACATCCAGTGAGCTGTGCGCCTTCTACTTTTTCTACTCACTGCTTGGGAACTACAGTTTTACACCGGTTCCGAATGGTATTTTTGAGAAGTTTTTTATGGCTAAATACTCTATGGTATCGCCATCACTAAGCGAGGTGGCTGTCGTCGAAGGAAATGTAAGGTGGTTAGTGAAGAGATCGAACCCACGTTCTCATGAACAAGAGCCGCGCACACTAGCGATTGTACCACCGACGGCCACTAATGCTGGCTCGTAGAACATTTGCAAAATACATGTGTTCGTAAAACTTCACTACCGACAAAACGATAATGAATTCAATATCGTTTCTTACATAATTAAACCAAACTCGTTCTATGAATCAGGCATCAAAAAGTTGCTTGAACGATGACACAAGGTCATTGAACAAAATGCCACCTACATTATAAAGGGTTTTCCAATTTGAGTGATGTGATTTCTTTTTAAGAAAACACACCAATTGTTAGGAAATTCAAATGGTTTTTATTTAATGTGAAGTACAATCGATATAATTAAGTTCTGAGTAAAACCTCTTCCAAATGGCCGCCATGTCTTCTTTTGCAGGAACGAATTCGATGAACCCAATTTCTGGCACTTTTCCACTAAATCAAGTCGTATGTCATGAATAACACGTTCAATATTGAATTGTAAAGCTTGAAGAGAGTCTGGTTTATTGCTGAAGACCAACGACTTCAAATAACCCCACAAGAAATAGTCTGATGGTGTTAAATCACAACTTCTTGGAGGCCATTCAATGTCAGAATTTCTTGAATAATCGAACTTTTCTCGCAATAATTCGGTTGTTGCAGGTGCTGTGTGTCACGTAGTCCCGCTTGTTGGAACCAGATGTTGTCAAGATCAACTTCTTCCAATTTCGGCCATAACAAGTTGGTAATCATCGATCTATACCGCTCTCCATTGACAGTAACGGTGATACCAGCAGAAGTACGGACCGATGATTCCACCAGACCAAACTGTCAATTTAGGTGACTGTAATGGTTGTTCATGAATAATTTGTGGATTTTCTTCGCACCAGAATCGACAGTTTTGTTTAGTTACCGCACCACTCAGATGAAACTGAGCCTCATCGGAGGAGATGATGAAATCGTTATCGTTTTCAAGTTGTTCCAAGACAGAATCAACAAATTCATGACGTTTACGGTAGTCCAATGGCATCAGTTCTAGAGTGATAACAATTTTATACGGACGCGAGCCCAAATCCTTTTCATTACTTCGAGCGGTTCTTTGTCTTACTGGCACTTGAACATTATGTGAACAAAATCTACACTCGTAATTTGCAACAATTCTACGAATAGCGATTACAGGTGGACGATTATTACGACCATAAAATGGGAAAAGCGCACGAAAAATTGCAATTAGAGAACGATTATTTTGATAAAAAAAATTTTATAATTTGTAAACGTTGTTCTTGCGTATATCTCTCCATGATAAAATTGTAAACATTACTGAACACAATGAAAAAAAAAATGACAGATCATACTACAAATGACCGAAACGTCACTTGGAAATCATATCACTCAAATTGGAAAACCCTTTACATTTAAATTTATTATTTGAATAAAATAATTGCAAATTACTTTGAACAAAAAGCCGAAATTACTTTGCTGCCAACCCCACATCGTTTGTAGTAAACGTTTTCCGGTTCTCGGAAACGATTATTATTTGTGATGTGTTTGGTTCATCAAATGTCCCTTGGCCGCAATTACATTACCCACACGAAATCAATTTCCCGGAGATTTCTTTGGTCAACACAAACGCAATTTTTCGTTGCTTGCACTGTTTTATAAAAAAAAATCGGAGCCCTACCAAAGTGGTGATCTCAATTTTACATTTTTCTTATCGGAATCTTACAAACGTTAAACTTAGCAGAATTTAAGCTTTACGACTCCGTATGTTCCCTAACATTTCATTTGGCTCCAGAATATTTGTGTTTGTGTTTCCTTTTGTTGACATTTCTCCAATAAAAATTACCCCATGTGGGAGATCCATTCGCCACATTTAATACATCGTCACATTAGTTGCGACATATTTTAAGTGGTTTTCGAGTTACATATCTCCCGTACCGTTCCATATCGTCACGTCACGTCACGTCACATCCCGTCCGGCCGGGTAATTCCCCCCACAACGTGCAATGGCAATGAGTAGGGTTTTAGCACTTGCTGAGAGTCATACGAGCGCAAATATTTACAATGCGATATGTCGTACAACTCCTCTATGAGAGGAGGGACTGGGAATTTTATGGATGTTATTTTTATGGGGCTCCATTAAAAATATTACACGCATTTAAACCACAACAAAAAGGAACGCTGTGGTTAGGGTTCGTTTTTTGGGATAGTGGAGAGGATGGGATGAGGAAGGGTTGGAGGGAGGGGCCTACTACTTAGAGGTTTGTCGATATTAAAGAGCGAAACCACGACGACAAACAAATTTAATTTTGTTAACAACTTGGAATTTATGAGGAGCAAAGGGAAGAAAATAACGGAAAGGGTAAGTGCTGTTCATCAACTCTAATCTGGGCAACTACTCACACTGTATCACACGCGTGTGTGTGTGTGTGAGTATGTGTGCGTATAGATGAGTGTATCTAAGTATGTGTGGTTAGGACCCAAATGTATTCGAAATAGTTGTATTGTAAGCAAATTGAGATTGTTTGCCGACCGATGTTTGGTGATGCAGAAATATGTAGCTGGTTGACTTTACTTACCCTTAGAATTAATAATAGGAAATTATAAGTAAAATTAATTTTATCACAATTGATTCGTTGTGGTTGAGGAAAGTTTTGCAGCTGCTGTGCCTGCTGCTGCTACGGCTGCTGCTCCTACTTGAGGTTGTGGCTCTGGTTCTTCTGTGGGTGCTGGAGCTGGGGCCGATGTGAGGGTCGGTGCTGCTCTCTGTGATATGGTTGCAAGTGTGGCTGTTGGTGTTATCAGACATGTGTGCATATTAGAACTGACGCCTCCCGCAACTGCTACAGTGACAACGGTTGGCGCCAGCATTTCCGCCACCACAGCACCGCTAAGCACCTATTTCCGCTCTGTTAGCTGTGGGACGTTTTTAAGCGCTCCTTGTTGCCACTGTCCGTCCTGTGGACGTCCTGCTCCCTGACCTTCTCTGCGATTAATGGTTTCTTCCTCTTGATGTTACTGCTGTCGATGCTAAGTTAATACACAAACACACACACACACACACACTCCGTAAATTGAATACTACTTTGTGGATACTTTGGAACTTTTTATGAACTTGATAGTAAATTCTCGCATCGGAGATATTTTCAAATTGATTGGATGGCACTGATGGCACTAATAACAATTCAATTCCATGCAATTTAATACAATAACAACACAGGATCCAACGGCCTAATGACGGCAATAAAAACAGAACAAAATACGCGTTTATTATGAATTGCTTTTGTCTCACTCCCGAACGGAAAACAAGGAAACGAGAAGAAGTAGAAGAGAAGCCAGGAATCAACACTGTGATGGAAAGCGTCCGTTGGTTGGTTGATGGCTTACTATCTTTTGTGATATGTGTAATGTGCCGTACCGTGTCGTGCCGTGCCGAAAGTTGTGTCGTTCTTACAAGACCGTCCCGTGTTGTGTCTTTGCCGTAGCACTGAATGAAATTGTTCTGTTGTTCCTTCTTCAATTCGCAACCGATGATGACTGCGCTGATGAGGTTTGATGATGGTGAGCGTTGTCGTTGTCGATGGCGATAGCGTTGATTATGATGACGATGATGATGATGATTGCGCCGTTGCCGTAGCGCCTTTTCCTTTGCCTTTGGCGTGTGCTGTGGTGCTTTCTGTTGTTCTTCTTGGCTCTTTGTCTTTTATTTTACGTCGACTTTCACGCTCGAATGTTTGTTGTTGCTGTTGTTAGGATACTGTCAAGTTTCGCTATGCGTCTCTATACTTTGGCATTGTTGTACTCGTACGGTGGTTGCTGTTGGTGCTCCTTTTTGTCCACTTTGTTGCTGCTGCTGCTGTTGTATTACTTCTTGGAATTTCCTCTCTTTGAGCTGTATGGACATTTTCCTCAAGTTCCTTTTGGCCTTCTTACACTTTTACTAGTGCATTTTCGCAAATCTTTTCTACCGTTTCTTTTGTTTCACTTATTCGTTTCCCCTCGATATTTTCACCACTTGCCGAATTTCGCGAACGAATTGAAATGTTCAAACGGATGGGCGAATCGAACGAATAAAAATTATTTCCCCAACGTGAATACACGGGATTCTTCTACTTTTTGCACTAGCAACACTCTCTTCAGCCGTTATTAGGCGCACGGAACCCGAACACAGACTGAAGGCACTCACTCGAACTGAACTAAGGCACAACAAACACAAACGCCGCCACACTCAACACCGGTTGTCTACGACACACAAGTACTAAAATCTATGTACGGCCCGACTGTTTGCACGAGTGTGTATATGTGTACGTATGTGCATATGTTGGGTGTTTGTTTGTGGTACATACATATGTGTGTATGTATGAATGTGCACGCTAGCACACCGAACAGGGGATGCCAGATGATTTGGCTGACTGGCAATTCACTCTCCCGGGAGCTTTGACAATGAAAATTCTCGCACAATTGCAATGGACATCATTAGTGTCAAAATGCCACTTGTCGTCGCTACGAGTGTTAGTAATGCAAGGCATCTGCCTGTCTGATGTCCCTTAATCAGTAGTGCCTCTTGATCATTGCGATGATTCACTGAGTTGGCCGACAAATGTAAACTGTTGAGTGATGACTAATTGGCCAATGAAAATATTTATAAAACGCGAAATATGTTTTGAACACTTTGTATGCCAATTCTTAATTGACATCCTTAAATATTCCTCTAAGAACTTTTAAAATGCCATTCCACAATACAAAGTGCGTTGTTTTACTTACCAGTAAAAATATGTTGTCGACGGCTTTGTATGGGGAGCCGCTTAAAATCGCTTAATATCGCTTATAAGTAGTGGTCGAAAAATTGGTTTAGCTGGGCATAAGAACAACAGATCTACTATCCCAGCAAAAATACTGCTTACTCAGATGTAGGTTTGTAAGGGAGAGCTAAGCTGACAATCGCTTGCTATTTAAATACGACTACTTAAATAAGGCATGATTTTTGTATGAAATGTCCCACTTGACAGCACTGGTTAAGTGCTTCGATTTTGTGAAATCATGCTTATTTAAGGGCAATTAAAAGCCCTTCTTTCTGTGCATTGGCGAAGTTGTAAAATCATGGGCTGAACTGTACATCTCCGAGCCGGGCTACAAAACAAAAGAAACAAACCCCGAAAATTGGGAAAAATATGGGAACTTCAAAAATCCACAAATTTTTCTCCGGTCGGACCTATGCTTCCCCTAGGCTCCAAACAACGTGTTCACCTAGAGACATTGTAGAAAGGTACATCAAGTGTAGGTACTCAAGTAAAAGGTCCTTCTCCTAGTGGTGTATTTGTTTTTGAAGTGCGACGTCTGTGGATCCTACAATCCTATTTTACCAATTTTCTCGGGTATCGAGAAATTGACAAAAAAAATTCAAATAATTTCCTTCACAAAACCAGAAGGAACCATCCATTTAAGAAACTAAAAAGAAACCAGTACATAAGTTTCAGTCGGATGAAGTGACTTAATCATACCCTCACCCAAATTCATCCATTGCGTGGGAGTTCTGTTAAAAAACGCCCATACTCAAAAGTGGCCATATTCAATAGCATATTGACATTGCACTAAACATTGTTGAATACACAATTTATTTATGATCCTAAGGGAATTTTTTTTCGAATACCAACCAACTTCCATCCCAGTATTTATATGCGAGGTAGGAAAATGGGCGTGGCAAATGGTTGCCAAAATTTTGATCAGTACCAAATTTTATTAAGATCGGTTATGATTTATTGGAGATACAACCTACGAACTTGGGTAAAATTACTACGATAGATTGTAAATTTACCTAAGTATTTGTTACGGGTAAACTGTCGTATAATTTTTGATGAATTGACATGTAAGTATTCGCTAAATTTGCCATTTTCTACAGCTGAAAGTCGATTTTTGTTTGAATTTATTAACAAACATCTGAAGAAAATGTTTCTTACGAGAGACAAATATCCATATTTTATTTAACAGTTTTATTGAAGTAAAGTAAATGATTAAAATATTATTACGAGTGTCAAAGAGAGTCACAATCTCGCACGAACGTCTTCATCTCGTAAAGGGCCTACATCTTACGTTCGCACCAATGTGTTCATTAATCGGAATTTCGTTCAATTGGTGATCGTGCAGTAATCCGGTTGTAGCTATACGAAATTTTTTTCCGTAGTCCTGTGAATGACATTCGTGACAGGAACATGATAACAGAGTTCGTGTGGCCTCAACTGGACAGCATGGATCTGGATCAACAAGACGGCGCCACCTGCCACACCACGCATGAAACAATGGATTTATTGAAGCAACACTTTCCAGCAAAAATTATCTCAAGAAATTATGATATCAACTGGCCACCAAGATCATGCGATTTAATGCCGTGCGATTTCTTTCTTTTGTAAAATCTCGGGTTTATGCGAATAAACCAGAAATAATTGCTGAGCTCAAATCCGATATGTAACGCGTCATCGGAGAGATACAGCCACATCTCTGTGAAAAGGTCATGGAAAATTTCATTAAAAGAGTAATGGCCTGTCATCAGAGCAGTGGGGGAATTTTTAGAGATATTTTATTCCATACATAATTGGAACATGTCTCTTTACAATCCAATAAAAAAACACTACTATTGAAAGTACAACTGGCCAATTCAAAGGATATTTCGGAAATCAATCGTTCTTCATATGTGTGTGCCAATAAATTAATTGTATCGCGCTGTGTGTGGCATTTGGCGCCGTCCTACTGAACCCACATGTCTGTAACATTAACGCCCTCCAAATGAGGCACAAAAAGGTAAGTAATCATGTATCTGTACCGCCTACCGTTGACTGTAACATTCTGACCATCATCATTTTTGAAACTGATTCCAATGATTCCATCGGTCCAAAAAACTCTGGCTCTCTCTGGATGCAATGGTATTTCGAGAATGAGCTGTAAATTACCGTTACTCCAAATGTCGCAATTCTGCATAGCCATTTAACCAAAACTGAAAAAAAAATTCAAATCAAATTGTGAATCAATGGCAATATTATTCAAACTAGATCTGAAACTTTGGCAAAAGATGCTCTAGGGTAAGTATATTCATGATGAATTTGTAAAATAATTTAAAAAAGCAACTGTCAAATCGGTTGTCACAGAAAACAGTTTGCCAACGCAAAGTTCTCTCAAAAAAAAAAATCAACCGTTGCATGTTTATTCGAGCTGACATCACATTGCATTTTCATGACCAAAATATTCAAGGAATCCATTTTTATGACCAGAACATCCAAAGCAAGCATATCATCCAATGCCTATACCATCCATAGCAATAGAAGGTATAGCCGAGTCAATTGTGTGCCTAGTCATATGTAAGTGCATTCGGTTGACCCCATTTAGAAATCAAATTCACATCATAATTCAGAGAGCCATTTGTTCGCTGTCTACTGCCTTCAATATTCTAAAGATTAGGCTGACGCTGAAATGAATATAAGACATATGTCACTGTCATCTGCAAAAGAGTTTACAGAGTTGGTAGTTCGACCAAGTAGGTCGTTGGTGAAGATTTGAAAGGACAGAGCCCTTTGGTGACGTGAATTTAATTCATATTCATCAGATGAGATGCCATCTACGTTAGAGAGACTGTGAGCTACTCTAAAGGAAGCTTCCAAGTATCAGTGATGTCGACTTTAATAGCCCCGTTACCCTGAAAAGAAAACAACAACAAAAAAAGAACCGAATTTGCCAGTACTAAGATGAGGTTAGCCAATTATACCCAATTGTTGATGTTAATGTATTTTGGTTGGTTGGTTGAAAAGGCTGCAAGACAGCACGCTGTCTATCACACTTAGGCTAAATAAGCCCATTGTGATACCTGCAGTTTCCTCCATAGCAACTATTGACTAGTCATCCAGCCAATTTGCCCTTTCAATAAATTTGTCTATAAGACGTACTGGAATATCCTGTAGGACCACGGTACTAACTAGATGTGTTCCGAATATCCTACGTCTCAGTCCTGCCAGAGCAGGGCAATCCAAGAGAAGGTGTTGCGTCGTTTCCTCGTCCTCTTCCATGCAGCATCTACAGAGAGTGGAGTTTCTGTGTCCCAATCTTAGGGCTTGTTGTCCTACAAGACAATGTCCCGTAAGTGTTGCTATCATTGTGGATAACCTGCCTCTCGGCAAGTTAAGTAGTTGCCTAGTCCTCTTCCTGTCCACCTGTGGCCAGAGGACCCTGGCTTGTTTGCAAGTTGAGTCACCTTGTCCTTGAACATATTATCGGCCCACTACCTGATCTGCAAACGTCAGGTAGAGATTGGAATACTAACACCTTCTTTTGCCGGAAGAACCTGCGCCGTAGTGCCCTGTCTAGCTAACGCATCCGCTACGCAATTGCCTAGAATGTCGCTGTGCCCCGGTACCCAGATGAGCCTGATGTCAAAATACTCTGTCATCACCCTAAGTGATGAGTGGCATTCTTTCACCGTCAGGGACCTAGCAAACATGGCTTCCAGGGATTTTATGGCAGCCTGGCTGTCTGTGTAGATACATATTCTCCGGAGGGTTGTGACACTACTTTTCAGTAGTTCAGCAATCTCCAGTAAAGCAGTAATTTCCGCCTGAAATACACTACAGTGATCAGGCAGCTTGAAGGAGATATTTATATTTAGGTCCGGTGAATGGACCCCATAGCCTACTTGCTCGTCCAACTTTGATCTATCCGCGAAAAATCTGATACTGCTGGTATCCCCTTCCAGTGACTTTTCCCAGGTATTCCTGTTCGGAATAGAAGTCCTTACATTTGTCGCTAGTAGAAGGTAGGGGATACAGTAGTCCGTTTTTACGGGAATAGAGTTGATTCGGTGTAGTAATTCAGCGTGTCCGGAATGTCCCGATATCAAAACGCCACAATCTCTGATTCTCCCCAGGGATGTAGCGACTGCTGATTCGGCCGTGATGTCAGGAGTACAGATGTTCAGGATAGCACTAAGTGCAGTACCTGACGTCGTGCCCATTGCCCCACTAACGCTAATCAGTGCTGATCTTTGAATTTTCATCAAGGAATTCAGAATATATTTCTTTTGGAGGGACCTCCACCAAACTACGATACCATAGAGAAGTATTGGTCTGACTATTGCAGTTTAAATCTACATGGTGATCTTAGGATGTCTGTACTTTAGAAGTAGACTAAGTTCAATACTAATACTCTCCAGTTGTTGTATTCCGTCAAAAACGGCTTTCCCAAAGATGCTATTTTTGCCAAGTCTGAGCACTGTAGGAGGTAATGTCAAGAGATTTCGCCATAAGCTCGTCGTTGCCTGTATTGTTTTCCAATTTTAGCAGTATGTGCACCAATCGCCCAGATGCCGGTTATGACATTTGTCATTCTGGCTATTATATTCCAGTTTAGAGTCATCTGGAACTAATTTCGCCTACCGTCATATCTAGGCCAAATACCTTGTGATATGCGGCAGGTAGTAAGTTCTCTCCAGTTTCCATCTGCCTCTTGGTAGAAGTGGCGAAAAACCGCATTACTCGCTACTCTTAGACGGCTTTCCATCACGTTTCGTCTATCCGCATTTTCAGCAGCACCTTCCTGGCTGGTCCCTCAGCGGCTTAGTTTGATCTCATCTACAACTACACGTATAGAACGATGTCTGAGAAAGCACGGAATAAATCAAGGAAAGTGAATACCTGATCCAAACGCAATAATCTTTGATACGAGCGTGTCATGCCAGACAGTATTAAAAATATCCAGGACCATAAATGTACTTGCACCCAGTCAATGTTTGAATTGACTCACAAATTAGACTGGTATTTCCATTAGACCCCATAATCCATACAGTAAATCGTTTAATAGAACATTGAACTTCAGACAACTCACCATATGATAGTTAATTACTTTGCGCGCGTGAGTATATTGCTTTAGATTGCCGGGGATTGTCGCGGTATTTTTGCTGCACTGTTTGCCTATCTACAGCTTTCGTCAACAAATTAAATGTCGCTGGAAAAAGTTGCAGCAAAGAATTCTCTCTTGTAAATGCGGTCTTAATATTTGAATTTGTTTTTAGTTGCCCAATCTAGTAAAGCCTCAACAAAGATGATAAAAATACCATAGATGGTGTATTCGATTATTCACCAGTTGGCAAAGGCTGTTTCCGTACGACTACCTTTTACCCGGATTAGATGAAAAAGGACCCCAAAATCATTTTTATTTCAATGCTGTTGTTTGAATATATATTTCACCATCTAGGGGGTTATATCATCTTTGGCCTCAATCAAACCAAAGATAATAGAAAACCCTAGATGGTGGTGGATTTGAAAGTCAAGGAAAATGTCCTTGATGTCGCAGAAATAGTGGAAAGTGGAAAATTTCCTAGAAACCAACAAATAATGAAAATACCAGGGGGTTTCGATGACACAGGTCACCAACCTCCTAACTGCAAATTTGATACAGGATAGAATTTCAAAGAGAACGAGCGATAGGGGAATTGAAAAATTGTCCTTAAATTGGATTTTATTGGCATTTATGATTTTTAAAATAACTTTGTAGGCAATAAGTTAGATTTGATTTGAAGAATACAATAATTTTCTTTAGGTTTTGCTTGTATTGTGTCCAAATTCTGACAGGAAAAACTGGCATATAAAACCGTATCAAAACTGTCGTTAGGCCAGTGACTTTCGACCAGAATTTTGTGGAACTGAAATACACATGCACACTCTTTATATCTTTCTCTATGGAACAAAATTCTTACCCTTACGTTTCTGCCTTTTATATTGTCAAAAATAACAAAAGCAATATGACTTTCTATTCTTTATATTTATTTTCAATTTCAAACAATAGAATCGAGATAAAATGTATTTTGGAGTGATTTTTGTCGTACGGAAATAGCCTTTGCCATCTGGTGAAAAGGGTGAATAATCGAATACACCATCTTTAATCAAAATCCTCATTTATCACAAGCGGGTAATGATTTGATTGTATGAATTTCACACTTTATGCAGCAGAAAAAGCTGGAAATTTCTAAATTGGCATTTCCGGTGAGAGAAGGAGACGAATACATATTGAAGTTTGACACATGTGTACTGCACATTTGGGCATTTTGGCACAAAGTTCCAAGATAATCCCACTCCACCTTAAAAACAAAACAGTATGGCAACTCTCTTGCTGCATCATTAAAAGCACACAAACAATTTTTGCGCTATGAACACAAACGAATGTTATTCGTTTACAGGCATTCGGAACAATTTTGAACTTTCCAGGGAAGTTGTGTGAGAGATAGAGAGAGAGAGATGTTTTGGCCTAAATACTCAGTGCACAAGCTGTAAATGGGACTGGCAGACCCTTATCCATTCTAAATGATGGTTGGGTATGAGGGGAAAAATGCAACATTTAACACGTGTAATGTAGGTCATTCAGGTAGTGCAAAGGTTTGATTACACGAGAACACGTTAACCGTAACTTATTCCTAAACTACTGGGGTAAGAAGAGAAGAAGCATTTAGTTCGCTACTTGTTGCTCTACTCACTGCTGCTATTCGTTGGTTTCTATTTGGACAATAACGCACCACAGAGGGTTAATTTATCCAAATGAGCCATAAAATGCATTTGTTTAGTCAGACTGTATCATTGATTCTAATGAAAACAACGTCAACAGCAGCTGCTGCAACAACAACAACAACACACATGATATTAGCCACATCTAGCAACGATATCGGCGTTGTTGATGTAGTTGCTATTGAATAGATTTGGAAGCAAATATTTGTTGTGCTTGATATTTCCATTGATTGCTCTTCTGCCTGCTGCACCCACCCACAACGGATCCCATTGATATCTGGGCTACTCTGCACGAGGTGACTGATGAAGTATCACCAATGGATACAAAACAGTTGTGTCGTTGTTGTGATATTTTTACTGTGTAAACAACATGAACGTCATCGAGATTTGACGCTGCTCAACAACGTAACAATTGTGCTGACTGTTATGCATGCTAGAGGTAACCAGTGGAAACGTAGGTAAATCTGCATCAGTGGACATGAAATCTCATTCAAATTCCTCTTCCTTGGCAGTCGGTCTTATAGCCCTGGATGATACATACAGATTGGGGTAGGGTGAAATATATTTTTGAAACTTGTTGCTCCCCAATTGGTGTATGAGCTAATTGCTAATACTGCTGCTAATTCGGTTGGTAAATATTGATTTTAAGATTTCATTCATGTTGACGGCAGTTTAACAGACTTTTATCGAATATCAACTTCCTATAGACGACAGATTAATTAACATTATTAATTCAGACGTTTGTGTGGAAACAAATATTTGCACTTTAGTTTAAATGACAATTAATAGGACACAAAACAGATTTGAAATGTTTTGTTAATAAGGGTGTGGAAATGAGGGGGTGGGAAACACTGAACCGATGTTAAGGTGGTTTAGACTTCGCACAGAGTGTTAAGGGCACCTTAGATCAGCGGATTGATGGGCCGACTTTTGAGTCGGGCCTAGTCATCTCCCAGAGTAAGGGTGCGGTAGGGCAAACATCAAAACTAGTTTGATTTACAGGAAGTCGACGGAAAGTTGGTTAGTGTAAGGCGAAGCAATGCCCAACACCAAAGTCGGCCTGACAAATTGACGGCCGACCAGTCCGCAGGTCTAAGGTGCCCTTAACAATCTGCATGTGAAATAAATACAAGTTAGGCTGTTTAAATACGCCACTCCTTTCCATATTCAACACTGCTACTATATACATATTAATATCAGCATACAGACATAATGTGACTTAATACATTTCCAATAATTGCCGGCGAATTTAATACACGTGCTTCGATTACATACATGTGAGCGAGGGCACGACAATCAAACGTAAATCTTAGCGCTTTCGTCCAAACACACAGTCATTTGTCCGGGTTAATTGTGTTAATGTCCGAGGGAATTTGCTGCATCTGTGAAAAGAAAGGATGTGATGACTGGGCCGCATGCATAATTCCCAGATTGGACATCATTGAAATTCCAAGAGCATCTCAATCGACCGTATAATTATATTCCAATCACAAACCTCTAGACGTGCCAATAGTTGGAAGTAATAAAGCCTCTCCAAGCTTAAACAAACGTTTACATGGCAAAGATACACACAAACACACTCATATAAATGTACAAATAAATCCCAAATACATGCACAACAAATGTATTTTGTTTACTTCTCTCTCACACAATCTGCATACATAAATGTTGGACTTGGCTGTAATCAAACTCACGGAGCGTTGAAATGAGAGAGTTTCTCCCTGGACAGTTGTGTACATTTTGAGTAAAATTGTACATAATTTATCGCTTTGAGAGACAGATTTGTGTACCATCGATGGAGCCCATCTCTGCTGTACGATATATGCAAATGTGTGTTTATCCAACATGAACACAACTACACAAATCCCAACACCTACAACAAAAACGGATGAGTCTGCGGTTAATCTTCACGAACGTTCTCGTGTATGGTTGGGAATGACGTTGGTTTGTTTGTGTTGTGCTTAGATGTGTCGTAAACAAATCGAGAGACAAAGGCAAGAGAATCAGAGAGCAAAATTAAAAACACTCAAGTACCGTATCAAGCATAAATCACCTAATGAAGAGCACTCAAGAAGCAACAGTTCTAATTGTCTTTACTCGGTGGGAATGTAAAGGTATGAATTCATTAATTCAAATACACCCAGGTAAAGAGATGACGGATGGATTTTAAATATGGGTTTGATAACTTAATCAATTGGTTTAAATAAAAACGCCACACTGAACGAAAATCACTTCGTCGCAGGGATGCAACACTGACATTAGACCGGGTCTGTCTCCATATGAAAAAAATAAAATGCCCTAAGTCGAGGGTAAATATTAAAGATCACCTCAAGACAATTTAAAAAAATGATTTAGTTTTTTCCTTTCCGAGCCCGTGAAAAACAACCAAAATCGTGTTTTATTGTAATTTTGTTGTTGTTTTTGGCTCGATCGTAACACGCATAACATCGTTGTATAGGGCTCGTCGAGTACTAAATTTGTCCTATAGATGCCGCTGGCGTACGACATCATTTTGTAATGAAGGCCTCATTTAATGTAAGAATATTTTTTTATAGAATTAAAGCCCCTTAAATACCAAGAACATTTTGCTTTGGAAGTACATATGCAGTTCTATTCATAAACAAAGAAGTTACGTATAACGAGATGTATTTGCAGCATTAATACAAATATTTTGTTCATGTTGTTTGCATTATTACCGCAAATTATTGCATTCTATTTGGCGATATCGAAAAAATTTTCTGTAAAAATTATTGCATAATTTTTGGGGCAATCGACAAATTTTTAATTATTTGCCTGGGATAATTCATTTTTAATGTAGTTACCATTGTAAGAGATCCGACATCTATAGGATAAATGTAGTACTCGTCGAAACCTATGCAACAAAGGTACGGGTTTAGTCTCCTTTTTCCCGAAATAACAAACGGAAATAAGGACAAAATGTCAAATCTAGAATAACAATGTACATAAGTATATGGGCTGGCTATAGGCCGATATAATTTATTTAAAATGAAAATAATCCTAGTTTAATCATTAGATGTTAGGAAACAAACTGTACGTATGTATATTAATTAGTTGTAAAAATTAAAACAAAAGTTGGAGAAAAAAATGAATTTAAGCTAAAAAAAAAAACCTATCCAACGATGTCTTGTATGTTACGATCGAGACACCAACAAAAAACTATTATCTTTAATATTTGCTCTCGACTTTGGGAAATTGGTTTTGCGACCCGCTCTAATCTACATACATACATAATTGTTTTACGTTGCAGAAATGAAAACTGTCGCAAATCCGACGATTTAGTCGTTGTTGCAACGAAAATTAGCAGACATGGTTTGGTGACAATTTTCGCCTCGTTGCTGTAACAACTCAATTTTAATTGTAGCAACAATTATTTGAAATATCCGGTTTTTCAATAAGAGCGCTACAAAAGTTTATTTAAATAAAACAAAACCGGTTTTAGATACCAATGAAATTCTTTATTCCTGTGAAAGTACGTTCGATGCCATTATGTATGGAACTCGATTTCTTTTGCATGGCCACCACGGGCACGCTAGCAGAAGTCCAGACGCTGAACCCAATTTTCGACGAGTTTCAAGCATAAATCGGCCGATACTGCTGCAATTTCACGTTCGATATTCGTACGAAGTTCATCAATCGTCGCTGGCTTGTTGGCATAGACCAGAGGTGACCAAAATTTTGTATGGTGTAGTATTGGTGAGAAAAACGATGTTGCTTCAGTCGTCGTTTAGACAGCGACGTATGCACATGCTGATATATCAGTAAAAGATGCATATTGCCGAGTACTTGTTTACACGTCGCTTTCTCAACGACGACTGAATAGAAGAGCATAAGAATAAGTGTGACTTTGTTTATGTGTTGGTCTCCGCAATTGTGCTATGGGCTGGTCACCAGGGGCATAGACCATAGACTTGACGTATCCCCACAGGAAATAATCTAACGGCGTCGAATCGCACGACTGAGGCGGCCAATCGACTGGGCCATTTCGTGAGATAACACGTTCGCCAAACTTGGTTTCCAATAAATTGATTGTGGCATTCGCTGTGTGGCTTGTGGCGCCGTCTTGTTGGAACCACATGTCCTCCAAGTCCAAAATATCCAATTGGGGCCAAATATATTCGGTTATCCTTGAACGGTAGCGATTCGCATTCACAGTAATGTGCCGGTCTTGATCATCACGGAAGAAGTACGGCCCAATGACGCCGCCGGCCCATAAACCGCACCAAACCGTAATTTTTTCGGGATGCAATGATGACTCATGGATTACGTGTGGATTGCTGTCTGACCAATAACGCATATTTTGCTTATTGACGAAGTCATTCAGCCAGAAATGAGCCTCATCGCTGATTGTTGAGGCCTCTTAAAGTTGGTCTCTTAAAGTTGAGGCCACTGACCCCAAATTTCGGTAGTAAATTTTAAAAATTTCGACTCGTTGTTGGCTCGTATATCTTTCCATGATGACATGGCAAACCTGTCAAAAGAGCGGGAAAAAATATGGTGTCGTTTGCTGTCCCTATCGATTTACTTTGAGACGCTGTTGAAAAACCCTTTATATTATAAATTTATATTTTATTAAGAAAAATAAGACAGTATATTAAAAAAAAAGATCAACTATGTGAGATTTAAACTATGGTTGTTTGGTTTATCTCAAACTTTTTTAATAGTTTATTTATTTACTATGGAAGTTTGTCAACATATAAAGTTGACGAAACTGATGCGGTAATGCGACGAATCGGTTGTTAATGAGACGAAATAAATTTGTATGCATTTAAAGAGGAAGAATATATTTATAATAAAATTCAAAAAATTGAAAATAATAGTGTCTCTATGAATTAAATTTTCACTGACTGATTGGGGCAATCAACCAAATTCAGCGCAGCAGCAATTACAGTTTCGTCACGGTGGCGAAATATATCGAAGATTTTTCGTTCAGTGTATGCATCCAAATTAGCACCATAATTAAAGAACCATTATAATCAGAATCGTGGTAACTAGAAGTAAAAAAAAATGGTGTCCAATAACGTCCCATGAAGGGATTGGGGAAAGCTTCTACCAATTATTGCGATGTGCGCTTACTAGTTTTACACTCACTTTGGTCTGCGGTGCAATGGTCAGTGTGCGCTGCTCTTGTACATGAGAACGTGGATTCGATCCCTGCGAAGACCACCTTTCATTTCTTTCAAATACGATTACCTCGCTTAGTTATGGCGACACTATCGAGTACTTAGCCATGAAAATGCTTCTCAAAATACCGTTCGGGACCGGTGTAAAACTGTAGGTCCCAATCAGTGAGTGCAAAACTAGAACGCGCACAGCTCACTGGTTTGTGAGACGCTCTCAATAATCCCTTCATGGAATGTAACAGGATACCATTTTTTTATTTGTATGGATGTGTAAATTATAAAAATTATTAATTAAATATTATCAGGGATAATTTTCATGTTTTCGTCCTTTTTACTAGTACTTTTTTATTTTATTACCCAATCTCACGACCATTCTATATCTCTATTACTACAGATATTTTTTTTTTTTATAAAAAGAAGGTTTGCACAATGCATCCTCATGATTCCATGCTATTTCAGATCTAGTTTGAATAATGAAATAAAAAAGTACAAGTAAAAAGGCCAAATAAATAAAAACCATCCCTGATATGTTTGAACGTAGATTATGAATTGAACCGATGGTCTTCTGGAGATGGAAAGAAGATTTAGGAAAATAGTTCTTCTGGGTTTTGCTTGCGGTATTTTTCGAATACTTGCATAGTGGGAAATTCTCAATTAAAATAAATTTTCAATTTGATGAATTTTTCAGTAGCAGCATTCCAAACAACCTCTGTGCCTAGATCAGGAATCATAAGGATACATTTTGCAAAACTTCTGTTTGAAAAGAAGATATAGACATTGGAGACATTCTACATTATTTCTGTTAATAGAGATATAGAATGATCTTGAACTTGAATAATAAAATAAAAAAGTTAGAGTTTTTATAAAAATGTATCCACTGTACAATTTTCCATGTATTTTTGTCTTTTGGTAATGTAGACACTTCACCCTTTTCTATTGTAAATTGACTCCGATATGAAATTGTTTATTGAAGTTGGCAATATTTTCGCGTTTGGGTAAAACCCTCAAATTAGTTCATTAATTTTCACAATTTGTTGTTGCATGGATTGGATTTTGCTTTGCGAGTGACTGTCTCTCGAGTAAATGTTATTGGCAAAAGATTAGGTGATTAACCTATTAAAGCAATGGTGGCTATAATGGCCCCATCAAAAGTTCAAAATAATAAACGATCAAGCAATTTGAGTGCGATGTTGTTGAACTTGCCTCTTTTCTCGCTTCTCTGTAAACTATCAGATTTTCACAATCAATCACCTTGATTGTCTGTAGTCGTTCCATTTCGTAGATACACAATCAAACACGACCTAAATTGTTTACTTCACTATTGTTTATTTTTTACAACAACTAAAATTGTTCCCTTTCATTTGGCTTAAAACTAATCTTAAAGTTAATCTACTTAAATACAAATACAATTGCAATGAATTTCTTTGATTTTCGTTCGATATATTGCACTTTAGTTTGTAATTGAGACTTTGTCGTGGGTTTAAACAAACGGATGCCGGGTTCGTCGTTTCTTCTTTGGGTAATCGTAGCCCTCGAAGTCCTCTTCAACCTCTTCTTCGTGATGCTTCTTGTGTTCCTTGTGCTCTTTGACGGGAATTGGTATGGGCATAGGAACCTTCTTTACCACTGTTTTAGTATGAACATGCGTGTGATGCTTAACTGGTACATGTATTCGTATTCTACGGGTAGACAAGGCATCGCAATTAGTTGTCATATCTTTGGATTTACATAGGTATGTACGTATCCGCAGGATACTTACTTGAGACTCTCTTTGGATGGATAAGCAGCGGCCAGTATAAACATTAATGAAGCCAAGCAAAGAAATGCAAAAATCTGGAAAATAAAAAAATATTCAAAAAAGTAAGTTACAAATGAAAAATGTTTCAGTTCTAGCACTACTCATACGCCTTGATGCCTAGAACAAAAGTAAACCAAATAGCTCGACACGTGGGCGTATGAGAAATACAGAAAACATTGATATTACTCATGCGTCGCAGTCAGTAGAACATGAGTTGAAAGTAGGGATACGTAGTGATTCTAGAGCGGGAAATCCACGTTACATCAAAAACGTCAATCAGAGCGAAATATCAAAACGATTTTGATATTTATTTTCATAGATGGTCAAATTATTTATATGTGCAGCAGTGTGGACCAGAGAATAAACTTGTGTACTCGCTAAAAAGGTATACTTAAGTATTTACTTACTTATAATTTTCATACGTACGTACACTCATATTTGTGATGGAAGAATACTTACTCGTACGCGCTATGAATATGAATTGACTCTATATTTATAACTAACAATATTGAAACACAATCAACCGTTGTGGCGTTTTGATATCGGATCATTATGGACACGCTGAATTACTACACCGGATCAACTCTATTCCCGTAAAAACGAACAACTGTATCCCCTACCTTCTACCAGCGACATATCTAAGGACTTCTATTCCGAACAGGAATAGCTGGGAAATGTCACTGGAAGGGGACACCAGTAGTATCAGATTTTTCATGTATGAATCAAAGTTGGACAAGCAAGTAGACTATGGGGTCCTAAATGTAAATATCTCCTTCAAGCTGCCTGATCACTGTAGTGTATTTCAGGCGGAAATTACCGCCATACTGGAGATTGCTGAACTACTGAAAAGTAGTGTCACAACCCTCCGGAGAATATGTATCTACACAGATAGCCAGGCTGCCATAAAATCCCTGGAAGCCATGTTTGCTACATCCCTGACGGTGAAAGAATGCCACTCATCACTTAGGGTGATGGCAGCGTATTTTGACATCAGGCTCATCTGGGTACCGGGACACAGCGACATTCTAGGCAATTGCGTAGCGGATGCGTTAGCTAGACAGGTTACTACGGCACAGGTTCTTCCGTCAAAAGAAGGTCTTAGTATGCTAATCTCTACCTGCCGTTTTCAGATCAGGCAGTGGGCCGATAATATGTTCAAGGACAAGTGGAGACGTACTTCAACTTGCAAACAAGCCAGAGTCCTCTGGCCACAGGTGGACGGGTGGACTAGGCAACTAATTAACTTGCCGAGAGGCAGGTTATCCACAATGGTAGGAAGGAACACTTACGGGACATTGTCTTGTAGGAAAACACGCCCTAAGCTTGGGACGTAGAAACTCCACTCTCTGTAGATGCTACATGGAAGAGGACGAGGAAACGACGAAACACCTTCTCTTGGATTGCTCTGCTCTGGCAGGACTGAGCAGTAGAATATTCGGAACACATTTAGTTAGCACCGTAGCCCTACAGGATATTTCATTAGGTCTTATAGACAAATTCATTGAAAGGGCAAATTGGCTAGACGACTAGTCAATATTTGCTATAGAGGAAACTGCAGGTATCACAATGGGCTTATTTAGCCTAAGTGTGCTAGACAGCGTGCTGTCTTGCAGCTCTTTCAACCAACCAACCAATTCACACAAGTAGGACTCGAAGAAATTGGTCGGTGTGCTAAAATCTCGTGTCATACTCGGTTGAATCCAAGTGAAAAGCGAAAACAATTATCTGTTCTTTTTGTTGTTTGCTCTAAATAAAGTAAAGAAGAGAAGAATTACAGTTGACACCCAACTCAACTGGTACTCGCAACTACGTATACTTATACGTATGAATGGGTCGGATATGGTGTGTGGATTGATGTTTAACATTTCACACTTGTACTCGTTGGTCATCAATACTTCTACGAATACTCTTAGTAGTATTTTTGATATTCTCTGGTGTGTACTGGATTTTGATATTCTATGGTGTGTCTGTCAATCGATGCGTATTGAAGAGCTGATTATGGGAACGTCAAACTTTTTTTTATTCGAGGGTAGTTGTAGTCCCCCTACCGGCCGTTGTAGTTTTGATTCCTAGTATATTTAAACAGAAAACTATATTTCTAAAATTTAGATAAGGCACCGTCGGTGGTGCATTGGTCAGTGTGCGCGCCTCTTGTATAGGAGATCCTGGGTTCTATTCCTGCTCCGACTACCTTAAAATTTCTTTCGACGACGGTCACCTCGCTTAGTGACGGCGACACTATCGAGTACTTAGCCATGACAAAGCTTCTCAAAATACCGTTCGGAACCGGTGTAAAACTGTAGGTCCCAATCAGTGAGTATAAAACTATAAAGCGCACAGCTCACTGGTTGTGAGAAGCTCTCCCCAATTCCTTCATTTGTTTTCACGACAGCATTTTTTAAATTTTCGATCATGCATACTTTTTCTTCCAAATTTTTCAATTAACTTCATTTTGCATTTTACATGAAAATACTAAGAAATATATACAGTAAATGTAATTAAAACCAAATTCGCGAACTACAATAGCAATTACGCGAAAAATCGGCAAAAATGTGTCTGATCAAGACTTCAAAATGCTGTCGTGAAAAAATGCTCTGTAAAAATTTTTAAAATATATTTTTCTAATACATTTTGTAATATTCTTGTGATATTATTCAGCATAATATTGACCAAAAAAATAAAAATTTACAAAAAAGCGGTTTTACTGCACTGAACATGTACATCAATCTAACAGTTCGTGTATTCCCTGATTAAGGATCAACGATTTTAATCTCAACTGCTTTTGTTATAAAACACTGTGGTTTGGTATCAGCTTCTTGGAGGACAAACTAGCTAAGGGCCGAGTTATTAAGAAATAACTGTAAGGAGTCAAAGAAACAATTTTAAACTTTGATAGAGAATATCTTAATAAAGGTACAAGATATTTGTTTGTCTGGCATAGTAGATTCTCACAAGTAAAAATCTTTGTAAGCGGTCTATAAGTGTAGAAGTACCAGTCAACACCATGTAGCACCAACTGCGTTGATACATGACGACGCCTCCTCTACAAATGTTTAGTACATTCCAAAATAATCAGAAGAAGACTCAAAACATTGTACTATTATTACCATGTGCATTCCAATCGGCCCCCACTGTAGGTTGTTTGGAATAATTCTTTTGAAATGAACCATGAGGATGCATTTTCCCAAACTTCTCTTTGAAACTAAATCTCTATAAATAGAGGTATTGAACGGTATTGAGCTTGAATACATAAAACAAAAAAGGACCAGTAAACGACCAAATACATAATTATCATCTCTGGCCCTTTTTTGTTAAAGGTTGCCGGGCTCTGCATAGGACCATAGATAAGTTGCTCAAAGTCACTTTAGCAGAGAATAGCAAGAAGATACGTTTTTATATTCAACGGAAGACATCGTGGACTGTAGAGATTTCTTGAGATACATAAGTGGTACATAAGCTCGATGCGAATAAATTTCAATAAAATGTATTGATTTGATTCTGTCGTTTACAATTTAGAAGATAAAGAATAGTAATAATAAATAATACATGTTAACATTGACTATATTTCTTTTAAGTATTTCCTTGTTTTATTGAAAAATTAAAATAAAATGTTAATCCAATGTTTCAGTTGTGACTATTTTCAAAGGTTTTCTGATTTTGAGGAATTTTCAGCTGAGATATTGCATCAAAGGTTATGTTGCTGCACTGGAAACATTGTCCTTTCATATTTTACATTTTAACATATTTTGTAAAACCACATTCGAATATTCTTCTGATTGATTCTGTTGATTTGTTATAACCGCTTTAAACATATGACACTGTCGTATTATTTCTTTATTGTTTTAAAGCTGGGTACGTATTTCGTGGATAATGGTTTATTTTCCCCATTACCCTGTGGGTAATGGGTAATCGTAATGGGTAATTCCCCATCGTCGTGGGTAGCTACACATTGTTTTCCCCATTACCCTGAGGGTTATGGGTAATCATGATGAGTAATTTCCTATTTTCATGGGTAGCTACCCATTCTTTTCCCCATACCCTGCGGGCAATGGGTAAACGTTCATGACACATTCCCCATGAAGAAGTGTATAGGTTACACATGGTGGGGTTAATACGAACTCTGTTTTAAAGATAATAAATTACAGTAAATCTCAAAAATCAAAAAAATCCGCAAAAAAAATTCGTTATTATTTAATTATTTCGATATCACAATAACACGAACGAAGTTCCTTTCGCTATATATTATGTACTAGTTAGTTGCAACACGCCTAAGGCGCGTGTTGAAAAATACTGTAATTTAAATGAAAAGATACTTTTTGTAAAATGATAAACTCTTTTTAAGAAATTTTTTATTTATTGAATGTATTTTTTTTAAAGAAGTATATTTTTAGGACCTTTTTGTATTATATTTTCCCGAAATAGAAATTTATTTAATGAGAGGTACTTCTTTTATTAAAAGCTAATATTTTTTTAAGAAAATCTACCATTTGTAATAAGAAGTGCTTTCTGTAAGAAAAAGCCTAAGAGTATGAATTTTTTTTACAAACAAGTACTTTTTTAAGAACGGGTACTTCTTAAAGAAGTGGTCCTCTTTTTAGGAAAATGTTATATTTTGAGAAAATGTACTTATTTTCAGAAAGGCAACTTATGTCAAGAAAAGAAAAGAAAAGGTATTATTTTATTTTTAGGTAACGGTACTTTTAACAAAAGGAATTTTTGTAAGAAAGGGTATTTGATTAAGAGAAGGTATTTTTTTTTTGAAGAAAACCTTTTTTTTTACGAAAGAACATGTACAATTTTAAGTGTAGATACTTATCTCAAGAAAAGTTATTTTGTTTTACAAAAAGGTACTCTTTAAAGAAAAGGTTGAATTTTAAGAAAAGGCTTATATTTTATTTAAAAAAATTACTTTTTTTAAGAAAAGGTACATTTTGTAAGAAAAGTTAATTTTTTATGCAAAGGTACTTCTTTACGATAAGGTATTTTTTTTAAGAAAAGGTACATTGTTTACGAATATCATTAGGTATTTTTTTGGGAAAATGTATTTTTTTAGAAAACGCACTTACTTAAGAAAATTTTATTTTTTAAACTTCTTTCACTTTGACTTTTCTAAATTTACCTTCTATTCGGTTCAAAAATACAATAAGTAATAAATAGGCTCCACCTAGAAAATTTCCCAGTAAACAAGAAATTGCTCCCATATGTTAGTCTAGACACAAACCAAACCAAAAGTACGAGTGTAAGAGTAAGTAGACTGCCAAATGTAATTCCATGCTCACGGTTGTACTTCATGGATTCCCCTATCGGCCGTTGAAGTTATGATTATTAGAGTACATTGGTAAATATTTTTGTTATTTTTCTGGTCAATAGGGAGCTCACAAGACGTGTCATGAGGAGCATAATTAAAAAATTATATTTTCAAAATTTTGACCGAGCATTTTGAACTCTTGGACAAGAACATTTTTCCGGTTTTTCGACTTTTAGCGTTTAATCATATTTATTGTCCATATTTGATAGTATTTTTATAAAAATACAAAGTTAAGAAAAAATGATCAAAAATTCAAAATGATGCCGTAAAAACGAATACTATATCAAAATTTTGAAAATATATTTTTCTGTTTAGGCTCACCTTGACAAATAGGTTGATCGCTATGTATACTAGGAATCGAAACTTCAACCACCGGTAGGGGCATATAAATATCCCAAAATCAACTGTTCAGTACGACGTATCTTTTAAGACCACCTCCTCCAATTTTGTGCAGTAAACCCGAACGGTGCGTTAAGCATATAAGACTCTTTCCAACTATAGAAATATAGTAGATTTTCAAAAAAAAAAAATTACAGCAGACAGTTGTCCGAGGCCTTCGGCCACGGACTGTCCCTGCAGGCTGTGTCAGAGACACGGCCATTAAGTTTAACGTAGAATACGCCATCCGATAAGATAGAAAACATATATAACAATAAATTCATTTGCTTATATTATTTATCATTTATTGTTATATATGTTTTCTGTCTTATCGGATGGCGTATTCTACGTTAAACTTAATGGCCGTGTCTCTGACACAGCCTGCAGGGACAGTCCGTGGCCGAAGGCCTCGGACAACTGTCTGCTGTAATTTTTATATTTACCAACGGCATTTAATTCAAGTCCGTTTAAAAAAAAAAATATTATGTTCAATTTTTTTAAACTTAATTTAATTTATGTATTTTAATTAATATTTTTATTGAAATAAGTTCTGCGAATGTTGAGAGGGCCGCCCTAATATTAAAAAAGGTTTACTTTATCGAGTCTTCGCATTAGCATTCGAGCGTTGTGTGAAAGCTTTACGCTTTACAATTCAAAATTAATGTTACAACAGCTTTATTGAAGCTTTCGCAAAAAAGCTTTATTACGTTAGCTTACTGTTTGTTTCACTTTTTACTAGATACATGTTGCCAAGCAACATTAGCTTGCTGTTCGTTTCACTTTTTACTAGATACATGTTCCTAAGCAATGTTGAGCAACCAAAAACACTCAACCAAACACCACACATATGTTTGAGTGTATGTGTTTAAACAATTTTCATTTGAGAAATTAAAATACTAGAAATATATCAACCAATATGAAATGTATATCAAACGAAAGATAACATCTTCATTTACCTACAAAAAAAATTTTAAAAAAATTCATCCAGCCGTTTCCTCAAATTCAATGAAATAAAGATTACAACAATAAAAACCTGACATGACTCCTCATACCGTAAGGTAAGACGTATTCTACGTCAAAACATGTGACCCTGCATAACAAATCCCATCTAGTGTGTCAAAACAAGTTTTTGGGTAAAACGCAATTAAAGTATTCCTCTCTGTGTTGCATTTGCATTGTGTGCGGGTTCTCATTTCACGGTTCAATGTTTGTTTTACACTACTTTCCAATGCTTTTGAGACTTGCGAGTGTTTTCATATGAAAATTGAGGGATTTTTACATACAACTCCAAAAAAAAGTGAATTCATGCAATTTGACACACTAGGTGGGTTTTCCTTAACAGTGTCAAATATAAGCTTTGTTTCTGTACGTAGTATTTTTACGGGTTTTACTCTTTTTTCAAATTTAGAAGAAATGAGTTTTTTTTGTTTCTTCAGCAAAACGACAAAAATTTCTTTCAAAATTGCAAAAATAGAAAAAACAATAAAAATAGTCCTTGCGCCAACAAAACTAAATATTTTGAATTTTCATCTTTATCATTGCGGGTGTTATTCGGTTTGTTTTTTTTAACTTTAACTTTTAATTACAAAAATGTAATTTAAAAAAAACTGTTACTAGAATTAGTTGACATATCCTTTGAGTCCATACAAATTACTTGAATGCAATTATTTCCATATCCTTTGTACAATCGATTACAGGAATAATCAAAGAAAGTCAGTCACCTTACTCAATTTTACTCGTAGCATTTTAAAAAGAAAGACGTGCAAAACACGACACTTTGCCTAACACATTCACCAAAATTTCCAACAAAATCGAGAACCCTTCGATAAATGCCCAAGATCACTTGGCGCCATTGCCGTTTATTACTACGAAGTTTTTTGGTGTTTCATTTCATTTTAATTACGTTTCGTTTGATGGGATTTTCATTGAATTCACAATACTTTGCATTGATTTGATAAACAAATTTTGGTTTGTTGCCATGTTTGGGAATAACAATGGGTTAAAGGAGATGGTAGTTTTAGACACTTGAAGGATGAAAAGGATTATAAGACATTCATGCCATGCTTGGAGGACCGCAGAAACAATCCTCTATCAATAACAATCCTGTTTAATGTTTGTTACCATATACTGCTCTTAATGTTTGTTACCATATACTGGTCACTCCTACTAAACTGGTTGAGAATCAGGTACCAGGTATTAATAATTTTTAAATTTGCAATCACTATTTGAATTTATCTTTCGGTCACTTGTGCGTTAACGCGCCAAACACTTACTCCTTTTGATAGAAACATTTCTTTGTGGTTGTTGTTGTTGTTAAGGGTAAAATATTCAAATTCGAAATTATTCCAGACTAATGATTTTGTGTTCCTTCGTTTTTGTTTTGACCGTGGCCGTGGCAGACACAACCTTCACCACACAAAGATCCGTTATTATAATGAGCAAAACGATAAAGTATCCGCCGCTTAAATATGAAACAACTCTGCGTTGTTTTGAATCAATGAAACGGGTTTTATGTGTCGCCTCGCCAGTAGCTGGTGCGGCAGCCACTGCAATCTGTAGACGCTGTGATTGTTGTTGTTGTGAAGGCTGCCGAGAAAAACGCCTGGCCAAGACAACGATATAATTTAGTAGATCTATGAAAATGAAAGACACAAAGTGTTTTCTTTTTCAGCAAAACATTATCATGGATCAGTGGTTACCATAACAAAGCGCACGATACCAAAGAAAGAAGTGGAAAATCATTAAACTATTACAATACCCAGCATACCATTTGGAAGCCGATGCTAAACTTCATTTCGTTAGATGGTCGATGTTTACGAGTGATGAAAAAGGTAACATCCAAACTAATAAATTTGTTAAAATAATAACTCATGTATAAACTATATTAATCCAATAACCTATCTGGAGTAAATCCCGGATTACTGGATTACGATGCCCGATCATATCAAAATTTAGAGATATTTGGTCCTCGTCCGAAACGTCCAACAGGAAATACCTGGCATTGCCAGAATCAACCACAGCAATATTAAGTGTGTTTTTTTATCCCGCTAAAGTTAATTATAGCTTAATTTGTACGGGACAGCTAAGCGATATTAAAATGGCATTTCAGTTTCTCACTTTCCGACTTGAGCAATGACAATGTTGCCACATGTTAAATTTCAAGAAATGGCAACAAAGACTGATCTTAGATAAATGTTGTTATCATTTCTTGCGAATGAAAATGTTAGCAAGGAGAAACTCAAAAGCAGAAATTACCAAAATGGCTTACACATTTCAAGTTCATTAAAGTTATTTTGTTTAATGGAAAACTACGTATACTTTCATATCTCTAAATTTGAAGGATAGACTTTTATTTCCGATAGAAAACATAATTGGAACTAAATTGTTCACAACAACGCTCGATAAAAGTTATACATATTGATCATGGTACAATTATCTACAAGGTACAGTCGTCATTCATTTTTCGTTTCACTTCTCAAAATCTTATGCATTTGGTTTTTATTTTTTTTGTATTCTTGTATTGTTAGTATATATTTGTATAGAGTTTGACAACTGAAACAAATGAACGAAAATATAATGTCTGTTGTTGTTGCCTACAATTACAACAACATCTGCTGCTACCATGTGCTTGTTGGCACTGGCTACAAACGTGTTGCCGTATCGCATTTTTTCACCCATTACATCAAATGTTGCCACCTTGCGTAGTGTTAAGTGTGGATCGTTTTATTTGGAAAGGCGTAAGTGGCGATAGCTTAATGGAATAAAAAAACAGCCTTATTATATTATATATTTGTGTTTTTGTTTACAATAAAAATAAAAACAATTATTTTGTCGATACTAAAATATTTTCCATATCTATTTTGACAATTCAATAGAAAAATATACTTACACAAAATAAACCAACACAGAAGTACAATTTGCTACTTTTACTCGGTAAAATTATTCGAGTAAAAACTAATAAAAAGTTGTAAAAGAGAAAGCCATGTTTTTCTGTTCTCTCTTAAATTTTTATACTGCTTTTACTATTTTCTTGGAACGCTTTTTCGAGTAAAAGTCGTAAAATTGGTCAAACTAGTTAGTTGTAGAACGTACGGGAACAGGGCTATTATGAAAAATTACGTCACAATATGTTTAAAAACATAGAATGAAAAATACCACATTTGTTATTTTTTTAAAGCGATAAATAAGACAAGTGCTCAACTTTCGAATATTTTCTAAAATACACCCAATTATCTGATTTTTACTCTTAGTATCTGAAAATAGTCCCTGACTGCTGACATGCAATTGGGTTTTTACAGAACTTTAAAATGCTTACTGGATCAAAAGATATTGAATTTAGGCCGATAAAAACCGATTCTGAACCACTGTGCGTTGTCGATAGCAATGTACGGCAGTCAGAGCAGGGATCGAACCCTGATTTTCATATTCAACAGCCGCACATTCTGCACATTGCAGCACCGACGGCTAGATATATATTTGTTTTCCGTATTAAATATTAAACCAAATTTCTTTTTTAAAACACAATGGAAATTAAATGACGTTTTATATAAAATTTGGTTGTGGCGAACGAACTGGAAATAATATCTGTGTTTGTAAACGGAATTATTACGATTTCAGTAGCTGCAACAAAATTCATGAGAAATTCAGTTGGAGAAACCGCAGTTTTCGTAAATATGTTTGTTATTACCGAATGAATGACAAATTCGGTTGTTGGAAACGAAAAAAGATAAATGTTTAGTTGATGCAACGAAAGTGGTTCGAAATTCAGTTGTCGTAACAGAATCAACTATCAAGCGAGGTTGTTTCAATCAGAAGCAGCAAGAAACACGAAACTGGAAAGCTCACAGCTCAGTGATTGTGAAAACCTCTCCCCTATCCCCTCATGGGATTTAATGGGAAAATATTAATTTATATTTTCTTTATTCCCAAACTTCAGTGGAGAACTGAAATTCGTTTCAAAAACACAATGGAAATTAAATGACGTTTTATATTATATTTGGTTGTGGCAAACGAATTGTAAGTAATATCGGTTCTCGCAGACGAATTAATTGCGATAACAGTTGTCGCATCAAAATGCATGAGAAATTTAGTTGGAGAAACCGCAATTTTCATAAATACATTTGTTATTACCAAATGAATGACAAATTCGCTAGCTAAGGATTTAACCAAGTTTGTGTGGATCCATTACTAACATGACTTCACAAATCCTTACTTTGACCAACCTGAGATTAAGGATGAATTCCTTTAAATTGCATAATTCCATCAAATTGCGTAACAATTTCAATTATAATTATTTTCGGCAATGTCTTCAAAAATCTGTCCAAAAATCTTCACTGGGTTGCAGTCACTCAGTCAGTCAGCTAATCATAGAAATGTTGAATTTGTCTGTAACTGCAATTGTAGATTAAACCACAAACAACAATGCCCAATGGAGTTGTTCAATTTCGGGCATTGTTCAAAACCGATCTCACAATGGGCCATTGTGCCAAAGACGTCATCATTGAAATGCGGCTGTAAAGGAAATGATCTCAATTGCAACAGTTTACGTTATCTTTTGTTTGGAGTGACATTTAGTTTCTGCAGCCGCACAAAATTAACATTATTATTTGTCAAATGGAATTCACCTTCAGGGGGACAAAGGCACTCGCTGTGAAGCACCCACAGTGTGGCAAGTAACTGCGATGTTACTTCATAGGAATTCAGAGACTATTGGTCGTGGGGATTTCATTGTGAGTGAGCCACATAATGATTGTTGAGCAAAATGATAGCCAATATCCAACCCCCAAATGTGAACGACTTCCTTGTTTTTCCAGTGAATACGAGTATTACATAAACTGTCACAACTGGTATCAACAAAAGCGATTACTTCCGGTTGCAGGCACTCGTACCAATTGAACTGAATATTTGGTAACAGTTCTAGGCAACCAAAAGTCAACTTTATCTCTTAGTCTAAGGGAACTGTGTATCCAGAATTTTAGGCGGAAACTCGATTCGACTTCCACATCCGGTTTGTAGTTTGCATCCCACCTTTCAAGTGTTGGGGCTGAGCAGAGCAATTATTACAGCAATTACATTTTCATTAACTGCGCAAACTTGAAATGTCGGCCAGTACCAGTGCCATGTCTATGTACATCCAGTTGTACATTTTGTTGTTACTTGTGTGTTGCATAACTTCGTTATCGCTCCATAAGTCGTGCAATCGAGTCTTTCATTGGATGTACCATAAACAGTCGCTGGCAATAACATAATATGTAGGCAACACACAGACACCAGCAAACTCGGCCTGCTATTCATTCAATTGTTCAACGTTTTACCCGTTTAAACCGAATGTTTTCTTTCTTTTCCTCGCGGATCTTGTTTTGATTCAGATCGTTCCAAGCATAAATTTTCCCTGGCTACGCTGCCTCAAATATTTCATTCCAGTTTAATGGAAAATCGTTCGATTGTCCATTAGTTATTAACGTATTTTTTTTAGTGCCAAGTCTAAGAGGATAGCTTCCATAGCCATTGGCAATAAACGACCAATACAATGAGCAATACAACACTCTGCTCCGAAGATTTGCCTAATGCTAAGCTGTCTCGCATAGCATCGCAAAGATATTTTGAACTTCAATAAACTTGTACACTACTCAAGGAGGAAGTGTAAACAATTCATTCCGACGACAAGCCCGGGACTCACATACGATATTTAATACAAACTTAATTGGTATCAAACCAAACTGATAGGTGGACGACGATATGAATGTTGAGTCCTTTCCTTCAAACTTCACGCAGGCAGAATTTAGCCCAGATACAAAATTGTACGATATAGATAATATATTTACGTATTCTATATTAATAAACATTATGTACATCCTTCAAATGAATCCTTAATAGACTTTGAGAAATGTCCTCGCTATACTTTTTAGGAGAATCTTGTGTTAAAGTGCTACTCTTTTCTTGGTTTGAACTCAGCGACAAATTCCACAATTAGCTTCCTCGTACTTCATTAAAGGATAGTTTAGTATAGATTTAAAGGGATTTAAAGGGAACACTCCCAGGTGCATTTGGAGACCCAACACAGGTGAACTGAAGTATCTACATATGTTGTATACTGCTTCATATGAACTCAAAAAACCTCTTAAATTTGAGTTCAAATTTTCCACAACAAAGGTTAATCGCAAACACATTACCCACGAAATGCGAACCTTAATTTGAGTGCACGTAATGACACGTGTATTCTTAGTGACCAGCCATTGACAGTGGCAATATTCTCATCGGAACGAGCATTACGAAGTCTTTCGCGCTTCTTCTCTCGCCTAGTGTTGCAGTCTCTTCGAGGCGAGCTGGTAATCGCCATAGTAGTTAATTAGTCGCCGTTGGATAGCTGGGGTATGTGCGCCGAAAGTCAAAGACGAGTTATTCTATAAAAAAATAGTCACCAGTATTCCGCATTCTTGAGGATAATAGCGTTCCAAGGCTTGTCGGCGTGTGTACTGCATCTAGTTATTTACTGCACAACATTGCAAAAGTCATAGTATACTATTTCGATAGGGTGACACATTTAGTGTCAGGTCGTAAAATACCTACCCAGTTCTTTGAGTGTATATTTAAGGAAGTAAGTATGTATATCTTCCAGTGAAATGTTTCCCCATTTTAAGTTGATTCTTACTAAATTAAAGTAACAAATTAACTACATTTGAGATAAGTTTTTACTTGACAGAATGATTTCCTACAGCTTTTGGAAGAAATTATTCCTTCTCTTGAGGAAATATGTAGTTATCAGCAAATACAGGCGAACTAGATTTAGGGAAGTTATTCATTATTCAATGAAATATTTCCCGGTATTAAGTTTGTATAGTTTTCTCTCATGGAATGTCGTTGGAAACAAGATGTGTGTGGTCTCCTAAATCTAAGGAATAAGAGAACTGAAGTTGAATCCGAAAGTATTTTGATGCATTCACGTTGAAAATAACGGCCTCTCTAACATATTCTCCCAAACATAGAACCATGTATAAGTTTGGAACTGCCTCCAAACATTCATATGTTTTCAAGTCTCAAACTCACTTGTATTTAAATGCAAACAGTGGCATGTTTACTGGCAAACATATATGCTTTTACGTGGAATCATATGCGTTCTTCATCCCAATCATTCATATACTTACGTGGAAGCATTCGCGTGTTTCCCCCCAAAACCTGCATGTACTTACGTGGAAACGTATGCGTATTTCCTCCCAAACATAATAATATTTAGAAACGAATTATTCTTTGATTTCAATATAAAGGGTTTTTCAACAAGACAAAACCGGTTTTAGATACCAATGAAATTCTTTATTCCTGCGAAAGTACGTTCGACGTCATTATGTATGGAACTCGATGTCTTTTGCATGGCCACCACGGGCACGCTTGCAGAAGTCCAGACGCTGAAACCAATTTTCGACGGTTTTCAAGCATGAATCGGCCGATACTGCTGCAATTTCACGTTCGATATTCGTACGAAGTTCATCAATCGTCGCTGGCTTGTTGGCAGAGACCATAGACTTGACGTAGCCCCACAGGAAATAATCTAACGGCGTCAAATCGCACGACCGAGGCGCCAATCGACGGGGCTATTTCGTGAGATAACACGTTCACCAAACTTGGTTTCCAATAAATTGATTGTGGCATTCCCTGTGTGGCATGTGGCGCCGTCCTGTTGGAACCACATGTCCTCCAAGTCCATATTATCCAATTGGGACCAAAAATATTCGGTTATCATTGAACGGTAGCGATTCGCACTCACAGTAATGTGCCGGTCGATCTTCACGGAAGAAGTACGGCCCAATGACGCCGCCGGCCCATAAACCGCACCAAACCGTAATTTTTTCGGGATGCATTGATGATTCATGGATTACGTGTGGATTGCTGTCTGACCAATAACGCATATTTTGCTTATTGACGAAGCCATTCAGCCAAAAATGAGCCTCATCGCTGAAGATGATTTTCCGATGAAAATCCAATCATTTTCAAGTTGTTGCTCAGCCCAATTCACGAACATACGACACTTATGGTGGTCAAGCGGCTTCAGTTCTTGCGTCAATTTGATCTTGTAAGGATGTAGGCCTAGATCTTTTCGCAAAATTCGCCACAACGACGTCACAGAGATGCCCAACGCTTGAGAACGACGTGTGAGCGACACATTTGGGATTTCTTGAACTGAAGTCTCAGCGGCAGCAATATTCTCGACACTACGAGCACTTCTTTGTCTCACTGGCACGGGAACATTTTGTACTATGCCTGTGGATTCAAATTTTTCCACTAGGCGCTCAATTGATGATCTGGTAGGACGATTATGACGACCATAAATTGGACGTAGTAAATTTTAATAATTTCGACTCGTTGTTGGCTCGTATATCTTTCCATGATGAAATGGCAAACCCTACTGAAGAGAAATGTCAAAAGAGCGGGAAAAAATATGGCGTCGTTTGCTGTCCCTATCGATTTACTTTTGTAGCGTCTCTGTTGAAAAACCCGTTACAATAGCCGCCCATACAAACTATTGAACCACACGAAAATACACCCATTTGTGTTTGCAGTATCAATACTCTTTGAAAAATTCGGAGTTAACCACTTTTGGCTCTAAGTGCTTCCAGTTGTATTCGTTGAGACATTGAACAATTTGATTTGCTCTTGAACATACGGTTGTTACACAATCTTCTCCACTTTTTCCCAGTGTAAACATGTAATTATGCAACTGCATTGATCGTAACATTGATCGCAGCATTCGCATTGTAATAAAACGGCCAATAGCTTGAGAGATTTATCAGTCAAAAGATGTTGCAAGCAGTTTACTGCTTCGTAAACGCTATAAATTTGCAGCAATAAAAGCGAATACAATGTGGCAGCAAAACAAGTGGCACAACTCACAAACTGGCACAAATCAACAAAATGTCTACAATGTTTGGGCCATTCATTTGAAATGTTGGCATATCGGAAAAATGTATTCAATTATTTTTCTTTATTTGTTTTTCTTTCTTGAAATGGGTGAAAACGATGTCCTTAATACTCATGGGTACTCAATGGTCATACAAATGTGTGAAGCTGCATTGACCAAATTTGAAAGCTCGTTCCATGTTTAGGATGGCAGCGTAACAGTGATTGTTGTCCCATTAGCTGAAACTATTACGATGTGAGCGTTACCGGTTTGATGATTTTAACTGATTGGAATACATTTATTTATGGTCAGTACAAGCAATTTCCATCAACTGATGTAAACCAGGGAACATGAATGTGTTACGATTGTTTGTTAATTTTGTCTATCTGGGGATCTAATGCGCCGTAGTGATGATTTTATATTTCGAATGGCCAACTAGTTTTAATGGAATTCGTATGGACCAGCGACAATGCAGGAAACAGCGAATTGAAGACTATAAATCTTGTTATAATTAGGACACAAAATTCGAAAACTTCGCCCACTTTCAGTGAACAGGAAAGGTGCGTATGTTTGATTTGCCATACAGGTTGGTTACGTGTAGTGGAAACTCTTCACAGACACCAAATGGCAAAAAAAGTCCAGAAGATAATAAAAAGTGTTCCAAAGAAAACCTGATTTGTCTGATAAACATGTCGGTGCGTTATCCAGAACCGGACCAGATCGCTGGATCCCAGCCAATCCACCCCACTTCCACACCATGGAGTACATTCTTAAGGATAGTAATTCCGAAACTACAACACACAACTGAAAAATTGGTAGAATGGAAGAGGCACATGATGTCACAACATATACTTCCTGAATAACGAGCCATTGCCTTTTCTGAAATTTGTCGGCGGTATGAACACTTTTGTGTTTGAAAGTTTAATCCTAAAGATGTATAAGGGTGATCAGGAGAGCGAGGCTGTTGCTAGGAAAAATCACGGGATGGAAATGGAGACTCGCGAAAACGAGATAAGTATCAAGAGGTTATGGATAATAGATGAACTGTGATCTGGCTTGTATGCGAAGATGAAGGCGGAGACTTGGTGCAGCCCGGAACTGGGTTGTCCTTAACCAATACCGAACCGTTCGCAACCGATGTAAAACTGTAGGTTCCAATCAGTGAGTATAAAACTAGAACGCTCACAGCTCACTGGTTTGTGAGAAGCTCTCCATAATCATTTCATGGGATCTAAAGGGAAATCATTTTTTTATGGTTGGAAACTGAATGTCCAGGTAGGGTATGCAATCTACACCAGGGAACTAGGGCTGTCGCTTTCATGTAGACTAACTGATGATTGCGACGTTTGGCAGCTAAACATGTTAGGTATTAGGGAAATAACCGGATGACTGAAGGATAGCAGTTCAGCAGTGCTAGGGGGTAGTGAATTCTCTGAAAATCAAGCGGCTATAAATTCCATGGAATTAGTATCATTGAACTCCACATCTGCCGCAGATGCCAGGAGTATAATATTCATCTTATATGAGTGCTACAGCACTGATACACTTTCCGGGGATCAGCAGGGCGGATAAGCTGGTAAGACTAGGGACTACTTCACAAGTCCTAGCGACTGTAAGCATAACGTGTGTAAAAACTCTTCTATAAAAATGTAGAAAAGGGGGATGAGATACACAGATTTACACGTACAAATCAGGCACACATTGGATTGGAGTAGATCTATGAACATTGGGTGTCTATCTACACCCAATTGGATGTCATGCGGCGAGAATGAAGGTCATGCCAAATGACTTATGCAGAAGCTGTTACGATTACGAAGAGGAAGAATATACCGAGCATCTTCTCTGCACTTATCCAGCACTAGCCAGCTGGAGGATGTTTGCTACGACATCCTTCTTGTTTAGGTATCTGACATTATTGCCTCATTTGTGCTTCGAGTGGATTTCGAGCGCCTTGGAGTAAATTAGGTGGTTCTCCAGTGGAGCTTGCACTTAACTTTACTAGCTATTGGTATCAGCAACTGGCACCAACATCTTACCGCACCCAATAAGGAGTTGACCAATTAACCCTCCGCATCTCCTGACTTAACCGCTCCAGACTTCTTCATGTGGGATTATTTGAAGTCCATAGCTTATGTCAACAAACCACGGACTCTGGAAGTTTTGAAAGACAACATTCGACATGAACAGCCCGAAACACTACGAAAAGTTATGGAAAATGCAGAAAACCGAGCATGTTGCGCCATTTGCTCTGGCGACGACCATTTACGCGATATCGTACTACACTAACAAATTTTCACGATCCCAAATTAAGCGAAAAATCATTTCACAGCAACTAGTTCGTGATTGTTTTATTATAACCAAAAAGCATTATGAAGGGTTAAATGGTCCACCCTGTACTTCAAATCATTTGCCCAAACTACAGTTTAAAGTTGTAATATTAACATTAACATTTTCACTGAATTTACATGACATTTATATTGAAATCGATTTAAAATTTGCTTTCTATATATTTAGGTCACCAATTGCAAAACTTCTATTGCATGACGTTCATTCTGTGTGTAATTCGGGGAAACATCATAATGAATTCATGACTTCATTTTAACTAATGCAGTCACTGTGTAATGTTACGATTAAGCTTCCCTAAATTAATATGGAATTGTGGGGAATCTGAACCCAAGATAAACGCAGAGTTGGTGATCAGCGAAACAATTTTGACACGTCTCACTCAACAAATAGCGATCATAGAGTGATGACGTATAGAGACGCCAACTCTCTCAGTAAATTGATTAAATTTTGGCATGTTGCAGATGGGCGGTTGGATGTTGGAAAGTATTGCTTTAATAATACCAGATAGAGGCAATGGTTCAAACCATCCAACAATAAAGCAGCAGCGGCATTTCGATTTGTGCATTAAAAGTTTTGTGTAAATACACCACAAATATATATATACATATATATATTAGTAGGGACATAATACTGTTACTTATATAGGGACATAATACTGTTACTTATATTTCGGGCTATAAAACAAAAACTAATGAACGTTTTTTGACCAAATTCTTTTTATATATTTCTTGATATGTATTGTATACAAAAATATAAGTTTCATTCAAAATGTCCGCCCTTGGCCTTCACGAACGCTTTAAGTCACATTGGCCAATCATCAATAGCTGCACTCACCTCATCGACTGGAAAATTGGCTACAGCACGAACCAGAGCTGTCTTAAGAGAATCAATGTTGGGGTATCTTTTGTGGCAGACCATGTCCTCTAAAACGGTCCACAATCTGTAATCCAGTGGGTTCAGATCAGGCCTCCAGAGGGCCATTCTTCAGAACATATAAAAGCTGGCAAATTGTTTCGAAGCTAGGTTTGTGTCGTTTTAGACTTATAAGCTGGTGCTGAATCTTGCTGGTAAGTCCACGGCTGGTTTTGGAACAGGGAATTGTTAAGAGGTTTCATAACTACTTACAAAATGGTTTCTTGGTAAACTTTGCCCGATGTTCTGACCCCTTGTTGACAGGAATGCAAGCCAATTACCATATCATAGGAGACATCCCACCAAACCCTGACTGCAGCTGGATGATGACCCTTTTCGATCAGTGATATGAGCTCAGATGCTTCTTTAGATGGTCGTGCATAAACACTATCATTTTGTTTTTCATCCGTAAACAAGATTTGTGGCCGTCGGTGGTGCAATGGGTAGTGTACGCGCCTCTTGTACTTGAGAACCTGGGCTCGATCCCTTCCCTGACCACCTTAAAATTTCTTTCGACGGCGGTCACCTCGCATAGTGACGGCGACACTATCGAGTATTTAGCCATGAAAATGCTTCTCAAAAATACCGTTTGGAACCGGTGTAAAACTGTACGTCCCTATCAGTGAGTATAAAACTAGAAAGCGCACAGCGTACTTCTCCAAGAGGCGTTTGGATTTGTCTACCCTATTTTTTTAAAGTTGCAGTCAACAAATGTCCTGTACGTCGTTTGAAAGCTCCAAGTCCCAAGTCTTTTTTTGGAACGAAGTTTCTTATCGCACGTTGCGGGATGGGGGCTAAATGAAAATATTTTAAACAACTTTTTTTTAACCGTATTGTGCTATAACCCAGTATTATTCTGCATACGTTTAGGATTTGGTAATTATTACTAGATTTGTACAATCAGGGACGTATATGAGGGTTGTGTTCTTTCATGCTGGCTTTGTGATAGTCATGCCACTGTTAAGTGTGCTGGCTTCAATGGAAGACATTATGACAAAATTACGGCTAAGGAAAGCGGGTTTCGCTGAATATGTTGGAAGTATAAGGAACTAGATGTTGCCTTTTTTTTAGGTTATTGCCTTTTGCTTTATTAACAGTATTACCCCATTCTGTGTGCTTGCAGTTCAAGTCTCGCGCTAGTACATAGTAGTTATTTGAATTTTGAAGATTCATAAAATCAAATAGTTTTTGCAAGACTGCTCGAGTTAAATTTATAGTGCCGGCCGGATAGTACGCCCATGTAATAACTAAAAAGTTATCGCAGTCAACGCGTATCTTTATGGCGCATGTCTCTAAAGCATCTAGCGAATATCTACTCTTGTTATCGTGACTGTAGTACTGTACGTTATTCTTGACTAATATAGCAGTTCCCCCACATTGTGTGTAAGGTTTAATTTTGTCTCATTTAATAGGACAATATCAATATAATATCTACTATCTACCGACTCTTAAAAATTTACCTATTCCTGAAAATTCTAAAAAAATACCATTTCTTAAAAAAAACTTTAAAAAATATCTTGCTATAAAATATACTTTTTCTTACAAAAATTCCTTTTCTTAAAAGTACCTTTTCTTAAAAAAAAATTATTACTTTTTTTCTTGAGATAAGTAGGCTTTCTGGAAATAAGTAAATTTTGTTAAAAAATAACCATTTCCTAAAAGCAGTACCACTTCTTTAAAAAGTACCTGTTCTTACAAAAGTACTTCTTTGTAACAAAAAAAAGTCATACTATTATGGCTTTTTCTTATAGAAAGTACTTCTTATTAAAAATAGTACCTTTTCTTAAAAAAAACATTATCTTTTAATAAAAGAAGTACCTCTCTTTAAAAAACGACCTATGTAATACATATTCCGGAAAATATAACACATATTCTTACAAAAAGGACCTAAGAATATAATTTAAAAAAAAAAAATTCATTGCAAAAAAAAATCTTAAAAAAAAGATTTTTATTTTCCAAAAATTAACTTTTCTTAAAGATCCATTTAAATTATAGTATTTTTCAACAGGCGCCTTAGGCGTGCTGGCACTAACTAGTACATAATATATAGCGAAAGAAACTTCATTGCAACCGGGTGTCCCATGACACCTCATGTGATTTTTTTAATAATTCGACTCATGGACTTTTGCGTGATTTTCTCCTCACGGGCCATGATTTTCTGTTTCCAGATAGCATTTCGTTGAATTCTTGCTTTCACGGCTTTGATGACTTGCTGTGTCCGAACGATACGTGGACGGCCTGACCGGGGGCGGTTTCTGATATATCCAGTCTCCTCGAAAAATAGTATGCACCTGTCGACGAACATGCGACTAATGCCGACCGCGGGGAGCATACACGAATATAGTATAGGCACATTTATTCTCTCATCTGATGTTTCATTTTACGCTCTTCGTCGTAGGTTTGTGGAATTGAGAGAAATAAAATTTAAAATTAACCTACACCAGGTGGAGTTGCAAAATATGTTCACTTAACTTTTTTCCAGTCGTTTTGGTGTAAAACTGAAAAAATTTAATGTATTTTGCACTTTTTTGTTGACTTTTATCGTTGGTATACATTTGTATTGTATTTAACACAACTAGTTTGCCCCAAAAACACGTAGTGCGGTTGTTGTTCCTTGTTGGACGTTGTTTACTATTGTCTCTATCTGGTATTATTGAACCCGTGTTTTCCACCATCTAATGTTTACTTGCAACCACACCTATGACGTTTCATTTATTGAGAGAATAAATGTGTCTATACTATATTCGTCTGTGGGGTAGAGCGTTTTGAAAATATCGCTTTTTTTTCTTTCCACACTTAAAAAGTGCTATAACTGCGACACGATTTTCCTTATCTGACCACTTCATGGTAAAAGTTGACACAATTTCAAATTCCCGTAGCTGACTAACGCATAAACCATAAGATAATAAAAGGGTATGTTCAATTTTACAGTTCTAATGAGTGTGTTCAATTTAGTAACAATGTTTATGTGCCTAAAAGTACATACTCGTACTAACAATAAAATATATCAGAAAAAGTCCAAAATACGTTTAAATTTCTCAGTTTTTCATCATAACGAATTTAAGTCAATAATTTATGAAATTCCACCACGAGTAGTGTGAAAGGAAATGCCAGATGAGAACAATGGCAGCTCTATACGTCATTACTCTATGACAGCGATGGTCAAAATGACAGATAAGAAAACTCAATTTTACAAGTTGGTTTTTATTAATTCTTCTTCTTCTTCTTCATTTTTTTTTTGTTTCCTTTTGTTTTATATTATTTCAGATACACTTTATTGTTAAGAATAAATTGAATTTATTATTTTGTTTTTGTTTTTATTTTTTTGTGTTTTTCATGTTAAATATGCATTTGTTGTTGGTTGGTTTGTTTGTTATATTATGATGTAAAAGTTAATTAATATAAATTCATTTACCTAAAAAACAATGTTTAAATACAAAATACGCAATCAATCAATCAATCAATGACATTAATGACAATAATAATGATAATCGTAATAATAATTATGAAGATGTTAATAATAATCAAAAATTTAATTCATCTAGTTGAATAAAACGTATGTAGGTATGTAACTGAGGGTATGTGTGTGGGTGTTTGTGTGAGTTTGTGTGTGTTTCCTCTGAAAAGTGTATGGACTCTAGGCAAAATGTTTGTAATGGCAGCAGAGCACCCCGATTTCTACCACGCCCTAACTATCACATGCATATGACTGTTAGGGTGTTGCTTATAGTTTAATTGTTGTTGGTTGTTAGTCCTTGTTGGATCTTCATCACTGATACAATTTGTCCCAGTCAAATATTTTCCCGTTTAAATATGTCACAAAGATCAAAACGTCCTAAGTCAGGTTACGCTTCTTACTTTCATATTGATCACGTTGGCTCTAGGGTTGCCAGACAAAGTTGAGGGAAAATGAAAGAAGATGCCACAGTACACCTGTCCTAGCTGTCTTCAAGATGAAATATCGTTGGATCATTTGAAATTAGTTTCTATATTTGAAATCGATATCACTATAAAACCACACAGAGATGCACCACTCATATTCGCAAAGAAACTGTCTGAAGGAACACTTTGCTACCTGGAACAATTCAAGATTAGGTTTATAAAACTTATGAATTTATTGGAAAAAAGCCATGAATTGAAATGATTTGGCCTACTTCTGTAAAATTGTGGTCTACCTCTGTAAACTGTTTTGTCTTCAGCCGAAAAACATCCCACCTTTGAATATAAATTACCTCTTTCTGGTTCACGTCCATAATTCCTATTCCGCTGGAAACTCTACGTTACAATCTTAAGCTGTGTTCAGATATAGCGAAAGTACGCAGTTTCCGGGATTTCATTTGAATGAACACTTGATTTTTATATTGAAACGTCGATTTTGGTGGGATAAAATCTCTAAAACTTTGAAATTTCAAGGCAACCCTGACAATGGGACATGGTCCGAGTGGGTCATGAAACAGTGCTGTGAAGGTACTCCCAACGATCCTGCATTTGTCGACAACTCGAAAGCGATATCACTATTCGATCGAAAATTCCACGCACTCATACAGTAAAGGGATTCCTGAACAAAGGACTTCTTGGTAAAGAGGGATATGTGCATTTCTACACAATTGGTTCTAACATTTTTCGACCGTCGGTGGTGCAATGGTTAGTGTGCGCGCTTCTTGTAAATGAGATCCTGGGTTCGATCCCTGCTCTGAAAACCCTAAATTTCTTTTGACGACAGTCACCTCGCTTAGCGATGGCGACACTATCGAGTATATAGCCATGAAAAAGGTTCCAATAAATACCGTTCAGAACCGGTATAAACTGTAGGTCCCAATCAGTGACTATAAAACTAGAAAGCGCACAGCTCACTGGTTGTGAGAAGCTCTCCGCAATTTCTTCATGGGATGTAATGGGAAACTTTTTTTTTGGTTCGAAAATTAATGATCATGTAGGCTACGGAGTCCACTCTACAAATCTAGGGTTGTCCGTTTCTGGAAGATCATTGTAGAGTGTATCACGCTGAAATTTTGGCTATTAGAGAAGTGACCGATTAGTTGTGTATTAATAGTCCAGCGGTCTTAGGGGGCCAATGTCTTCTCGGACAGTCAGGCGGTCACCAAGTCTCTGGAATCGCTATTCCTGTATTTAACGTCTGCGAATGACTGCCGCAGATCTCTTAATGTGATGGCCCAGCAGTGCGATACGAGTATTCTACTTATGTGAGTGCAATGCCTCAGAGATATTCTGGCGAACTGCAGAGCTGATGAGCTACGGTCTACACTACAGGTTCCACAGGAATTAGAGCGTGTCGCCATACCTCTAGTAACGTGTAAGCTTATCCTGCAAGAACGTTCCTGTATGATGATGCATGACAAATAGACGAAAGGCATATATTGTATACACTGAAGACAAATCTGCCCCATAGTTTATAGCGAGATATACATGAAGCTTCTGTCTTTAGCCTGGGCCAACGTATCAATGCTTGTTTCAGTTTAGACGGAACATTGTCTGATTGGTACATGGTGGGGAAAAAGTAATCACCCTATTGGAAACCCCTATAACTTTTGCAAATAGCACCAAATGTCAGTTCGGTTTTGGCATTTGTGAATTAAACAAACGCAGAATGTAAATCGACAAGCCATTAATCGGTTTACTTTGCAAGAATGCGGAATAATTGTTTCTATTTTTTGCGCAACAATTCGTCGGATGTGTTGGCGCAGCGTTCCTGGCCGTCCGACAACAACTGGATAAACACTGCGGCATTTGGCCACTCGCCTTGAAGATACTGGGACAAAACAAGATCTTCCCAAGGCTGATCGGCCCCGGAGCAGTCGTTCTGCAGAGAATATTTCTGCTGTTGCACAAGATGGCGAAGAAGAGCCCGGATCATCGACCTGACGACGTGCCACATAATTGGGCATTAGCCAGCGGTCCCTACGCAGAATTTTGGTGCAAGTTTTGAAGATGTTCCCTTACAGACAGTGTGTCAGCTGTTAAAAAGGATATTTTGTTAAATTTTAAGAAAAGTTTGGTTTTGAATTTGAATTTTTAAATAATATTTTTTTTTGTGTTGACTAGACTAAGGTTAATATATATACTGTATTTTGTTGAATCAACGAAGGATTAGTGTGCATGTAAATAAAGGTCACCAAAGGTCACACCGTTTTAAAGACTGCGGCACAAGACTGTGTCTGGAACGAATATCTCGAAACCTTAAAGTGCGAAAATTCAGATGGATAAATCAGAATTTAATAAATTTTGCTTATAATAGACAAATGGTGGTCGGATTTCCAACTTGACGAGAGACGTGAATGTAAGAATTGATGTCGTAATGCTTTACCGCAAATCCACTAGTTTTACAAAACAAATAAAATATAAAGGACACCCTATTGATTGTGTAATGCCTGCTTTGTGTTTGTATTTGAGTGTGTGTGTGTGTGTGTGTGTGTACATGGGATAACAAAGGATCTTGAAAATATTAAAAATTTAACTTGGATGCTATGGGTAGAGAGTGGTATTTAAATCTATGAAAATCCTTTCAACAATGTTTGTGTCCTTTTCCGAATGCCTACGTATGTAAGTAAAGTTATAGCGAGGGAAGAAATACATGACGACTTTTGCATATAAAACGTTCTTACTTATTTATTTTTCCATTACAACCCTATGGAGGGATTGGAGAGAGTTTCTCACAATTAATGAGTTGTGCGTTTTCGCGTTTTACACCCACTGATTGGCACCTACACTTTTGCACCGTCTCCGAACGTTTTCTGAGATGCTTTTTCATGACTAGCTGCTCGAAAATGTCACCGTCAATAAGCGAGGTGGTTTTCGCCGATAAAAGCTTTGAGTTGGCATGTGTATGAATTGAACACGCGTTCTTAAACACACGATTCGCGCACGCTAACTATTGCGCCACCCATTTGGTTAATGGAAAATGTTTTGTTACAATGTCCCGATTCATGTCATAGCGATGAGATGAAAAATTATTGTATACTCTAGTGTATGTAATGGTTTTGGTTCACGAGAAAGTGCAATCTGCAAGTGAATGAGTAAAATTAGTAATACTTTTCCCCAAACAGGACCAAAGTGATGCGCCAGAAATAATTAACTACACAGATTTTCCTAATTAAACCCTGAAACTTTTTTTGTTGCCAATCTTCTAATAAAAAAACACAATACAGAATAAAATACTAACAAAAACAAATATTTATATTCTGTATTCTGTGTTTCAGACATTTGTTGGTTCGAGATCGAATATTTTCAAATTGTTTCGAAAAAATAAGTGAAACTGATTATTATGGTGGATGGTTGGCGGCAATCCGATGACAATGGGCGAGTATCTCTTGACACAGCTGCATCTACACACTGTAAAACATATTGCAGGAAACATATATGTACATGTTTGCAAGCATTTTTTTCTTGCATTACATATCTGCTACTTATTTGTTTGTTTGTTGTCTGTCTCGTTTTTGATTTCAGCAATTTGACTACATTTGGGTCACAAAACCATATATTATACCATATTAATCGTTGTGTCTCCAACGTGTAATATTGAATAGCAAACACAATGTGCTTGGACACAAGTATACTACGAGTATATTTGCGACAAACTACAAACACGCTATATTTGCATTCAACGAAAGCCAGCATAGCGGCAGTGTTCTGTATTCCACTTTCACAAAAAACTGAGTTTTATTTGTAGATACAGTATCGTTAGATTCAATCCAATTTGTTCAGACAAGCTTGCAAATCGATAATCTCGAGAATCGGCCAAGATCCATGACGTTAAATTATTTCCACTTATGGTGAAAGTGGAATTTAGAACACCCCCGTAGATAAGATATTTGTGGACATTGTAAAGTATGACTCTGCTTCAATCAGTCAGAATAAAAAAAACAGCAGGAGAGTGAATTGAAACTTACAAAAGGAAGAACGAAGCCAGAAAACTCTTCCAAATGCTGGAAAGCCGATTCATTGCTTTGGATCCCCTTCCTTAAGTATGACGTCGGATATCCATTCCCAGATATACAGAGTATCGTTTCTCTGCATTACTTATTCCAGCAGAATCCAATGCCTATGAGGGGTCGAGCAAATTGAAACCATTAGTGTTAAGTGCCCTCTTCTACTCAAGACAATACCAGAACAGTAATTCCCCGGCTGAAGCCGATGGACTACCAACCGTCAGAGCTGGTCAATGTTGGCGGTAGTGAAATGGCAAGTTCCTTGCCTGTCAAAATTTTGAAAATATATTTTTCCAATTATCGTTGCTGCGCCAGTATCGTTGCTGAAACCAGTTATGTATTTTTTGTTAATTTTTCGGAAAAGCGAAAACTCTAAAAGTTTCTTGGAACATTTGTTCTACAACTTCGTCCTTGCTAGTACCATATAATTGGAAGCCGATGCAAATATCGGGAAAGAACTACGTGAGTGTATGAATAAAAACAAATGGTGATCAATAGCCGAATAAAATTATTTTCAAAAAATTAGACATAAATCTTTTCGCTGGCGCAGCGACGTTATGGTCATCATGACACGTAGTTGGAGCCCCATATTGACCACCAACAACAATTTTTTTTACCTAAATACACTTGGAATCGAAACTTCAACGGCCTTTGTTACGTGACTTTAAGTACCCTCGTATAAAAAAAGTTTGAGGGGTCCCGTAATCAGCTCTTCAATACGCATGTTTGAGACCCCCGCAATTGAAGTTTCAAAAAACCCGGTTTCAGTACATCCTGCCGTCAACATCCTAACAAAATAACAAAGATTTCATTGGACGAACTGGGCAAGAAGTTACTGCAATATTATCGACAATCGGAAAAAATCAGCAAAAGTGGGTTTGACAAAGTTAACAATCTATTTTCGGGCAGAACGTCAATGTTGAAATTCGTTATTATTTCGAGTGAATGTATTTATTAACCTCGGAACGAAATTTCGAGATATTGAACGTATTTATTAACCTCGGGAAAATTGGGCGGGCTAAGTAAGCACTTCCGAGATAAAGTTCTCTCTCGAGAAACAAAGATCCAGCTATATCACACACTCATATGAGTACAAGCTGTCTTGCTTTATGGTGGAGAGTCCTAGGTCCTATAACGTCCTAGTCGGAGCAGTACTTGGAGACCTCGAGAGAAAAATGCTCCTGAAAATATATGGGAATAAAATAGACAGTGATGAGTAAGAACTGTATCTAAACTTCGAGATAGTTAACTGAATGAAAATAACGCAATAATGTCGCATTTACATCGCAGTTAATCGCGACTAGGTTGGTGATAACCTTGTTCTGTAATCTTTGCCATTCACACTACCCAATTTGAGATTAAATTGATACCTCAAATAGCAACTATGTACGTGCTTAGACCAACTCCGCGCCGAGACAAAATTATCGAAGACGGCGGACCAACCGAAAAATTAAATTGGCGGCAAATGATTTGGCAGTTTTGTACAAATTTGGAATGTTTTGATATAAATGAAACTTTAAAATTGGATCACTGGGTCAAATCGGAACAATCCATATAATCGGCTCACATATTTTGAACCAAAAAGAACCAATATGTCGGCAGCGGCGCGAACTTCAATAAATTTTTGGTGGCGGCGACACTTAGAAATATTATCGATCGGCTCCCGTCTGTCAAACAGTTGATATTTTGTGTATGTTTTTATTGGGGCTGAATATTTATAATAATTAACAGTGTTGCATCAATATGCACACGAATGTTAATAATGCATTTCGAATGTTAACACACGCTAAACCAGAATATAACTCATACAATTTTAATCTGAAAAATCTGAACTTTAGTTGCTAACCTCATATTAAACTAGTGTACATTTTAATGCAACACTGGTAAGTACCAAAAAAAATACAACCATAATTAAAACATACACAAGAAATCAACTGTTTGACGAATGGAAGCCGATTGAACATTTTCCGACGCGTGGCCGCCACCAGAAGTGTTATGAAGCTGACGGCGCCGCCGACATAATTGGCTCTCACTAGCTTAAAATGGAAACCGATTTGACTGACTGGCCTGATTTGTCTGACTGCTCCAATTTTAAAGGTTCAGTTATTTTAAAAACGTCAAAATTTTTTATAAAACTGGCAAAATCAAGAGGAGCCAACTTAAGTTTTCTGTTGAGCTGCCGTCTTCGATAGCATGTAGTTGCTCTAAGCTCATAGTTGTCACCTGAAATGTAAATTTAATCTCAAAATGGGTGGAGTATACGGCAAAGTTTAGTGAACAAGGTTATCGCTAACCTGGCCGTGATATTAGCCGATTTCAGAAATATATTACCTCCATTTTCTAAGGGCCCATAAGTCCCTGGCATGTTTGTGACCAAATAAGTAAATAAGGTAGCACTGGCTGTGAGAAGCTCTCGCTTATCCCTTCATGGCATTAAATGGAAAAGTAAGTGATAGCACAGTTCCATACGATATAGAGGAGGTATTGTGTGAAAGTGTATGGAAAATCCTTTTTATGATGACAATATCCAAGAAGCAATCGCTGACAGTTTTCCTATTGCTGTATTATTGATCTTGGTTATGGTAGACTGTATAATATTAACCAAATTTTGATATTCGGGCTTTATAATTTGAATTTCCTTTGCGGATTAACAAAGCAATCTCAAGATCTTATGAAAATTGTATATTTTGTTACTGTGCAATCCTTGGGCGAGGATGCATTAGGACAACATGCGTCTGTTATTAGTTTCGGCGAATGTATTATACACACTATGAATGCGAGTCTCTTAGACGCGAGTACTTTGGCTAAGGATAATCGTCCTGCTTAAAATCTCAAAGGAAGTTTAGAAAACACACGTGTTAGGAACAGACATCAGTAAATAGAACAAAAACATATTGAAGAAACATCACATACAACACTGAACTTCATAGGGTTTCAAAGGATATGGGAATGGGATGTGATTTGCTGTAGTTGTAGTTGTAGTTTGGTTGGGAGGATTTCTCACTTGTATCTTCTCCGTCACTACTTACGTATGAATGAAGAACTGTGGCTCTGTAGACTTATTCAAATGTTATTCAAGGATGTTTTCGGGATTTGTGGTGAGTGTACGTACGTACGTAGTATGTTTTGCTATTACTTTTCTTCCTTTCCTTGGGGGAATCGCTTTTCCTGTTTAGGTTTTCTTTTCTTTTCTTGTTTTGTATTGTTTTATTTTTTTTTTTTTTTTTTGTTTTCTTCTTTTAATAATAAAAGGCAAAGTATTGTTTTTCTTTTATTTGTTTTTGTTATTTCTTTGTTTGTTTTATGTTCTCTTTTAATTATTATTGAAAAAGGTTCATTGTTTTCTTAAATGGTTGGTTTGGGGCCGGGGAGAGGGGTAGGGTTCTGAATATACTCCAGAGCGTGCATTTATACCTTCGACTCCGCTACAATCCTACTGCTACTACCGTTTGTCGCTTACATACTTATGTAACATATTCCGCTTTTCCTTTAGATATTTATATTTTTTTTTTGTTTTGTTTTGTTTAATAAATTTTCATTTCTTGGTTGTTTTTGTATGTATAATAATTGTAATAATAATAATAATTATAATAGTAATAATAATAATTATAATAATGCTAATTAAAAAATTATTAACCATTCTTTTGTTTCGTGTATTCATTTTTACTAAAAACTTAAAAATAGATTTGTTTTAACAATAATATATATAGTATATATATATATATATATGTATATATAATCTTAATAATTCAATTATATATTTAATTTTTCTCTTTTATTTTTGTTTTGTTGATTTCTTTATTTACTTTCTTTATCCATTTATTAATAACATATGTGTGTATGTGTGAATGTATGTATGTATGTATGTGGGTGTGTGTGTGTTGGGGAGTGTACAAGGATCGTACCCATAGACTAATACATACCTAGATAAACTTATTCTCTCATCTGACGTTTCATTTCACACTCTTCGTGATGCGGTCGGTGTGATAGAGAGATGTTTGACGAAAAGTGATATACACCAGGTGGAATTACAATAACTTCTTGCTTTAATTTTTCATGCCATTTTGGTGAAAAACTGTGAAATTTAAATGTGTTTTAAACTTTTTTATTGACTGTTATTGTTAGCATACATTTGTGTTGTATTTAACACATTAATTTTAATACACAAAACGAAATGCCGTTGTTGTTATTTTGTTCGTTGTTTTGAACCATTGCCTCTATCTGGTATTAGTAAAGCAATTCTTTTCAACATCAAACGTATACATCACACGAGGACAAATGTCAGAAATTTGGTGAGTGAAAGATTTTCTCTACCCATATTTACTCTATGATCGTACCATTAGTGGGTACAGATAACAAGCAACCACGCTCTTGAAATTTGTTTAAATCGAAATCTTTATTACAATAAATTTTTTAATTACCTTTATTTTTAACCAGACAGGAACTTTAATTAGACTCTTAATCCTTTGACTATCCTGGTAACAATCAGTTCTAAACATATAAATGTATGGGGGAGAAATGCGTGAACTATCCAGGTCACTAAATTAAATTTTTGGTGTTTTGCAATATAGACCCATTTTATTCACTACCACCGGTCTGTTTCATAAAGCGAATTCGAACGAATAGAAATTTCGTTTGATGAAAAAAGGCGATAATACTTTTTGCTACACATAACAAATGTTTCAATATACATAAATGACGGAGATTAATACAGTTATTGTATGAATTTTAATACAAATTTTGATTTCAGAATATAAAACTATATTGACTCATAAAATCCAGATTAAAATATGCAAATGATCATATCATAAGCCTACCTGTTTAATCAATTTAATTTTTTTTTATAAGGCTGGGATATCCTTTAGAATATCCGCAAAAATTAGAAGGGTATATTCTGGGTTTTTTTCTGAAAATTCTATTTCGAACCAAAGTCCAGCCGCCTCGTCAAATTCCATTTATTGCAAAGAATTTCTTAAAATCTATGAAATCGGTGTAAATATTTTTTTTTACATATTCAAATGATCCCACAAAATATCATAAACATGACACAAAAAATAAAAATTTTTAAAAATATTTTCACTAAAGTTCAAAAAGCACGACACAAATTTGTTTATATCTCAAATAAGAATTTGTTAGAGGAGTCGCAAATTTTGAATTTGAGTATCGTTGTTTTACAAATACAAAAAAATAAACAACTATATTGGAATCCTCTCAAAATTTACCAAACAAAATGTTAAATAAAAAAATGTAGTCTGACAACTCTCCTCCAGGTTAAGCAAAAAATTAACAATATCGTATTTACAGCCCCGTATTCGTAGTCATTTATCTCTGAACAAAAATGTTGATGTGTTGAATTACCACCTGTCTTTGATTTACCTTACAAATATTTCATTTATAATTCCGTTCCATTTTATTTTTAACGCATGTGGGGTATTACTTTTGTTTACTAAACTAATCGCAATTTCAAATTTCAGGCCCCAAACAATTATCACGCAATTGTTTTCGTGTGAAATAACCCTGTAATTGATTTTCGGTTCATGAACTTTTCCTTATTGTTCATTCACGAACTTCATACGGCAACGAAAATTCCATAATAACTGAATACCGGGCTTTAACAATTGTTTTCGTACGAAATACCTTTGGTGTAGCAACCCTGTACTTGATTTTACCTACTACATTTTCACAAAGAAAATTTCTCTCACTTTCATTTGCTCAACTCTGAGAAAATTTCGTAGACAAACTCAAGTACAGTGCTGCTACGCCAAATTGATTTCGTACGGAAATAATTGCTTGATTATTATTTGGGACCGGAATTTGGACATTTCGATTATTTTAGCAAACAAAAGTAACATAACATATGTTAAAAATAAAATGGAGTACGAAGACGAATTTTAAATGAAATTTTTACAAGGTAAATTACGGATAGGTGGTGTAAGTCTCCGCAACGAGTTTCATTTCAATTGCGTAACAACTATCGTCGTTTATCTCTTGAACGAAAGTTTTTGTTCCAAAGAGTTACCACCTATCCTTGATTTACCTTGCAAAAATTTCATGAAATAATTCGATGTTAAAATACTCGAACTGCCTATATTCCAGTACCAAACAATTACCAGACAATTGTTTTCGTACGAAAAAGATGTGGCATGACAACCCTGTAATTGATGTTGATTACGAAATTTTCGCAAACAGTACCAAGCAAATGGAATGTGAGCGAAATTGTAGGTTCACAAAAGTTTTGATATTTTGTATACACGTACATCTTATTGGAATTAAAATTTCATAAGAACTGAATACGGGACTATTCACACAAATTTGCAAACTGTTATCAAAATTGGTAAATTTTTATTTTTCACCAGGACAGTTCACGTGGTTCATATACATAAGTACTTATATATTAATAAAGCTTGCGGGTAAAACATTATTGCGCGATTTAAGAAGCTTGCACGGACATTAAATTGGTAGTAAGAACAAAACTCTAAAAATCACAATTAGAATTTCGGGAAAAAATTAACCCGTTGAAATTTGCACTAATCTATGATAAATATCTATGTGTCTACGAAGTTTTGTTGAAAAATTTCCAGTCTTTAAAAGTTGGTAGTGACAGGGTTAACATGTTTTCGCTAACATCTATTTGTTGTTGCCCTCTATGCAAAATAAAGCTAATGCTACACTATCAGATCATATGGAACAATTTGCGGATTTTTAAAAAAGGCGAAACATATGTTTTTATTACCGCTTTTTATTTATTTCATTCCAAATGCAAACTGAAATCTAGACAGATATGTCAAACTATTATGTCAAATGGTTCTCCTCATGTTTACACTATTCTCTCTCCTCAAAACTGCAAATGTTCACATATTCAACGATTCCTCTAATAGTGTAAAGGCTATGTTAGACTATCAGTGCAAGAATAACTATTCGCTGCGAGAGGAAAGGCATGAAACTATATTCTATTTTTATTATTTATTTTTCGGTTTACACTCTCCGTTTTGGGAATTTAAAAGAAAATGGAATGGGAAAATGAAAAAGCAAATGTGTCAAGCAAAACAGCTGTTGGGTAAATAATAAAGAATAGAGAAACACGTACGAAATAAATCAAGTCTTCGCGTTTGTTCGTTTTATTTCAAATGTAAACCTGATCGGATAATTGTTCGTGCAACCCAAAAATGGAGAAAAAATCTAATAAATCTTTCAACATTTTTCTTTCAATCGTTCTCGCCATATTAGCACTAGTAGTGACATTCATGTAAACGCGAAAACCTCGCAAAACTTGCACTGCAAACATCAAAACAAAATCAAAATGTTCTCATACAAAACGACTTGCACTAGTGTGCGACGTTTCGATTTCAATGCTTTGCAAATTGACTAGAAACTGTTCTACAATTGTGCAAGTCGTTTTGTGTGAACAAATTTTGGTTTTGACGTTTTCTGAGCAACTTTTCGAGGCGCTCGTGCGTTTATATGAATACTATTCCATTCGCTTTCCGCCAAGGCAAATGTTGGCATATCCAACGATTTCTCTAATATTGAGGCTTAAGCGACCTTAAGGGGCTTAAGATTGTGAAAATATTCATGAAAATACCGGTTCAAATAGTACGACTCGCGGTGATAGAAGTGGAATGAAACTCTTTTCCATTTGAAAGAAATCGTACGTCCATAATGTTTTCGTTTTACGCTATTAGTTTTTTGGAAAATTATCGAATGGAAGAATGCAAAACCATATGTGTACAAAGTGTGAAACAAAACTACAGTTCGGAAACAGTAAAGTATAGGGAAAAAATTAAAACTATGAACAAAGACGAGGCATTCGAAGAAATCAACTAAATAAATGTTTTTATTCCCGCATTCTTTAATTTTTTCGTTTCAGTCCAAATGCAATCCTGATTTGGATGGAAATCACCAGATGATTGAATTCTAACAGATCTGTGAAACTATTACCGACATCGTTCTTCGGTCTGTTTTACACTATTTCATTCGTTCACCACATATGCAAATGTCAAACAAATGTCACATATCCAACGATTTATGTAATAGTGTAACAAGTGCCTAAGCGATCATAATGCGTCCGATTGCATTTTATACGAAAATTGTGGAAATATTCATGAAACCCGCGCAAGTTTCTGATGAATATCTTCGATAGGAATATTAAAACCTAATTCTGATTTGAAATATATATTATTAGAGATGTGCGATTAATTCTTAGTCAGGCAACCTGATTAGTCGACACCCTGATTAATCGAATCGAGCTGATTATTCATTTATTAATAAGCATTAAATAAAATATTTGTGATTAATCGATTAATCTTCATTTTGATTGAATTGATTAATCTAAAAATTGACTAATCAAAATTTGAATAACTGAGCAATTAATGACTTTAGGGGTTTTAAGTTTGAATTTTTTCAACAACCTTCTTTACTCAAAACGTTCGAATGTTTCCTTTTATTTGGGTAATATGTATTAGTATGTTTTCAAAAAAAATATTTGAATGATGAATAAAATTATTCAAATATAATTGATTGATTATAGTTTTGATCAATTAGAATTTTTGTTTATTCGATTAACTGAATAATTGCGATTTCGATAAATCAAAATTTTAATTAATCGATTAATTGCACATCAACAATTTTTTTTATTAAAATTTGTTGATTGTTAAAGCGAACCACAGACTTGTCATTCATGAACATCAGCTATTGTTGATGTTTATTGTCGGTTTACCGCCAAATATGAATGTAATCGAAGTTGTTCGCATCACTATCATGTTTACTAAATGTTTCGGTAATATTTTCTAAAATTCATCAGCCAGACACAAAGTTATCGACCAAGCTCATGCTCAAGTTTGTGGTTCGCTTAACAGTTAATTAGCTCTACGGATGCCTGTTCCTCGATCTCAAACGATAGCCAGTTACTCGTATTCAACTGAAGTTGGAGTCCTCTCAGTCCAAAGACTTCCCAAGCTTTGTTGCCCTTGATCAGAGTTATATTTAGAAAGTTATAATCCCTTTTAGGCTAACAAATCGTTCGTGTCGTTCGCGTGACTCTATCTTTGATCGCAAATGACGTGTTCGTTTGACTTGAAATTACAAGATTGATCTTGCAACTAGAATATGAACGAAAGTTTTCGTTCGTCATCAAGCAACAGGAACTGATTGGTTTTCATATGAAAATTTCCACAATCCATTTGCCAATACCTTTCGCTTCTTTATCAACTAACAAAAAAAGATCAAATGAACTCTTCAGACTGGCTGGTCGCTTCAACATATTAGAGATGTCACTACGACTACATACGAACTACATTAGTGACTGTGCTTAGAAACCCCACCTAGTGTGTCAATTTCATGAATTAATTTGTGTTTGGATTTGAATGTGAAACATCTTAAATTTTCATATGAAACCGCTCGCAAGACTAACACACATAGAAAAGTAATGGAAAAATGCAATTGTATAAAACAGTAAAAACGCACACATTCTGAAAATGCAATACAGAGGGGAAAACTTTAATTGAGTTTTACTCAAAAACTTCTTTTGACACACTAGGTAGTTTTAAGTAAGCAGGGTCACATATGGATAATAAAGAGGCTACTTGGCGAAATCTGTGAGAAATCTGGAGTTTTTTTTTCGAAAAATGTAAAGCAGTCAGTGACAGTAGAACTAGTGGCCTAGCGACATCCTGCTGGCGTCAATATCTAGACCATTGATTTCCATTGTAGCTTATTTGCATCAACGTAGCAGCAATTAAAACTAAAATCGGTAGTCTAGAAATCAAAATGTCCTTCCTTTCGAATTATTACGAATTTAATAACAGGCGTATTTTGCAATTTAAAGGGTTCAGGCAAAGGTTCAAATGTTACCCATGCCCACTGAGTGATCGATTCACAGAGGTTAGGCGAGAGAGAGAGAGAGTGTGTGTTTGTATGAATGATGTAGGTGTGGGTATAGATGTGGCTGTGTTATTTATTTGTTTGCATATACTGCTCTTGTTGTTGTTCTTGTTGTATATTAATTAATTATGATCGTTAATGATGATTATCATCATCATCATCACGTATAAATCAATCAATTGTGTTAATTAATTTTATGAAACGATAACATTATTAATTATGCAAGTTTCTTTGTTGTTTGTTTGCTTTTACACATACATTGTAAATGTAAATATATGTATGTATATATATATATATAGATGTGTGTGTATATATATGTAATAATAATAATATTAATTTAAATATGTATATATTTTATAATAAATTTGATTTAAACTAATCTTTCTTTTTGTTGTTGTTGCATTAAGGCCAAAAATTGAATGGAAAAAACTAAATAAAAAAACAAAAATTAAAATCAAAAACAAAACTCTATTCTTTTTTTTACTTCTAAAGTACTAAATTTTAACGTGTTTTTGTTGTTGTATCCCTTTCACAATTTGTTGTTGTTTTTTTTTTGTTGTTTGTTTTCTTTTGTTTTGTTTGTAGTTGTTACTTTGCTTACATTGATAAATAGATGTTTTGTGTGTTTGTGTATGTGTGTGGATGTAATGTATCAGTGTATATGTATGTAGGTATGTGTGAGTGATAAAGAAAACGCAACAACAACAATACGTCGAAATTCCCTACGGCTTCCACACACACACGCACAGACACACTCGCACGCATGTGCGAGTTCATTAGAACCCGAGTTATAAACTGCGCAATTCACATTTAGACTGTGCGGAACTTTCGCTGTGAAACCTCAAGGACTACTCGCTGCGGCACAACACAATAGGAGGAAATTGTGGTTGTTTTCGAAAATTTGTTTCTGTTTTTTACCAGCAAATGTTTAAGTACATATTTATACATCGTAGGGAACGTTTTGGTCCTCATCATCATCATCATCTTCATCATCATGTTCAATCATTTAAATTACAATCAATTCGAATGATTCACATTGTTTGTTCAGATTTTGAATTCGAAATGGAGTTCCTAAAATTGGCTCAAGGTCATCTTAAAAATTGATTGAATTTCCGGATTATTGCCAGATTATTGAAGGGAAGCCACTGAAACTTTGGTACATATTCACTCCCAAGAAACATGTCTAGCGTGACAAAACTCTAATGATATTGTGGGTAAAATCAGAAGCGATAAAGAGAGTACAACCTAATAAATTACGACATTTGATTTGAAAAGCTGCCGCCGCGTTAAGGGATAATATCAGTCCCAATTTGTAATTTAAATATTGCTATAAATGGTACACGTATCCTGCTGCTGCCGACAGGCACAATTCGACGAACACTCATGCCAGAATGTCGGGAATTTCTTTACAGAAACTGACACTGGCAGCAGAAAATAACAGTGACTCGCCAGTAATCGACAGTCTATGTGCGATCTCTTCGCCTTCTTACAATAATGGAAAACGCAACATTAAGGTGGTAGTGAATCTGAATTTGGCAATGTAGAAGTTCAACTACAAACTTCTCTGAATCTGAATATAGGTCAATTAGGCGCAGTGAGATTTCCCTATGTTGCACGACTTACAGACAAGTTCAATATCAAAGATTTTAAAAGAATTATTTGCTTGAAAAACTGTCAAAGTCAAAAAAGAATTCCAACCCCAACTTCAAATTGAAAATTTGAAAAATACTATTAAATAAAATAATTAAATAAAAAATATAATTTTAAAATTTGTGTGAAATTTTCCAATTAAATTACGGTTATAAGGAATCGGAACAGAAATTTCTCAAAATTGTACAAATCTTCTTCTTGGTTATATCAGATGAAAAACTGCATGCATTCTGCAGGCCTTATTTTAGGAAGGCATTACAAAAGAACCATTCCCGCATGCCTTATTTGTGGAAGGCCTTGCGACTTCCGCCGCTGGGTAGTTCCATTAACTTCTAGACCAATGGAAGTATCGGGAAACTGCTTCGATGTCACATATATGACTATAAGTAATTTTCAGTTGTGTCATAAAAACAAATTCAGGAAATTGCGCATAGAACCAGCGACGATAGTCTCTGTCGAGCAACAAAAATGCAGCTTAACCAGAAACTTATTGGACCTGACCTGCTAAATGGAACCAATATCATTCATTTTCACCCACCAGAATCGCTTCACAACAACTCGAATCTCATTCACCTGCGGTTATTCAGTAAACTTGTAAGAAATCATCCTCTTGAGGTGCGGGAACAAAATAAAACCATAACACCAGGTTTCATCCTATTTAACCCGTTAAGGTCTAACTAATAAAAAAACCGAGTAAAGGGCAGTGCGTTGACTACTTGGACATGAATTGATAGTAGGTTTACATGCCTTGAGCTTTGTTGTTTGCGGGTCCTTTAAAAGGATACTGAGAAAAAAGCTAATGGAATTGTGATAAATGACTGGCATGATGAGTGGGATGAGTAGTTGGTTGGTGCATGCAGTGATCAGATTTGTGGAAATTATTGTAGCCGTTGTTGGGTTTTATGCTAAGTCCTATGATGTTGTTTCGATTATTGTTGTGCTGTTGCTGTTGTTGGCGCCGCTGCTGCTGCTGATGATGATGCGTGGTGATCTGTCGACGACGTCTGAGGGACTTCTACGATAGCTGTGGTTGCTGCTGCTGCTGCTGCTACTGTTGCCGCCGAGGCAGATTCGGCTGATGTTGATGTTGTTGTTGTGGTTGCTGTTGTGGTGTTGTCGTCATACACCTGTTGCTGTTATGTGAGATCCTGGGGCGAGTCTATGGAAAATAGCTCCTTGTACAGGGCAGGGAACACCACACTCGGATGCTGTTGCTTGAATTTACTCAGCGATTCCATATGCATTATGGAGATGTCACTGCAATTACAGACAAACAAATTAGTCCGTAGCTTTAAAGCTCGCGGCAACAGATTAACTTACCGGAAATTGGGAATATTATTGAGTAATGTGTCAAGAACCGTCACATCGCCCTTGAGGGGTGCATGATTGGCCTCAAGTTCCTGCCTTATCGCATTCATACTTAAGTTGAAAAGCCTCTGGATTTCCGTATTGCCACGAACACCATTGCGCTCTGCAAATGTAAACGCAAACTCGTAATTATATTCCGGCTCGTCTTCGCCGACTTTTGGTCTACTTACCCGGCCATAACAGGACCAAACTTTGATACAGAGCCAATTCGGTTTCAGTCAATTTCAATTCAGCTATTGATTTAGCCGTTTGGAAAATACGCGACACCAGACGCATTTCTTCAGAGTCGGATGTGTAGAAGGCTTCCTGCGGCAGCATAACGTCACCATACAGCACCGCATTCTGCGAGAGATCCAACAGGCGCGACATTCTCACGATCGCCAGCTCAAACGAACCCGTCTTCAGCAAAAGGATCTGTGTAATCAAATGAGAGAGATACAGATAGAGAGAAAGAGCGGAAAAAAGGAAGAAGAACAAGTTGAAAATTACGCCCATTGTGCAGACGTTTCTCAAATCTCACCTGATCGTCCTGACTTAGACGCATAAAGCCTGGTATCAATTTGGCAAATTCGATGATGTTCTGTATCATTTGAGTCAGCTTCTCCGCACAGTCCAGCCACAGTTCCTGTTGGCCCAGATTCTTATAGTAAAGTATTCTTGAGATGTCCTGTAAGACAGAGAATATAATTATTGATTAGGATACGGGTAGCGTAAAGTCTGACAGCTTTTGGTTTCAATTTCGTTTCCAGTTGCTGGCTCTGAATCATTTCCTCTCTACGGGAGTTAACCATCGACGGATCGTCGTCTTACCTGGGGTTTTCTAAACATTTCATGTACCACTTCCAATTTGGTATTGGTGTTTGCATGAGCTTCCGCCAAGGTCTTTATGAGAACGTCATTGATGTCACCATCTGCTGTGGAAGCAACAAATACAAGAGAGCAAGTTTTTGATTAAATATTTGAAAGCGTTTTGGGAGAGGAATGAGCGGTTCGGATCTGTCGTCAAGCCAAGGACACACGACTATGATCCGGCTAACCTGTGTGAGATTATGTACATGTTCCAATCAATAAACAACAATAACAAGTAATGCTTTGATTTGACTTGATTGGAGTCAAATTGACTTGACTTGATGTGATTTGATGATCGTGATCATGATGATGAGGGGGATTTCAAAGTGAAGTCTGTGTGTGAATGAAATGCACTGTTAGTGTTCTAGTGTTTATACTACCATGACTGATAAATTCGGGATCCATCATTGTACTTCGGGGCTCGTATGTAGTACTGTCCACATAGTCAGCTGAAATATCGTACGCCATCGTCTGCTGAGGCGTCACCGATGCCGAGTAGCCATACGGGCTGCTATAGCTGACTTCATTGCTTGAATAGCCGTAGCTGGAGAGACATAGGCTTTTGATCAAGACGCACTGGAGGTTCGAAAACGCATGCAACTTACCCATTGTAGCTGTGATGCAACTGATCACTACTCGAGGGTGTTTGCGTGTCAAACACAGAACTGTCGGGCGCAGCATCGCTCTGTGCTCGCATCTGGGCTCGATGGAATCTCACCTCATCCTCGACCTTTTCTCTTTGTTTCTTGGACATTCTACCAAATTTTACAGCTGTCAATGGGAAAGACATTGTACATTTAAGGCGGTGATCCTCTTGGCCGTGGGGGACAATGTGTACTTACCATCTCTGCTCATTCCCAATTTGAGGCACTTTTGCAGTCTACAATATTGACACCGATTACGGTTAACACGATCGACAACGCATTGCTTGTTGCGGGGACACTGATAATTCACAACGGAACTCTGGGAGCGTCTGAAGAAACCTTTACAGCCCTCACATGTTATGACGCCATAATGAACACCCGATGATTTGTCACCGCAAACTTTACATGGAATAATTTCAATTTGAGCTGCAACGAAACGAGATGGAAAATTGGAATAAGTCATTGATATCATCAGAGATTGCGAGGGAAACATTTGAGATTGGTGTTTCATCAATTTATAAAGAACCCAGATGCATTAGAAGAGCGAAGTTCGGCATAATTCTTATCTTTTAATGAAATGTCAAACGCCTTAATGAGCACTGAAAGTTATTAGCATTTGAGTTCAAGGAAATTAAACTGGCAGGTGGCTAAAGCTTTGGAGGACTTCGAAATATGTGTGTTGTGTACCATTTTGATATATCCCACCCTAATTACAAAAGAGCCATAACTCAACATTTCAAGACACCCAGAGAAAATATACTCGAATTCGCAGCAATCGAATTCAGAGGTTGTCACAACAGCATTGAGGTTGTCATAACCATATTAGATGTTGCTTCAGTTGTATTTCAGTTGTAGGGACTAAATTCGGTTGTGAGAACTTCAAATTGGTTGTGGCAAATACAATTCGATGGCAACAACTGAAATTATGGATGCCTCAGCCTCTTGCCAAACAATTCGTTCTGTGTAAAAACGAAAAACTATCTGCGTCAGACAAATTTTCTATTAACAGAGTTATGACACTTTAGTCGTTAGCGTATGATGTGTCATTTTGTCAAGTAGTTTATGTCACGTTACATGGAAGTCAACTTAAATTAACCTGCACCACAGGCACTTGATATATTGAAAACTAAAACATGTAAGAATTTCAAAACCGTATTACGGGTTTTATGTCAAAACCGTCTAGCCTGTTTTCAGGACTCGGCCAACTGTTTAGATTTTCTACGTTTGGAAATTAATATTACAGATTTTGCATAATTTTTAAAGTTATTTTGAACCGTCTTAATTGTTAGTTTTCAGAGATGCCTGACAGTCAATGTCAATATCAATGTATCTTTACTTTTTGCCATAGTCATTGGTGGCAGCCAATAGTTGGTGGATACCACGGGCTAATGAGATTAAGCGCTAGCCCCACCGGAAAACCATTTAGTTTGCTTCAAGAAGCTCAAGCTATTGTCTATCTGAGATAATTCTTCCAGCTGCTTAAATAAGTAGAATTCCATAGTATACACCCTTCTGCCGGCTAGTGTCGGACACAGGTAGATAGATTCAGTAGATTGTTCCTCCTTGTTACAGCTTCTACAGAATTACAAGTCGCTAGAGACATGCCAATACGTTCCAATTCTTGTGGAACCAGATTGTGTGTTGATTGAATGCAAATATAACGTGTTTGTAAGCAGGTCGCAACTATTGTATACTTGTGTCCAAACATATCGTGTTTCCTATTCAACATAGCATGTTTGGGACACAATGATTAGTAGGTTTAATATATGTATTTGTGACCCAAATGTGGCCCTGTTTGCCGAAAACTGCTGAAAACCAAAACGTGACAGACAATAATGGAATAAAAAGCAACAGATCTTCTATTCACGAAAACAATGCCTGCAAACATGTACATGGTGGTTCCTGCAATATGTTGCTGGGGCCATTATTTTTCAGGGTGTAGTCTAGCCAGGTCATTCCAAGAATATTCCTATGCCCTCGCACCCACATGTGGTGAATCTCGTTAAGAGATATGCAGCAGTCCTTGGCAGATGTTGAGTTCAAGAATACTAATTAAAGGCACATTGACGACCACCTGACTGTTGGACATTGATCCCAGGGTCTAATAGACTATTAACCCTCAGCCAGTCACTCGCTTCTCCAAAAGCCGAAATGTCCTTCAGGTAGACACTACAATGATCAGGTAGTATATGAGATAGACACAGCGCAAGATCCCCAGAATGGACCCCGTACCCTACCGGATCAATAACTTTCGACAAATTCGTGTAGAAACTTACAAATCCCTCTATACCAAGAACTTCTTTGTACCGAGAATCCAATTCTGGTATGAGAGTGCAGTTGCATTCTGGTATGAGAGTGTTGTTGCCGTTCGAATAATGGCTCCGTTTTCTAGTAGTCGACTTATACGGTAATGTTGGGAGTAGTACCTTTCAAAACTCATTCATGACCGACTCCGACTATGCCCCATTGAGAGAGTTGTCTTAACTTGATGGCAAACGTAGAATCAACCCTCTACCTATAATGTCACCAGGCAACAAATATAACTTTGCATTTAGTGCATCAAAGGCAGTGGTGACCAGAGCACTTGTGATGCACCCTAGTGAACCCTAACCAGTAGTGCACACGATTTGGGTTGCCCAAGCACCTGCCACCTTACCGTAACCCCATAGAACATTATCGGTCTCACCACCGCTATATACATCCAGTCAAGAATCCTCGGTGAAACTCCACATTGTCTAGGACTATCATCACATTTTTCACACTTTCCACTATGTTTGGACTAAATCTTAGCCCGCTGTCCCAAATTTCAGAATCATTCAACTTTGTAGATTCTCTGAGAAGTATTTTCTTGTTAAAATAGGAAATATTATTTGAATATTGAATTTTACAGCGGTTTTATTACGAGTGAAACCGTAAAACTGATAAAGCAGACGCACAGTGGGGAATTTCGTAAACAAAATGGGAATAGAAACGTTTAGAAACGTCTTGTCCGATCAAAATGAAATTTCATATAACCATAGATGAGACTTGACTTGAATTTGACTACCTCGGCCATCAACAAAATTTGAACTTGTAAAACTTTAGATTTTGTTTTGATTGGCAATATTTTTTAACTGTTACTAGCGTTACAAAAAGCCTACAAAAAATATGCCGACATGTTGCATTACATCTCATAGTGATTGCACAGCAAATAATAGCTACGATCGGTGTGCGGGATTTTTTTAGAAAATACAAAAACTAAGAAAAATGTTTGAAGTATTGAGGTTTAAAGCGCATCTGAAATATAGGTGGACATGCTTTTAGATAAGTATTTATTAGTGTTGGACGCGTTATCGCATCTAGTATTTAATCCATTCAATTCAAAAAAGTGATAATAAACCTCAGTCACGAAACATTAATTTATATAAAGTAAGAATTTTATAAAACGTAGTTATTTTCGGAACTAATTAATTAATTGAGTAATAAAAAAAATAGGAATCTCCGTACCATTTAATGTAGATTCAAAGTCATTAAGGGTGAGTTTCACACTCGTCATTTAAAAGCTCAATTTGAAAGCTCCCAGAAAATTATCATATTAAATGACAAACATGAGGCATTTAAAGTACATTTAAATGGAGAATTTTCAACTGTGAAACTGGCCATAAATGTTTTAAAAGTTCGTCCTAACACAAACCCAGAATCCCAAAAAAATTTAAAATCCCCAAAAATGGGATTTTTTATAAATTTGTGGGATTGTCCGCCTATGTTCCAAGGCAGTTTAGATTTTCAACAAACAAATTCAGCAGTCTCCTTACCCACACAATGTAGATTTAAAGCAATGAAAACTTTTAAAAATGCATCCAAACACAATCCCAAAAATAAAATCTAAAATCCCAAAAAATGGGATTTTTATAAAATTGTGGGATTGTCCGTCTATGTTCCAAGGTAGTTTAGATTTTCAACAAACAACTTCAACAGTCTCCTTACCCACACAATGTAGATTTAAAGCAATGAAAACTTTTAAAAATGCATCAAAACACAATCCCAAAAATAAAATCTAAAATCCCAAAAAATGGGATTTTTATAAAATTGTCCGCCTATTTTCCACGGTAGTTTAGATTTTCAACAAACAAATTCAGCAGTCTCGTTACCCACACAATGTAGATTTAAAGCAATGAAAACTTTTAAAAATTAAACACAATCCCAAAACTAAAATCTAAAATCGCCAAAAATGGGATTTTTTTGAAAATTCTAAGAATTTTGCACATATTTTCAATGCCGTGTAGGTTTTCAACGTGCTTTGTTGGAACATATGCTACTATAACAATTAGGTTGCAGAAATCGTGAGCCAGCTTTGCACGTCGAGATAGTTTCCGTCAATGTTATATTTTTTCATTTTAAATCAACCGAATTTCGAAGGCTCTGGAGAAAGCTGTGTGAAAGATAGGAAATGCATGTATTAGGAAATGCATAGTATTAGTCGACATAGTATTATTCGACATTTAGCTATGTTTCAAACACATATACAAATTTATTACGTTTAGAAACAAATTCCTGAATTATTGACAAAAATGTGGTGGCACCTCTTTCCTGTAAGCGAACCATATAACCATAGGAGCAATTCTAAACCAGCCCACATTTTTTTTGTGTGTTTTTGGTAGAGCGACAAAGACTTCAGAAAATATCTCCAATAAAACCAAAATTCAAAGCTTTATAAGGGTTGCAATTTTGTTGATGGCCGAGGTAGTCACCTGTTGACTTTCAATTGTGGGCTCCAGTGAGGTCAATGGCGCTCAAATACAGTAGTGGACTAAAGTGAATACAAGAATGTGGGCAATAAGGTGAAGGCTCGGATTCATTTTTGCAAACTGATGACTGGAAATGGGTCAGTTGATCGGATGAAACAAAAATGAATCGTTTCCAATCCTATGGAATACAATATTTTTGGAAGAGGCGCCCGGTGAAACAATTCGATGACACCATGTCCCAGCAAACGGTGAAGCACGGGGGTGGGAGTGTAATGGTGTGGGGATGTTCACTTTGTGGGGCTTTGGTTCTCTGTTGAAAATAGAAGGAAGTATGAGTGCGCCTACCCAGCAATATACATATATAATTTTTCAGCAGGATTGGGATCCAAGCCGCACTGCTAAAATTGTCCAATATTGGCTAGCTGAACAAGAATTCCATACAATTAAGTGGCCAGATCAATGCAGCGATTTGGGACCCATCGATAATTTGTAGGCAATTGACGAAAGAAGACTCTCCCAACACGAACGAGCACCGACCAACTTATATGATCTGACAAGAGTTCCAGCGGAATGAGGTAATAATAATTCTCCTCAAACTTTTAAAAATGTCGTGGGAAGCATAACTCGCATAAAATGTGATTTAAGGAACAAATTACTTTGGACAAAATACTAAAGAAAGTACTTGCCGAACATATCAAATATACAGGGTGATTCAGGAAGTTCCGGACAAATTTCTCGAGCGTATTCCTTGGCTCATTTCATGAAGAAAAGTCCACTAGAACCATGTCCGAAAATGAAAGGGTGCGAAATGGCAGCGGGTTCAAAATTTTCGGATTGGCGGTAGGGTAAAGTTGCTAACTTCTGAGCCAGTGCTCGGATTTTTTTGTTTTTGGGCTTGTTGGAAAGGTCTTTAAGAGGCCTTTCAGAAAGTAGAAAAAAGTCAAATCGATAGCCATACCTCTTAACTTTCCAAAATGGCCTAAACGAAGCCCAGAGGTCTTGCCGTTCCAAAGTTACGACCATTTTACTGAAATGCAAAAATGTTTGTTTTTGTTTTTGGAAGCGAAATAACAGCACACATTTATTTGGTTTTGTAAATTAACATGTTTAAGATTTTATTTTACTGAAATTTTCGGCAGAAGAATGGTCATAACTTTGGAACGGTAAGACCTCTGAGCTTCGTTTAGGTCATTTTGGAAAGGTAAGAGGTCTGGCTATCTTTCAACAGAACATAAGTTACCTGCTATCTGGCTGAGCAAATTAAAGTTGTGTGAATTTTTTTTCCATTTTTTTCCGAAAGCTCTGTATCTCGGCGATTGGATTTTGTTTCTACTTTTTATTTATTGATCCTAAAAGGCCTCTTAAAGACCTTTCCAACAAGCCCAAAAATCCGACCACTGGCTCAGAAGTTAGCAACTTTAACCTACTACCCTCCGACCACCAATCCGAAAATTTTGAACCCACTGCCATTTCGCACCCTTGCATTTTCGGATATGGTCCTTCTTCATGAAATGAGCCAGGGAATACGCTGGAGAAATTTGTCCGGAACTTCCTGAATCACCCTGTATATTTCGAATAATACTGGTTAAAATCGGTCAAATTTTAAATATATTGTTTCATTAGCTTCTTACTGATATAGTGAACTGTATCTAGTTTTTTTTATTCAAATATAATGTTATATTTTTGTGCTTTAAACAAATCTGTTAACTTTCTATAATACGAAAATATTATAACAAAATTTCGAAAAATCTTGAATTAATGTATCCACTTTAGACCACTACTGTATTTCAATTTCTCTAGCACAACATCTCAGCTATGCTCGTGTGAAATTTCACGTTGATTGGTCCAGCCGTTTAAAACCTTTTGCGAGAAATCCCCTACTCTAGTATGGTACGGGAAACCCCGCACACTGTTCTTCCCATAGACTAATACATAAATAGATATGTACTTTTATTCTCTCATCTGACGTTTCATTTCACACTCTTCGTCGTAGGTTTGTGGAAATAAGATAAATTAAATTTAAAATTACCTTACACCAGGTGGAGTTACAAAATATGTTCACTTAACTTTTTCATGTCGTTTTGGTGTAAAACTGAAAAATTTAAATGAATTTTGCACTTTTTTGTTGACTTTTATCGTTGGTATATATTTGTATTGTATTTAAAACAACTAGTTTCCCACAAAAACACGAAATTCGGTTGTTTACTATTGCCTCTATCTGGTATTATTGAACCCATGTTTTCCACCATCCAATGTTTACTTTCCACCGTACCTATGACGTTTAATTTATTGAGAGAATAAAAGTATCCATGTATGTAACTATTAGTCTATGTTTCTGCCCTTAGAAAAAATCAAAAAAAGTAGTGAAAAATCTTGACGAGATTAGTATTTTTCAATAGCTAGCAAGACTCTCATACGACTGCAAAAGTCTTCCTTAAATTTAATTTGTTTTGGCACCACGAGAGGGCGCTAAAGTTTAATATTTTCAGCGTATTCGATAAACTCGATTTTGACATGTATTTTCAAAAAGTTGTTAAGATAATAATAAGAATAAAGGAAAAATAATATGTTGAAAATAGGGCTGAAGATTGCGACTTAAATTTGATTAGAACAGTTTTAAAATTTGTCTCAAAATTCAAAATTTTCCAATAGTATAGGAAGAAAATTTATTAATTTAAATAGATTTTTTTTAAATTTTCTGCTAGTTTGACTTGCATTCTATGTGATCAAAGAATAAAATTGCGACTTTTTTCACCCTAAATTAAAACTTTAAAAAAATTATTAACGTCTAAATTCGTTATATTTGTGTGCTTTTTTTACCACTCAGATTCTACCACTGAAGATTAGGAGGTAAAGATTGTGGAGAACAGTGTAGATTGTCAACCAACCTGAAATGGTGGTCAAAAATATCGACCTGGAACATAAAAAAACACTTCTCGTGAAACTGGGGAAATTAATCATCCGTAAAACGCGATAAATCACATATTTGTTCGAAATAATTTTTCAAAATTTTGAGTAAACCACACGCTCAAGAAGATTGTAATAGTGTGATGAATTTTCAAATCCCACTGGACCCTTTGCTTGGGGGGTTCCAAAAGCCGTTGTCCGAATTCTCCCAAAATTTTTAAATACAATACAGACGATGGTAAAAATATTATGTCGTGCTGAGTTTGATCAAAATGCAACTATGTGATAGGGTGTTATGGAGTGATGGGTTATCTGGTGGGTACCAGAATAGGTGGTCGAATTCCACCAAAATATCACGCAGAAGTGCCCAAGTACTACTTCGTGGTGAGTTTGGTCAAAATCAGGTCGTCTAATAGGGGCCAGCAATAGTAGTAGTGCGTCCAATAGTACCAGAAAGCGTGGTCCGATTCAAACAAAAATTTTAATTTTTCTAAACTAAAACCTGACACCAAGTTCTTCTACTTTTGTCCCATCGATATATGGGGGTGAAGCACTGTGCCCCAGTGACACCGACTACATTTCATCAGAAACCCGGTTTCGTGAAACCCGTAATACAGAAAACCATCTCACCGGGGTAAACCGGTTTTGTTGAATACCCTAATACAACAGTGTCGACCAACAACGGCCCTATCCAACTTACACCTTTCGATACAACTGATACTACATTCGAAAATCTACCTATTCTTTTTCCCATTATAGAAAGGAATTTTCTTTGATTTGAAGATGTCTGCGGAAGTATTTCAGGCATTCTTCTGAACGGCCTTTGGGAGCCAACAAAAACAAAGAGAAAGAAGAAAATATCTTTCACACGCACACACACACGAGAACACTTTAGCAAACCAAGAAGTGAAAGAGCTACAAACATATTACAATCTCAGCAAAAAAAACAGAGAAAATGAAAACAACAAAACAAAACAGAACAGAACCAGAGAACAAAAAAAAACTAAAAATAAAGGAAACACAAAAACATTTCGTTGGTGTAAACGTGACAGATGACGAGTGTGAGTGAATGTACGTACGTACGTAAGTATGTATGAATGCGGAGGTATGTGTGTGTGTGTGTGTGTGCACAAGTGTCGTTGAACTTTTGCTCGGAATAATATCCATATCATCGCTAAATGAACAGCAGCAACAACAGCAACAACGCCAACATCAGCCCCAACAACGACGACAGCAGCCCATATACATTTCATTCTTGTTGTTGACGAGGAAAAACCTGAACAAAACAAAACAAAACAAAACCGACACACAAGAATTTACACGATTTACACTATTACATGATATTTCATAATTTCTACTCTTTGTCATTGGATGGCCGAGTGGGGACAGACTACTTACTCTTTTTAACTAAGTACTTCTCTTTTTGTTTAAGCAAACCCATGCAATGCTCTTTAAGAATATCTAAGAGATTGCGACAGAGTGAAAGAGTAAATTAAGTGTTTAAGAGAAATATTTTCTACCGGACCGAGGGCTGAGTGGGTTCAAATGCGGGCCCATGTGGCCAATACATGTATGTACGTATGCAGTTTGTGTGGTGACGAAGATGACTACTGCTCACTTACTCTTTGGAAAGGATGATTGATTGATTGCGTAGTTGTGTCCCCCCCCCCCCACACACACATTTAAAACATATAGGCTCCATCGCATTTACATATGTGTGATTGTATGGGTTTTGTTTTCTTTTTTTTTTGGCGGCCTTTGGCTAATACCGGAAAATGTTTATTTTTTACTTTAGTTTTTACATGGCTGTCATTTGCAACAAGATAGTTGGTATCTCAAAATTTAACATTTTTGACCTAAGTGCGAGTCCCTTCAGACACTTTCATTTCCATATTTAAGTTATTTTTAAACTCGACATAAGCGTGTTTTGAAATTAGCATTTTACAATCCTATACAATATTAAACTTTCAAAACCACGTCACACGAAACTGTGTTGTTTGAGTTACGACGACGGTGTTGGCCCAAATGATCGATTTATGTGTGTATGTATGGAAAGTATATTAGGGTGTAGTGAAAACATTTTTTTCTAGGGGGGTACCAAAAGAAGCGTATTGAAGAACTGATTACGAGAACGTCATTCTTTTTTTAAACGAGGATATTTACACGTTGAAAAATATAGGCCCCAGTAACATATTGCAACAACCATGTACATGCTTGCAAACGCTGTCTTGGTGAATTTTTGTCTGTCACGTTATTGTTTTCAGCAGTTTTCAACAAACCATGCCACATTTGGGTCACAAATACATATATTATAACATTTTAATAATTGTATCCCAAACATGTTATATTGAATAGCAAACAGAATGTGTTTAGACGCAAGTAAACTATATTTGGAGGCAGTTCTATTTGCATCCAAATAACAAAAAAGGCAAATTTTTCAGCGTGTAAAGTTTCCTACCGGCCGTTGAAATTTCGATTCCTAGGGTTTGTTTATTAAAAACGAATTTTTACTTTGATCAATATGGGGCTCAAACGCCGTGTAATTTGCACATCCAAAGAACTGTTTGAGGCAACTGTAATATCATCTCTTGCTACCAAATTGCGGTTGCCACAATAGAATTTAGGTTATAACGATAGAATTTAGTCCCCACGACTGAATTCGCTTCAAAAACCTCGTTTCATAATTGGTTCGCTTGTGACAATCAATTTTGCAATTATATTCATTCTATCAACAAAATGTTGCATAATTTCGGTTACAACAACCCAAAATCACATCAATTCGGTTGCACCAACTGATTTTGGCATTAATTCACGTTATATTATAAATATTATATAATATAAATATATATTTATTATATTTGCATCCAAAACATACAGATTTTTCAACGTGTATTTGAGTACGTAGATTGCAATTATCAATAAAACATTAAGAAATTCTGACTTATATACAATTTTAATTAGCATAAAGAATAGATTATGTTGTGAGACCCTCCAAATTCGGTTCTGACAACCTCTAAGGCGGTTGTGATGACCTCTAATGCGGTTGCGATGACCTCTAGTACAGTTGCGACAACCTCTATATTCGGTTGCCTCAAGTGACGGCGACACTATCGAGTATATAGCCATGAAAAAGCTTCTCAAAATACCGTTCGGAATCGGTGTATAACTGTAGGTCCCAATCAGTGAGTGAAAACTGGAAAGCGCACAGCTCAGTGGTTGTGAGAAGTTCTCCCCGGTCCCTTCATGGGATGTAATGGGATAGCATTTATTTTATTCAACCGAATTTATCTGTGGGTGCACTTAAATTCAAGGAACTTTTACTTAATCAGCGCACATGTAACAAGAGTATTGAACTCAAAATATAATTATGAACTTCCTCAGTTTTTATATCATTTAATACGGAAAAATGTAACGCATAGAAGAAGCCATATTAGACCCTCAGTATTTTTGGACGAAATTCGTTTTGGGAATTTTTAAGACGATTGAGCCATGTCTGTCTGTCTTACTGGCTGATCAACACGATAACTGCCGTAAATACTTATCGATTACAGCGAAATTTTGTCAGGTACTATTATTTGTTAATGTTTGGTTTTTGATTAAAAATGGGCGTTTTGGCAATTGCCCATTCTGGTACCTCCCATACAAATCGACACATTTGGTACGAAATCATGTTTCTTCTAAAACCTTTTTGTGGTAGATGTGATTAGCTTCAACTCAAACGTTGGTTAATAATCTGTAAATGTCTACTCAACTGGAGAAAATTGGCGAGGTTGCCACGCCCATTCTGATACCTCCCGTACAAAAGCTTGGTGGTCCTCCGGGTTGTCAATGCAATAAGTCGCGGCAAACACTTCCGATCTTAATGAAATTAGGTTATAGGCTTCGTGTCATCAAACGTCGGTCACCGATTAAGACAAGGGTGATTTTGCTACCTCCTACCAAGATAAGTTGTGTGGCCGGCTGGTGGTTCGGCAAGATAACTCCCGCAAAACCCAACCAATTTATTATTAGTTTAGTACTAGACAAAATTTAGTCAAATGCGATAACTCCCGTATACTAACAAAATTTGGTAATGATCAATATTTTGCATAATATTGTGTAAAACAGATGAATAATTTCGCTATGCCTTTTGTTTTGTACCTCCCATATAAATAGTGGGCGGTCAAGTGGTTGTTAGTCACGACAACTCCCCATTATCTCTTAGGATTGTAATTAAGTTGGGTATTGGAAAATATTCAGCGCAGTGCCACTGTATGCCAATATTCAATAGAACTCTGTGGCAATTGACGACTTCGGGTGAGGGTATGTTCAAGTCGGTCCACCCGACTGAAATTTCTGTACTGGTTTAGGACGAATTTCCCCCAAATGTATGCAATTGTACTGTATTTGAGTAAACTATACTTAATTCAAGTATACTCTCAACAACTCTCGATTTCTTTATAAATAATTGTACACACGCTGAAAAATATGTCTGGATGCAAATATAAAGTTTTTGTAGCTTGTCGCAAATATAGTATACTTCTCTCCAAACACATTGTGTTTGCTATTCAATATTACATGTTGATTCAATATTACATCCCAAATGTAGATTTGTTTGTTGAAAACTGCTGAAAACAAAAACGTGACAGACAACAATGCTTGCAAACATGTACATGGTACCTGCAATATGTTGCTGGGACCATTATTTTTCAGATGCAAAGACTTTAAGTTCGTGTTGCACCAAATATTTAAATAGAGTCCATAGTTTTATGTATTTTAAGTACATATGAATGTATGCATACAATATTAGACCGAGTCACAAAAAAAGTTCCTACTGTCCACACCTCAAAATATACTGTGGTTTGTTTTATGATGATTCCCAAAATACTTCGTGTCTAGCATTAACATCCCGTGAGGTGGATCTTTTTTAAACAATGATTTTGTTTAGTTTTTCTACGAATTTTGTAGTTTAACTAAAGACTATATATACAATATTATTAGTATCATATGAAAAGTTATTTTAAAGTGCGTCTAAAGGTACACAAAACATGTCAAGACATGTCCTGTCACATTCTTTAAATTTAGGTACGGAGAATTTTTTGATTTAAATGTCAGATTGCCATATTTTCAAAATTCAAATTTTCAAAAATTCAATACGTTGGGAAGATTACAAATCTTTTCCTTGGACAAGCAGATCATTGTTGTACAGATATGTCTTTCAAAATTGGAGAAATTATAAAAGCAGTAAATATAGTACCTACACGCTGAAAAATCTTGTTGTTCGGATGCAAACATTACTTGTGTTTGGAGCTTGTAGCAAGTATTGTATACTTGTGTCCAAACACAACGTGTTTGCCATTCAATATTACATGTTAGAGACACAATAGTCGTGTTTTGGTTACAAGCAAGCGATTATCGCTTGCGAAGTTGCAAACAAACCGGCTATTTAGTGATAAGTAAGTTTATTCAAAAATATGAAAAAGGGTTGAAAACGGTAATAGGGTGAGTGTTCTTTTTTGCCGGAGGTATTGCGTTTTAATTTATTGCATTCAGTTGTCAATGGTTCATCGGATAGAGAATATCAAATGCGCTGGGTCGAATATATTTGCGATCAGTAAAAAAGAATAAATAAGGACTCGGCCGGTTAAACGGTTCGTGATGTTGCTTTGAGTTTGGTCTATGGTTTTCGTATAAATGTATGTGTGCTACCAAAGCGATAAACTATTTTGAGGAAAGGAACTGAAAAGAGGAACAATGTGAGGCCTTTGTTTGTCTGCCCGAGCCTTTAAAAGCCTTGTGAAATGTAATAAAAAGAATACACAGTATTTAAACCGCGCTTGGCTTGCATGAACGAGCTTTGTATACATACAAGTATATTGTTGGTGTACCAACGCATAGTGATTATCGTGATTTAAAATGTTGTAACGTTTGGCGAAGTTGAAACCTTCTGCAAAAAAACTGAGAGACAAGAAAGGAACGAGAAGCAAAAGAGCAGCAGATCCTCATTTCATAAAAAAAAACAAATAATGCATTCAATGCAAGTAAATATAAAAAGGGATGTTTCAAATCTTTTAGTTTTTTTATTAATTGGTTATAAACGTTGATTTATATTGATAAAATTGTTCATAATAAATAATATTTATATGTAAATTGAAATCAAAAAATAATTTGTTGCTATTATGTTTGGGAGGAAATACGCACATGTTTCCACGTAAGTGTATGGAGGTTTGGGAGGAAACAAGAGAATGCTTCCACGAAAATATATCGATGTTTGGGATGAAGAACGCATATGTTTCCACGCAAAAGCAAACAAGTTTGCCTGTAAACATTCTTGGTGTTTGCGACTTTCAAACATATGAATTTTTGGAGTGTGTTCCAAACATATTTACGGTTCATGCAGAATATGTTTGGTAGAATATGTTATAGAGACCGTATTTTTCAGTCTATATAATGTTTGATGATATACTGAAATACTTGTGGAGAATGGAGCTGATGATTTGCCTTGGTGGGCATTGAAATAGATACAAATATTCCCAACCATCCACAACACAATAACCAATATCACATTTCTCTTAAAACATTTACTATGAAAGGTACTTTTTCATAGAGAAAGTACGTTTTAATAGTTACTGATCTTGAACCGGATATTTATTAAATATCATTGTCAAAAATAGTAAACCATTAATTTAATCAATATCTCGAAAACTCTAACTATCTCGTATTGAAGCTGCGCATTCAGCGCTCTAAACAACCCAACGAAACATCTTTCGGTTACTCAGACCCAAAACCGTGTCTACTTGTGTCATAGACATCTTCTATAAATTCCGCAAATCGCTAAACGAGTTTCGACAAACCCAGCGTCACCACTGGGCATCGTGGCGAATTAACGATGGCAGCCTCAGGCTTGTGGTGTGATCAGGGGTATGGAAGTAAAGTTGTAAGCGCTTTTGGAAATTGAAGCTGAGACAAATTCACAAGCGAATGTCAAATATGCCATCAAATACATAAATACATACATGCATGTGTCGGCATCCATGCAGCGAGTTAGTGAGCGAGCGCCCCATTTCGAGCCACCAAAAAAGAAAAATCGCAACGAAAAAAGAAACTACAACAACAACAGCAACAAACGGTAATGTAGGCTGTCGGCGACTCATAGTACTGCTACAACAACAACAACAAAAACAACAATAGCTATAACGTTGTGGCAAAATATGGGTCAAATTGTCTAAGAACTTTACTTTGTTGGTGGAAATGAAGCCACAACAAGTCTAATGCATTTATCCAGCCAAACCACGCATTGACATGCACACACACACACATATGCATCTGGTCGTCTTCTTCTGCTTCTAGTTGTGGTTCTCCATCCAACTCGCTGAGTTTCCGCGGGCTTCGCTTCCATGTGTGGCCAAGAGGAGGGCGCTCAAGTGTTAGTGCATGTGTGTGTACATTTGTGTGTGAGGTTTGTTTGCCAATGCATCGCTTGGATTGCAGTTTATGCAGGTCTTTATGTACCGTTGCATCTTTTGTATTCCACAGACACGGCTACCACCTCTAACAGCAGCAACAACAACACCAGCCATTGCTGCGGTGGCCGTTGATGTAGATGTGCACTCAACTCGGACTGACTCTGGCAAATGCAACCAAAAAGACAAATTCAACAAATTGGCAGCGAAAATGAAATGAAAACAAACCGGAGAAAAGAGGCAGCAACAACAGAATGAAAACGCACAACTACAACAACGAAATCAACTGCAGCCAAATGCTCGGACCCAAAGTCAGGCCAGCAGCAAACGAAACGAGTATTTGTATGACAGCACCAATCCGAACAAGCAACAACAACCAACACACACCAAGAATAGGTGGTTGGTCTGCGAACTGTTGCAGGGGTTTCGCGACAGGGAAGTGAGAAGGAATTCGAGTTCCCGGGATTTCACAAAAAAAAATGTGATGCACACAAACAAATGTCTTCGACCCACTTTTGCTTACAGAATGTATGATAATGATTTCACGCGAAACTCTAATTAAATCTCTAATTAGAATTTATTTGATATCTTAAGTTCCTGCATAGGGTTGCCACATGTTCCTTGATTCAAATCCATTAAATTTAAATCAATCGTTTTATAAGTGAAAACGATGCGGACAACTGGTGTCTGCTATAATTCCATGGAAGGCATTGAAATTAATTATGAATCATCAAATTAAGATACTAAGAATGATCGAACATCAGCTTCCTAATTTATGGATGTAATTTTGAATAGTTATTTACAAAATTTAAATTTTTCGCATTAACTTAAGCTCAGTACCATTTTCTATTTAATATAAAGCTTAAAAGCTGTAAAGCTTTATATGTATTAAATTATTTTCAAAAAACATTCACCACAAAAGATTTCCAATAATAACAGGGCAGTCTGTATGGTTATTTCGGATCTTGTCAAGATCGGCATGCCTTTTTGGTGAATTCATGAAGACTATATCATCTTATTAATGAGACTTCTTTCATAAAAAGACTCGAAGAACATCAACCAGCCTCTTTCCAACCATCACACACTTTCCAGAACTTTCTTGTAACGCCATCCACCATGCCATATAGTTCGCGAATTCATCAACCTTCTTGTGGGGAGTCATAAAGCCAACTACCTGTAGAGAGATACCACAATGATAAAACTTACAATTCAACATGCAGAGATCTAAGCCGACTGATCACGCGCCGCTGTGTAGTGTTCTGAGCCAAGAGCCGACGCCGTTTCTATCGGTTTATATCGATTTGAAACACGAGTTGGCCAAAAACAAGCCAGCTGTTAATACTAGTTTACAGCATCTTTTGTCCATTAACGCCGACCAATTTTTTAATGTATTCAGGTCTTCTAAACACGAGAAAATATTTAAAAAAAATGTGCATGGATAATTTTTTGTTTAAATATTATTTTGGACGTGGATAGAAAATAAAACTGCGACATATACTACAGTTGCCATGAGAAAAAACATGAATTTGGTTGCGGATTTGTAGTTGGCAAAAGACTGCGACATCTAGTCTCTAGGTTCAATCCTGTGAGTGACCGTATAGCCACAATCCGCATAAAAGCGAAATATTTTTATATTTCCCTAATTTGTGTGCATGCCCCGACAGAGGAGAAGATGATGATGCCAAAGAAATATTTTATGAGCGCGTAGAGGCCTAGAGGACCCCTGCACTGGTCATTACATTTAGACTGTAGTAGGAGATTTTAATGCCAAAGTAGGAAGGGAGAATGTGTTTAATCCAACTATTGGCAATTTCAGTCTATATGCTGACAGTTCCGACAACGGTATGACACTGTTTGACTTTGCAAAAAACATGGTCATTAGTGGTGCAAGATTCCAGCATAAAGACATCCATAATGCTACTTGGGTATCCCCTGATCAAAGAACTAAGAACCACATTGATCAAGTGGTAATTGATGGAATGCACTCATTCAGGATAATGAACGTATGAGTGATCAGAGGAGCTAACATCGATTCTGATCACTATCTGGTAGCAGCAAAATTTTGCACAAAATAAAGTAGAGTGAAAATCGTACGAATCCAGACGCAGAGAAAGCTAGACATCGGAAAGCTGCAATTACCAGAGGTAGCCACAGCCTACTCAAGGAATCTTTCGCAACTTTTGGCACAGAACCCACCCCTCCCGACGACGATCCTGAAATGCTATGGAAACCCATTTCCGACGCTACAAAACTGCCGCAACAACCGTACTTGGTGTTGAAAACCCATTTCGTAACAAACCATGGTACTATGAAGAGAGTCGCATAGCAAATGATGAAACGAACGCTGCACCTATGGCAATGCTTCAGTCAATTGCAACGCGAGCAGCGAAAAAATAAAGGAGGTACACCGTCCATTTAGGCATAAGAAACGGCAGTGGAAAAAGCGCGAGAATGAGGAAATTGAGAAATACAGAAAGAAGAACGAAGAACGAAGCCCGAAAACTCTAGCAAAAATACAAAAACAGAACTATGGGATATGATTCAAAGAACCCTTTCTGTAAAGACAAGGACGGAAATCTCATCGCACACGTGCAGAGCATGTTGGAAATATGGAGAGATCATTTCTCTGCGCTACTAGTACCTGAGATATCCAATGACGATGAGACAATCGAACACGATATGGACCACGACGTCGATTGCCCCCTCCTAACCAAGACGAGGTCACAACAGCTATTGCCCGGCTTAAGAAAAATAAATCCGCAGGAGCCGATGGATTACCGGCGGAGCTGTTTAAGGCTGGCGGTGATGAGCTGATAAGCTGCATGCATCAGCTCATTAGGAAAATTTGATTAGATCAATACATCCCCGGCGATTGGAGTCTCAGTGTACTATGTCCCATATTACAAAAACTGTCCTGAGTCTCTGTGCCAACTACCATGGAATAAGCCTTTTACCCATAGCATATAAGTATCTCTCAAGTATAATGTGCTGGACTGCTTGGACTATACCAGTATGATTTTAGGCCTGGAAAATCGACAGCTGACCAGATTTTTACGCTACGCCAATTCCTGGAGAAGGCCCATGAAAAACAAATCGACACTAATCATCTATTTGTCGATTATAAAGCGGCAAAACTCAACGCCTTTGCACGATGGTCTTGACGAACATAAAATCCGCAGTGAAAGTTGGTAAAGATCTTACCGAACCTTTCGAAACTAAGCGAGGCCTCAGGCAAGGCGACACCCTATCGTGCGATTCTCTTTCGAGAATTGAGAAGGAGTCATCAAAAGTGGGTCCGACCATAAATGAGGTCAAGACAAAATAAATGGTTTCAACGAGCAGGGCCTCCAAGCACAGCGTGAACGTTGGTAACAGTTATAATATTTATATATCAACAAAAACAATATCGTCAGCCTTGATATCAAACGGAGAATTGTGAATAAGCAAGCACTTTAGAGATAAAGCCCTCTCTCGAGTTACAAAAATTCCAGCTATGCCAAACTCTCATACAACCTGTCTTGCTTTATGGCGCAGAATCCTGGGTCTTATTGCAAGCAGACGAAACATCTCTAGGAGTCTTCGAGAGAAAAATACTCCGAAAAATGTATGGCCCTATAGTGCACAACGGCGAGTATCGGCGACGTATGAACGTATCCCGACATTGACAATGTAAGTAGAATGGATGAAGACGAACCAGCACGAAGGGTTTTTGAAACCGAACTCGAAGGAAGACGAAAAATAGGAAGACCAAGATTCCGCTGGAAGGATCAGGTTGACGAATCCCTGCGTACACTTGGTATTGCCAACTGTAGAGATAAGGCAAAAGATCGAACTGGTTGGCGAAATATGATATATTCGTTTTGTAAGATCCCTGACCCCCCCGGTGTTGTTCGAGACCGGATAAGTAAGTAAGATTCACTATTTTGATTATATTTTGAGATAGAACTAACCGATGAAGCCCAATATAATCAAATTCAAGATACATACATATATATTTGTGCTACAAATATTCTGACCTCCGGCTTTAAATAGGTATGGTAGTTTATGTGTAGTGAGCAAAAAGTAAGAAAAAATATATTTTTTTTAAAAAAATTCCTGACACGTAAGCAACAAAAAATACAAAAACTAATTTGTCTTGTTTTATGTAACTTGTGTCTTGGCAAAGAAAACAAATCATATCTTAAGGAAATCCATCGATAAATATAGAAGTTATGACCCACTAAATATTAGTACCTCAATTTCAACTTTTTTCTTTTTTTACTGTATTATAGCGTGTTTTAGGAAGGAATTACGCAGAAGTGCGATCTGCTAGGTGTCCAGTTGCAAACGACCTATCTTCGGATTCATCATCATGTTGAATCGAGAGCACCATACACAGCTGTTTAACTTCGAGTCTGAGGTCAGATCTTCTAATTCAGGCTGAACTGAGTAATCGGGTGAAACATTTGGAACTCACTAAAGACAAGACAGACTTACTAGTATCCGCGATAGAAAAATACAACTTTTTGGCCAATAGTGTTAATCTATTGTACTACTACAGAGTTTGACAAAAAATATTGAAAAACCTTGTTACAGCGTTAAGTAATGAAAATAAATCAATCGATCATTCGACAACTTTTTTTAAAATCGTTATTTCCAAAAATCCAAGGAAGGCGTTTCGAAGGTCCCAAAATAAAGAAACTGCTAAAAGATGAAAAATTCCCAACATGTTTGAAAATTCTTTGGAAACAATAAAAGTCCTCAGTAGAAAACAATTATTGAAGAACATTTAGAATATTTACCGTAAAATCCCAGTGACGAGCATATCAAGATATTAAGTCCATCGATAGGCGCTACCAAGAATATTGGGATTGGAGATTAAATTTGGATGCCCATAAGAGAAACGGATACTAATATGTATTTTATATATTAATAAAAGCCAAGTTAATAATCGAAATTAATCAAACAAAGAAACACGCTTTAGTACGAGTACTCGTAAACAAATATATACAAAATCAGAAGAAACTGAATTTGTAGTACTTACATACATATAAGGGCTCATAACTTCTATATTTATCCATCGATTTTCTGCAGGCATGATTTATTATTTTCATTAAGTTATTTGAAAAAAAAACTGAAATAATTTTTGTTATTTTTTTTTTAATTTTCTGAGTTTTTTCTCATATTCGGTTTCTTTTATACACATATATATATCCATGTTATCCAGCTTTTTGACAACAGGACTTAGAATCCTATACCGACTTAGAAACTATGTACACAACATTTATAGCCTACAAACTGTTCTTGAAATTGAGTTCCCATTGAGCTTGATCGGATCCTTTTGTCTCAAAATATTGTCAAAAGTAAAGATAAAGAAAAAAAATTAAAAACAAAGATCCATTAAAATAATTAAGAATTATTATTCAAATTTTTGATTAATACATTTTTAGTTTATTTAAAATGAAATTAAACGAGCGTTAGGTCAACATTTGAAATTCTTTTATTTTCAATATTTCGCTACCCATTGGGTAGGGAAAATTTAAGTTAAATTTTTGTTTTTAATTCCTTTCATTTTTAATTTATAATTGTTGTTTATTTTAATGTCAATGTTGTTGAATATAAAAAAATTTCAAATATTGACTACGCTCGAATATTTTAATTTTAAATAATATACAATAAGGTCGAATAAATGATCACATTTTAAATTTTTAGATTAATCAATTAATCATGAATATCGATTAAACAAAATGCAGTTAATCGATTAATCGCAAATATGGTTATTCAAAATGACTGATTAATCAATTATTCGATTAATCAGGACGTCGCTTAATCAGGTTGCCTGATTAATCAATTAATTAAATATTATTGTTTCCGCATTTATTCCAATAATTGTTTTGGAGTACTTTTTTGTTAATTCTATTTAAAATTAAAAAAAGGAGACGGCGATTTATTTTCAATAGAAAACTGCCTGCAAAGTAGATAAAACGAACTAAAAACTAATTTCCAAGTTTTCTCAAAAATATTCAAATTACGCAGATTTTCCCAACACGTCGAAATTGCATCTACCGCCGCCGTTAAAATTCTGCAATCGCCTCCGCCGTCGACGCAACCCTATTCCTGCAGATAAATTGGGGTCGGCTTTGAACCTTGTCACCCAGTACACATTAATACGGCGTTTATACAGGCGGAGATTAAAGCATTACGAGCTGTACTTAGATCAGCATTTCACAGGAAATATTAAAAAAAATTCCCTACGAAAAAATGCTTGGGAAATTTGTACGAAAACTATAAATGTGTTAATTCTCATTCAATTTGTAGAACAAGCTTTCGTTCGTGTTCGTAGTCGAAAGAAAATTGATTTGGATTCCACAATCTTGTAATTTCAAGTCGAATGATAACATAAAATTGTTCAAAACTCGTCAGTACAAATTTGTGTTCCTAAAACCGCTGTCAGTTGCGAACAAATATGGAGTCAGTCGAACGAAAGTGTTTACTTAGAAGACCCCAATTTGAGTCGAATGTGAGTAACTGGCTTTCGTTCCCTTAGCTTTTTATTAGAGAATTGGGAACAGGCCAATAGAGTCAGTCGAACGAAAATTTCGACTTAGAGGAACCCAATTTCAGTCGAATGCGAGTTACTGACTGTAATTCGCTTAGCTTTTCATTCGAGATCGGGGAACAGGTCTTTGGTTTTTAGTGCGCAATGATGCTACGAAAAAATAGAAAAAAATAAAATGGTCTGCGTCCCATAAAGGGATTGGAAAGAACTTCGCACAGCCAGTGAGCTGTGCGCTTCCTAGTTTTATTCTCACTAATTGGGACCTACAGTTTTACGTCGGTTCCAAACGGTTATTTGAGAAGCATTTACATTGAAAATTACTCAAAAGTGTCGCCGTCACTAAGCGAGGTGGACGTCTTCGAAATAAATTTTAGGTGGTCAGACGCTCAAGCTAACTATTGCACCACGAACACCGCCAAGATACTGAGAGTAAAAGTTTAAAATCAATTTTCTTATTGAAGTGAAAATAAACCCGTGATACTTGGAAATATGTACCGATGCTAATCACTCCATTTTGAACCGAACTTATCTGCTTTAAAATCAGTGATTCTTCCACAAGTAACAATTTTAAAACGAAAATCAATCAAATTGATTTTTCCTTAAGCAACTTTTGTATCTTTCGATATTACCAGGGTTTTCCGGGAAACACAAAAAAAAAAACAAAATAAAATTAATATGCAAACTCTAACAAATCCATACACACATATTTCCCGGCACTACATGTGTGTGTTTTCATGTACGAGTTTCGAGTCGCGTTGACCGACTATATTCATACATATGTACATATATGTATGTACATATATGTACGTACTGTCATGCAATGTTTACAAACATTTATAAATTCTACCACTGTAACAATAACAATATTGACAGCAACAGAAACAGAAACATCATCTACATCGTCGTCATCATCATCATCAACAACATCTACTACATCATCGCCATCAACATCAACATCAAGTTGACGATGAATATTGCACAAGCGAACAAACGAACGGGCCAAGCTAACCGAGCCATAGTAGATACCCGATTCACCACATACCTACTTCGGTAATATTCGCAAAAACAACATCGTAAGTGGGTCAACGCGAAGTGGGGTCATTGCACCAACCAACAACACATCACAGCACCAGAAGAAACAACAAAACCAACGAACGAACGAAACAAATGAGCAAGCAAAGCAATCACGTAACTCATACTCACTCAGCCAGTGCAGTGGCAAAGCACTCCAACTACGAGCACACTATGCCTCCGTCGACGACCACTTGCGCGCCGGTCGCATATCTCTGCATTCATTCGTGTCTCTACCTACCAGGCAACTGCAGTCGATTGGGGCGCTGTTGCTGCTGCCGCATTTGGGATTTCGCACAAGAGGTTCTGTCTGGCAAACACGTTGTGCTGTTACTCTTAGCAATGCTTGAATTGCGCTCTTAACGGTGCATTTAGTTGCTCTCTGTTGGTTTGTTCTTGTGCTGGGTTCTTGTGCTGGGCTGGTAACGGTGTCTCGTCGTTGTGAGTTATGTATGTAATGGCACAATCTACTACCACACGACGATTGACCAGCATTTGTTATCATCGGAATTAACTGTGTGGCATGCGATTAACTGTTGTTTAATTCGATATAACCTGTTCTGATCATTTGAAATAATTCTTCAGCAGAGCTGCAAATGAGTTTATCAAGAGGAGGATCCTTAAGAGTACCCATACATACATACATAAATATATACATCCATATGAACGTGCACATGTATGCATGTGTGAATGTGTGAAGAAATGAAAAGGGTCGAAACTGTGTTATGAATTAGAAAAACCTTTTATCTTAAGCAGAAAAAATAATTGTAAACATAATTATCAGTCCATTTAATCCACTGTTAGTTTGAGGACATGAAATGTGTAGGACATGGTAGTTCGTTTCATTTCCAACTTTCAAACCCTCATGTGTTTTCGGGTTTCAGATGCATTCGCATCCACCTGTGATAGAAATTGGAATTCAGTTATTCCCATAGACTCTTTAAATTGGAAATGGTTTCTTATTGTAGTTGTTTGACACATGTTTAAAATGTTTACATTGTTCGACTATTGCGTTTCGTGACAAACCACATTCCAGGTAAGTTTGGCTCCTGCTTAAAGTACAAAAGGATCGTTGCATAGCAACTGATTGGAAAGTATTTTTTTTATTTAACATTCTAGTTGCACGACACGTCGTTAGAACGAAACGGAAGAACAAACAAAAATAAAGCAGTCTTAACGAATAGGACGTTTGGAACCCACACCGATTAACTCCATTTTGCACAACTTTATTCCAACTTTTTGTAAAAAGGAAACTTCTCGCACTCAGAAAACTAATTGTGTGATAAGAGGTTGGTTGTAGCAGCTGCAAATTCGGCTGTTGCCACCGAATTGCGGTTACCACAACCAAATTGAGGTTGTCAGGACTGAATTTAGTCCCCACAATTAAAGCTAGATTGAAGCAATCTCATTTCGTAATTGATTCGGTTACTAAAACTGAATCTTCAATTATATTCCTTCTGTCAGCTACATTTCGGTAGCAACAGCCGAATTTGGAGTTAATTCGGTTGGAACAACCGAAAATCGTACCAAATTTGGTTGCAACAGCAACCGAATTCGGCCTTAATTCTGGTTGCAACGACGGAATTTGGCGTTCAGCTGCGGTAACCGAATTTCTCATGACTTTAGTTGGTTCCACTGAATTCATTTTCCATTCGGTCACCACAACGTAATTCTATATATTTCAAACCTGACGTTTAAAATTGTAAAAATAAATTGTATATTAAAAAAGTTAAAGAACGCAAAATTGTTGCTGGCGCGGTGATATCAAGACTTTTTTGTGGTTATTATGAAAAGTATTTAAAGATGTTGTAATTAATTTGCAGAAAATGTCCAGTTTTGTGAACAATTCTGAAGTATTTTCAAGATCGTTTGAGATGTGCTGCCATTGTCTTTATACAGAATGGTTCAGGACCTAAATCGACAGCGACACCACGCAGAATTGGTGCGGTGACCCATGATGGCAGGATCGCAAGGTATTCAAAAACGCTCGGATGTGGAATCTGAAATCAATTTGATTTGCAATTATTTATGAAAATACTGCTAAATACATCATCATCAATAGAACATTAAACAATTGTCACTAAGTGCGTAGTAGTTAATAAATAGAAACAAAATCAAAAATGCAGTTGTGACAACATCTATTCGGTTGTGACAACCTCTAAGTGGTGTGCAACCTCTTATTCGGTAGTCGCAACCTCAAATTCACTTGTGACACCTTCTAATTTTGGGAAGACCTTCTCAAAACCAGTGATCTGTGCGCCTTCTAGTTTTAGACTGACTGATTTGGACCTACAGTTTTACACCGGTTACGAACGGCATTTTAAATAGCATTTTCATGGATATGGATCGATAGTGTCGCCGTCACTAAACAGGGTGACCGTCGTCGAAAAAAAAATTGAAGGTGGTCAGAGCGGAGATCGCACCAACGTTCTCATATACAAGAGTCGCGCACACTAACCATTGCACCACCGACGGCCACAATTGCTGCTGTTGCCGCCAGTGTTATTGAACATCGCGATATGTCCATTCGTCGCCGATCGAAGCAATGGGGTTTGTGTTATTCGACCATCTGGAAGATTTGATGTAAGTATCTCGGTCTGAAAGCTGGTGCAGGAGCTGACGCAGGGCTACCTACCTCAATGTAGTGGATGGGCCTTAGAGAAGCTGGAAGAAGATAGCCGTTTTTTATTGAAAAATTTGTCTTCAGCGACGAGGCTCGTTTCTGGCTCAATGGGTTCGTCAATAAACAGAATTACCGAATTTGTTCCGAAGAGCAGCAAGAGGCTGTTCAAGTGCTACCAACGCACTCTGAAAAATGGGCTCTTTGGTGCAGTTTATGGGCCGGAGGCATCAGTGGACGGTACTTATTCACAAGACAATGTTACGTCAATGGAGAAAGGTACCGTTCGCTGATCATGGACTTTTTTTTTGCCCAAAATGTAAGAGTGTACTTGGTCTACATGTGCTTTCAACAGGGCGGTACCACACTGCACGCAATACCATGAACCAATTGAGAGGCGAGATTGGTGAGCAATTAATCTCACGTTCTGGCGCTGTAAATTGGCCGCCTCGTTCATGCGATTTGATTTCACTAGACTATTATTTGTGGGGGCACGTGAAGTCTCTCGCCTTCAGGGACACGCCAACCAGGATTGCTTTCTTGGAGCACAACATTGTCATTAGTGAAATACCGGGCGAAATGTAGGAAAAAATGGGTCAAAATAGATATTTCAGAATGGACCACGTGGAGCGAAGTCGTGGGTAACATTTGCAAGAAAAAATATTTAAAAAGTAGCTGGCTCGCATTGATTTATCGATGCAAATAAATACGTCATTCACTTGTAAGAATCTTCTAAATATCAAAAGAATCACCCATAACATTTGCGAAAGACCACCACTAACTGTTATTGCCCGACCAGCCGCATTTTCGAACGAAAATGGTTCGATGATGGCCGCAACCCAAAATCTACACCAAACAGTGACTCTATGTTGATGCATTTGTTTGTCAACAATCACTCATGTAATTTCTGAACCCCAAATGGAACATTTTTGACGATTAACGAAGCCATCAAGATGAAAATTATCCTCATCTCTGAAGATGATTTTGTTCACAAACACTTCATTAATTTTTCAAATATTTCTGAACAAAGAAATCGCGTTGTTCTTTCATTTACAATTCCATTTTGAATAACGCTGAACTAAAAGCTCGCACGCTGACTTTATTCTTCAACAACTACACTTTTCCGCAGACAAAATTCAAATCTCGAAATTCAAATCTTGCGTGAATTTTCGGACATCCCTTTACAGTGGCAGCCAGAATCATTTTCGAGTGGGGGAAATTAACCAGAGATCCCTTAAAATTGAATAAGTACACTCAGGTATAGATATCCAGAGGTTAACATACATCAACAAATACATCATTGGAATCCTGAGACAATTTGATGTTTCCCAATGTGCACAAAAACGGAATCGGATCTGTTTCGAACCCGCTACGATTCCTTAAAAGTATAAAACAGTGTAGGACCCGTTTCAAACTCATGACGAATCCGCAATAGTATATAAAAGCAAATCAGTGAAATTGCTATTTGACGGATCCTTTTCGAACTCTTTACGAGTTCGTAAAAGTATGAAAATGCAAAGGTCTAGTAAGGACACCAAGTTCGTTCAAGGCAAGGGAACCAAAGAAGATAAATATGAAGTTAGTTTCGAGTTCGAGTCGGTTCCGAAAAAGTAGAAAAAGCGATTCGCGTTTTCGAGAGGAATTTCATACCCAAACGAATTCGTTATAAATCTGTAATGGATTTTCGTTTCAGATAAAATGTACGAAGAAGCGAGTCCATCTCGAATGCGAAACGGATTAATATGACACAGTGATCTCTGGCAGTTTATACTAAATTCAAGTTTTAGATTTTAGTCATAGAACTAGAAAGTACGAAGTTGATTGTGAGAAGACCTCCCCTATGCACTAATGGGATGTAAGGATAAATATTTATTGCTTTTGCACCATCGGTATCGTGAAAACATTTTCTTTCTTTTACTACCCGCACTTAAGTCTTGCTCCCCGCAGTGTTTTTCGATTTCAATGCTCCAAGGACCACTTAGACGTGTTTTCAATTCTGAGGTTGTCCTAAATCTAATGTAGGAATCAAATTAAGAAATATATAGTTTGCTGTAACAAAATTCAAGAGAATTCCTGAGGAATTCGTAACAATATTCATGAGAAATTCAATTGCAGTAACAGATCCGTTGTTGCAACTGAATCAACGTCAAATTCGATTGTGGGAAAGGACAATTCTGTTGATGCAAGGTAAGCAATTAGAGTACTCGGTTGTAATTCACTTCTTGTGACGCATTTAAACATAAATGACACTGTTTCTGGGATATATATCGAATAAGTTAAATTCGTTGTTGCAGTTGTTGAGACAGAATTCAGTTGTGGCAAATATAATTCGGTTCCCACAACCGAATTAATGGGGGCTGCAATATCTTCTGTGTGTGCCTGCTGATGCGTCTGTAGTAAACAAATTAATAATATTCAATTGAAACATTAATGCACTGGAAATTGAAAAAACACACCGGAAATTTCTTTATCGATTATCTTCAGATTTTGGTGGAGGAAGTCAATCATTGCGACAACTGAAATATCCAAATTCCGATTGCTTTCATATGGTTTGAACTTCAACGGAGAATCCATAATTCATAAACAAAATTTACAATGTACTAGTATATAGACGAAAATCAGATCTGGGAGCATCTTTATTTCAAAGTCACGTCACAGTGTTGTTTTTCCTCTTACAATTTTAAACATGGAATGGTCAACGGTCCCCTAAGTTCTGACTTTTGGAACATGGCGTTGCTGTCTTGGACATCCTGACTAAATTTACCAAGAAAACGTTGACCACCATAACCAACGAGATGCAAGTTATAGACTTCACAACTTTTAACATCCCCCCTATGAGTAAACAACTTTGGCAACAAATTTAGCATGAAATTATTATTATAGGTCAAAAACCCAATGAAGTAGTTTGATTCACAGGATCTGTAAAAGGGAAAAACAGACTATCAAAATCTAAAAAAACTTGCACTGTATAATTTTCCATGAAACACAGATATTAAAATGCCGTTGTCTTTTGGAAATGTGCCATGTATTTCTTTGTAAGATTCTTAAAATTGATAGTCACTGAGAAAAAATCAAAAACGCTCTGAACTGCTCCAATATCCGGTTAAAAGTTGCCAATTGTCTAACAAAACGATTTCATTTTGTGGTATCTGAATACCAAATCTCCAAAAGTAACAAAGAACCCTAGAGTTCTTGTCATCCAAAGTGCAAGGAATATTAGCTGCTTCTACGATTGCTTAGCATTGCGGTTGCGGCTTAAAGATGGCTAAAATGTATCTGCGATCGCGTTTTATCTATTCTTTGGTTAAACAAAAAACCTCCCGCCAAGTGATACAAGGTCTGTCTATTAGTTAATTGATTGTGCAAGAATACCAAAATGTCGTAATAAGCTCAGAATTGTTGTTTGAATTCGCACATTTATACACCGATACCTACACCCATGCATGCATGCATGCATATATCGATGGTAGACAGACAGTCCGTGTAGACGTGTTATAGCCATCAATGACAAGCGGCTCAAAGCAGTGACTCTAACGCGTATTCAGCCATACGTGCGAATATACCCACATTTACACATTTGTATGGATGTGTTTGGTGACTTGACACTACTACTAATGGACTATCTACACATGTATGTATGTTTGTACGTATGCATTGCAGTGTGGCCTGGGTTTCAAAAAAAAACTTAAATTTTATACAATTTCTTGATATGCAATCAAACCATGAATTACTTGGTGAGAGGAAGTTAATGGGAGACCAATGCAGTAGCTAGTATACGGATGCTCAGCGGAAGCTTTCTTAATTTCCGAACTTAACTTAAGAAGAAGTTTCCCAATATCGTTTTGAAACAGGAATCTTGGAGAATTTACCACCCATTTCAGACTAACCCGGACTTGAACTTAATCGCGTTCTTGTTTATTTTATCTGGCTCCATTTAGATTTGTTTCTTCTCGTTGTATAATTTATCCTGGCATCAGGATAAATCAAAATGATATAATATATATTCCAAATATTCCAACAATATTGTTTTAATTTTAAGCTACTGCAAAATTTCAACACGACATTGATCCCGCTGGGGGACGTCTCCGTAACCGTAGGAATTTACTGATCCCAACTTGTTGGTTGTATTTTTGGAACAAACGAAACTCTGATGGGCGGACGTTCCCTTAGACAGACGCGAACGCTATATTTAATAACAAAAACATTTCGCACTCAGACACGACAAAAGTTGATGGAAAAATCTTTCCGAACCCAGATTAAATAAATAAATAGTTTCCAATAACATCCGACTGGGGAGAACTTTTCATACTCAGAGAGTTGTGCGCTTTCTAGTTTTACACTCACTGGCTGAAACCCGCAGTTTTGCAAAGACCCTGAACGGTTTTCGAACATTTTTTATGGCCAATTACTCGCTGTCACTACGCGAGGTGACCGTCAACGATAGAAATTTAACGTATTCAGAGCAGGGATTGAACCCACGTTATACTGTACAAGAGCTGCGCACACTAACCACTAAATATTGTAAATAAGAGGAGAACGAGTTCCCGACAGATAGATCTGTTGGGTTTCTCCGATTTTTTGATTTTATTCAAAACATTTGGGATCGCAAGCCAGATGAAGCAGAAAAAACCAGGCGATTCGAAAGAAACCTCTGATGATTTTTTGACTCCTTTTGGATGCTTAAGTTTTGTTCACAATTTTCTTTATTCATTATTCTATTTGTCTTTTCTAACTGTTGTATTTAGTTTGCCATTTTGCAAACAGATGTTTTTGTATTCTCCAAAATTGATTGTGTAAATCAAAAACATAATGACGGTACAATTTGTTTCAAACGGGAGAGTGTTTTATTACACTTTTCTCACTGTGTATCATTGCATTTGACATGATAGTGTAACACACGCTACGCTTTAGTGACAGCATCGCACTCGATTAATTAGCCATGAAAAAGCTTCCAAAACTCGTCCGGAATGGGTGTAAAAGGGTAGGTTCCAATCAGTCCTTTGAAAAGCATAAAACGCAAAGTTCACTGATTGTGAGAAGATTTCCCCTTATCCCTGCATGTAGTGGGAAAAAAGTTGCGGAAATTTCCCTACGCTGAAACACATATGAAACGTTTCTGACTCATCAGACAAGAAAATGTATTGAAAATATGTTTCGTTTCGTTTAACAGCGCATACTTGCTTGTAACTTGTAAACTAGTTATAATTTATTATAATATATATAACCGTCCTGCTCTAACGCACAGTGTGTAGTTATTCCTGCATGTACGGGTGTCTCAGTAAGAATGCACTTTCTCAGTTTAAAATAAAAACACGTATTATTTGAGATAGTTGCGATTTGTTTACCGGATCTTACAGAAGACATGTTCCCATTAAGTATGGAATAAAATATCCGTCAAATGGCCCCCACAGCTCTGATGATAGGTCATTACTCATTTCATGACCATTTCACAGAAATGTGGCTGTATCTCACCGATGACGCGATGGATCTCGGATTTGAGCTCAGGAGTTATTTCTGGTTTATTCACATAAACTCGAGATTCCACAAGACCACAAAGAAAGAAATTGCATGATCTTGGTGGCCAGTTGACATCAGAAATGCTTGAGATATTTTGTTCTTGAAAACGTTGTTGCAATAAATCGATTGTTTCATGCGCGGTATGGCAGATGGCGCCGTCTTACCGAAACCACATGTCGTTCAGATCCATGCTGTCCAATGAATGTCACAAGAACTCCGTTATCATGTTCCTGCAACGAATGCCGTTCAGTCACTGCAATTTCGGCCTCATCTTCGAAAAAGTAAGACCCAATCACGCCGCCTGACCAAAATCCGCACCAGACAGTTGCTCGTTGTGGGTGCATTTGTTTCTCAAAGATTGCGTGAGGATTTTCTGAACCCTAAATTAGACAATTTTGTGTATTCATGAAGCCATTCAGATGGAAATACGCTTCATCGGCGAAGATGACTTTTTTTGAAAATTGGCATTTTGCTCTATTACCCTTTGAACGAATTGCCGGCGCTTTCCATGGTCTGCTGGTTTGAGCTCCTGAGTAAGCTAAATTTTGCACGCATGAAGGTCAGGGTATTTTGTCAAAATTCGCAGCTTAGTGCTTCGTGAAATTTGAAGCTGTTGAGAACGATGCCGAATTGATGTTTTCGGGACTTCGGCGACACTCTCGTTTACAGCAGCAATATTTTCAAGAGACCGACCGATATGTTGCCGCACAGGAGTCTTACTGTCCATAACCGACACAGTTTCCTAAAATTTTTCGACCACTCTTCGAATGGTTGACGCATTAGGTGCACTTTCTCGACTGAAAATTCTTCAAAGTTTGCGAGCGGTCTCAGCATAACTTTCCAAATTTTTGCAATAAGTTTTCACAATTATAACGCGTCATTCTTTCGTAAAACGCTTCATTTTTAATAATCGTAATAAACATATGTATGTGACAGCTGCCAAATTTCAGAGTTGCCACCTCCACAAAAAAAAATTATAATAAATCTAAAAGTGCAATCTTACTGAGACACTCTTTATATGTCAAATAATGAAGGGTTCTCGAACAAAATCATATTCAGCGGTGAGGCTCAATTTGTTCTTAATGGCTTCGTTAGTCATTCGGGGTTCAAAAATACACGAGTGATTGCTGAGAAACAAATGCATCAACAACGTGTGACTGGGACTGGATTTTGGGCTAGGGGCATACCCGGACTATATTACTTCGAAAATGCGGCTTGTCGGGCAATAACAGTTAATGGTGCTCTGTCGTGACATGACAATCTAATTTGTTGTTCCTAAATTGAATGTTGCCATCGGTGGTACAATGGTAGTGTGCGCGGCTCTTGTATATGAGTACGTGGTTTCGATGCCTGACCAGACCACCTTAAGTTTCTTTCGACGGCGGCCACTTCGCTTAGTGACGACGACACTATCGAGTAATTACAAAGAAAAAGAAAATATTTTCAAAAATACCGCTCGAAACCGGTATCAAACTGTTGGCCCCAATCAGTGGATGTAAAACTAGAATTCGCACGGGTCACTGGTTTTGATAAGCTGTCTCCAATCCCTTCATGGAACCATTTCTTTTAATTGAATTATATGGATATGGACGACATGTGGTTTCATTACAACGATGCCATATGTCGTATATACCGAAAAACAATTCAATTACAGTCAACATTTCGTGAATTTTGAGAATTGAGAATTTTGATATAATTTCCATATCACTAATCAATTGAGGGATATAAGATTTGGAAAATTGAATGCTAATGCCACATGTGGGCCACGGAACATAATGACACTTTGAAGAAAATGGTTAAGAGCCAATAGAATTATCTACAATTTGTCAAACTCAAAGTTAACGACGCCAACATACAGTTTTTGCTGACGTCATTCTCAAAAATATTCTAAATGTTCCAGAGTACTGAGTGGCTTCTTATTTAGCATCGCCGCCGCGTCAATGCGTAAATTTCAAAAAGCAAAGACAATTATCAACTTTTTTAAAATTTGTGTACTTTGCCTCAGTCTTTTCTAATATCAAACGAGGGTCAATAATTGCTGTTGTGAAGCTTGGAATAACTATTGCTATGACCGTACACGATTCCGTCAGAAACTTGTGTTGTACGTCATTGTACGCGCAGAACGAGACACTTTTGTCCCCGCACATTTCGGCAAACGACATCTATGGGACTGCATAGATACGGTTAAACTATGATTTAGTCGAAAGTTTTTCACTGCTTTATCCAAAATTCAAAACGGGGTTGAAAATCTTTTGAAAATTGTATGAGTTATTGACTTCACCTAACCTCAAAACGCATCTGTTGATAAGGGCTGTTTTAATTTGAATTTACGAGTATTGAAATCTATTTTACATAAAGTCAATACCGCAGATTTGCAGTGTGGTCTCCAAAATTGATATCAAATCTTTTTCTAAAAAAATTATAACAAGATGAAATATACGCTACGGTGTTCAATGCTAAAATGACTGTAACTTTTGAACCGCTAATTGTATTTGATTCATTTTCCCTACGGAATATGGTAAATTTGCTTAGTTATATTATACATATATGTACATATATACATATATTATATCCTTGAAGATTATGCGTCCTTTGTGGTAAAAAAAATAAGAAAAGATATCCAAAAAATTATTTCTTTCAGTGTATCTCAGTGTCAAGGATTTATTAAATATTAAGGATATTACATATATTTTGCCACATATTTATAGCCCTAGGCAACAGCTATGAGCTTATTTAGAATTGTGTCGGAGGCACTAGACCCACTATTTTTAAGACTTCTTTCAAAATTTTAAATTTTAAACCGCCGTGACTTTTGCACCCCCTTTGAGAAAAGTGAGCCAAGCGAGCGGATTTCGTTTGTCCCAATTGTACTGTATCATAGTACAACATTTCGTTAGCGAAGTCTTAAAACGATTTTCAAAATAAAAATCCCAACACTTGAAAAATTTTGATGTCTACTGATATTTATATTATTAATCGCAAATTGCACCAATTGTAGCGAATGGAAGTGCAATTTGAAGTTTCTGCATCAAAAATCAACCATTGAAATTGGCGAGGAGAGGCCGGCGGCGGTGGCTTTGCAAGTTCGAGGTACGAATTGATTAATGGATGGATGTGTGAGGCGGTGGCAGTAGCAAAGGTAGCAAACACCGCAATTACACATGTTTGTGTTTGAGTGGCAGCCACACAAACACACACAGGGAGACACACACCAACATGGGCACGGAGTAGGCAAAGAAGAACCAAACCAGAATCGGTGAAAATTCGGTGAAGTAAACCAACAAAAACTAGTTTTCAATTCAAAGCCCAAAAACAAACAACTCTAAGGCACAGAAACACACTGAGACCGTTCAGGGTTGTATGTAAGATGTTGCCATAAACATGGCCAACTCCGACAACAACAGCAACAACTTATCAAATCATAGAAAACTTTGGAAATTCTAAGAAAACGAAGTTCAACTCTACTTTGAAAATATTCGCGCACACACACACACACACACACATAAAACTGTTTACTAGAATTAAAAACAAAATAGCAATAAAAAACAACAACAACAACAAATATCTAAGCAAGTCTGTACAACAAACCTGAATTGAATTCGGTTTGAGAAAATCGCTGCTGTTCACAGTCAAACGCTATGAAGTAGACAAAGAAAATAGTAACATCCACAAATAGCCGCCACAATAACAACACACACACACACACACCAACAGCGACAGCAACAACAACAACAATTGCAACTGCAACAACAACAGCCGCTGCAGCAACAACAATAGCCAGTCACAGTCAAAGCAACAAAGTACAATATTTTCCATTGTACACTCACACATGCCTGCATGCATGCCTGTGTTTCTGTGTGTGTGTGTTTGTGAACATATTTTGCTGTTTTCTATCTAATATCCGTCCTTGGCTCGTCTGTTCAACTTTGTCCTACTTTTTCATTAGTTGGCTCTAACAAAATTTACAACGACATGCACATCATTCATGTGCGACGGACGACGAACGACGGACGACGCTTTGCAATAAACACGAACACCACACTCGACAAGAAACAAACACCCAGCCACTCCACCACACTCGCTCGCAATGTCGGAGTCGATCCGAAGAAGAAAAACTAAATAGAAAAAATACCCAACAAAACGAAACGCAAACATTTGCACTCGCAGTCGTCGCATTCGAAGACCGACACAAAACTCTGCGAATCTGCATGCCAGTCAGTGCATTCCATCCGCCACACAGACCTGGAAATGTTGCAGTAGAACAATTCTTGATTGAGGAAGACGATGGATGTTGGTTGCATGGTCGATTGATTTCAGGGTGTGCTTTTGCAACAGATGCACTTTGACCACATCAACCCGATTTTTCTGATTTTTCTGGTTTCCCCTGGAGATAAAAACCAAAGGTTAAACATCCCACACGTTCCTAGCTCGCGAGATATGGGCGTCCAAATTTTGAATATATAATTTGATGCATTTTGACATAAGTTCGTTATTTTGTACCGGATCGGTATTTTTCGTATCCATTAACCCACTGAGAAGCGATCCCGTATTTTGTGCTGTTTGGGTAAAGTGTCTGTTATATCACAATAGGACACATGACAAAATGCACATCATTGCCATACATTGTAGAGATAATGTCAAGCTTTCATTTGCGGCTCTATTTATCATATTATCCCTTTAAATGCCAAAATTATCGCGTGGTAAAATATAAATATATAGGCAAAATTGCAGTACGACTTCCAAAAACACTCGATCTGACACTTTAAAACACGCCTAATTTCCAAGATGTCAAAAGTTTTAAACATTTTCTCCTCTAAGGTAGATGCAGCTTCGTCATAGACTTTTTATGTTTCTAAACTTTCTGTATGTCCGGGCTTTGGGATTATACCCTCTGGAGAAAGTTCAGAACCAACTTCGCGGATTCGTCCTAAAGTGTGTAGAGCTTTAAGGCGGTATTTTGGAAATAATTATTCATTACTTGTATGTATATCCAAACAAACAACATATCCTAAACAACCTATCCTATCCAAAACAATTAACCCATCTTAGTTGGTATTTTTAGGGTTAATGGGTCAAATTATACCCCAAGTGAAAACTTGAAATCTCCGCAAATATACTCGAACATATTCACATGGGCCATATCTTGAAATAATAAACACTTTCCCTAATCTTTAGCCCAAAACACACAACACCTGAAACCGTTCCGCAGTGGGTTAATAACTCCAGGAAATGTATGCATGGTTTGAGAGGTTTTCGTATAAGGTTTAAAGCACTAAACGATTTTAGTGTAAATTTAGTGCAGTTACGCCACCGTTTATCGCGGCCAGGTTTGAGATAACCTTGTTCTCTAATCTTTGCCGTTTACACCACCCAATTTGTGATTAAATTGACATTTCAGTTGGAAACTCCGTGCTTAGACAAACTCTGCGCCGAAACAAAGTTATCGAAGACGGCGGCACAACAGAAAAATTAAGTTGGCGACTATTGGTTTTGCCAGTTTTGGAAAAATTTGGGATATTTTTGAAATAACTCAACCTCAATTGAACTCAATTGAATCAGTGGGTCAAATCGGGCCAGTCGATAAAATCTGCGCACAGTTTAAACCAATAAGAGCCATTTATATCGGCGGCGGCTTGAGCTTCAAAAAAGTTTTGGTGGCGGTGGCGCGCCGGAAAATTTTCGATCGGCTTTCATCAGTCAAACAGTTGACCTTTTTTTTTGTGTATGTTTTGATTATGGTCGCATAGGTAGGTCTCAACCAGTGACTGTAAAACTAGAAAGCGCACAGCACACTGGTTGTGAGAAGCTCTCCCCAGTCCCATCATGCGATGTAATGGGAAAACATTTTTTGAATTGATGATTGAAAACACGTTAGCGACCTTAAGTATTTCAACTACAAATACTACTCGCTGAAGAAGAAATACTCCATGGCACTTTGCACCATTCCAAAAAGCCTTCTCCAAACTGATCTACAATGTTCAAAGAAAAAACTTGACTATTCTTAACCTGCACCGTCGATGGTTTCGGGTACCTTACAGTACCTCTGAGTACCTTACATTTCCTTCAACGGGGGTCACCTTGCTTTGCAACTAAGTCATTATAGCGTGATTAGCAATGAAACAGCTTCTCAAAAAACCGTTCGGAATCGGTGTAAAACTGTACGTCCCAATCAGTGAGTATAAAAGTAGAAAGCGCACAGCTCACTGGTTGCGAGAAGCTGTTCCCAATCTAATCCCTTCTTTGGATGTATAGGGAAAGCAAGTTTTCCTATTCTTATCTTGGAATTCTCTAATGGACATGGGCAAAAGCTGCCACATTCCAAGTCCCAACCCTGTGACAACTTTGTATTGTGTGAACAGAAATCTGTCATCCATATGTGTGGATATTTGTGTGTGTGCATGTATTCCTCTATGTTCATGAATTGCTGCATGTATGAGTGTTGTTGATTTGAAGTGAATAGAGAAAAAGACGCACAAATAGTGTGAGGCATATGATCAGTTGTTGTTGTTGTTTTTATACGCTTAACTAATCACCAGCTAGATGACTGTCTATGGCTAGGTCTCGGTGTAGGTAAAGGGGGCAAAGGCAAAGCCACGTCCCACATACCGACACTGCCCTCAACTCAACCCAACTCAACTCCGTTCCATTCAACAGCACGATCAACACTAACAGTAAGCGAATCGCAATTCTCTGCCTGCCATCGAATGCAACTGTGGCCACGGCTACGCTGCGCCTGTGAAGCATTCACATTTTGTATTCTAAACATTGGATCCGGCAGTGGGACGAGCATTCGTGTTCGTATCTAAAACTGTTGCGAATACAATGAACGTTTGAATTCAAACTTCATAACTGCGAAATTAGTTTTTCGAATAATTAAACTGTCCCCTCGGTCGCACTGTCCCCGTGGTGTCTTCGGTGCGTAGAGTGGATACGAATGTTAGACACAACATTCAAATGCGTTTCATATGGTTTGATGGAGATTTGCCAAATCTGAAGGTGGCGAAAATAGTAGGTACATATGTACATATGTATATGTGCATAAAACGACTACAATGTTGCTTACATTCCTCCATTGGCCAATTTCCCCAATGTCTTCGTATTATGGATGTAAAGACCAGAGTCGCCAGAACAATAAATATTAGCGGCACCGCTTAAGCGTGTGTGACACTAAAGTAGTATTGTATCAACTGGTACGATTCCCGGTGAGAGAAATGAAATGAAACTCTCTTCCATTTGGAAGAGGTCGTACGTAACCTCATTCTTTTTTACATTTACACTATCAGTTTTGGAATTTGGAAAATAGAATAATAAAAAAAGAAACAAAAGGAAAAAAATGCAATAGGAGTTTCTCCGGTTTTCCTTGGTTTTGTACGTTTCATTGTAAATGCAACCCTGGTCGCATCATTTTTTGAAGAAAACCAAAAATTGGACAAAGTCTAAGAAATCTATCTACGATAAATAAAACAGTTGGAAAATAGAAATAGAATAAAAAAAGAGAAAATTGTGAACAACAAGGAAACATTCAAACGAGTCAAAAAAAAACAATTCATTTTAATTGTAACTGCAACCCTGTTCGTATCAGTTGTTGAAGAAAATCAAAAAATGTGAGAAAACTAACAGATTTAAGTTCTTTTTCTGAAAATCATTCTCATAATTGTCACACTATTCAAGTTCCGCAAACAATAATTTTGGCGCATCCAATGATTTCTCTAATAGATGGGTTCTATTAGCTTTAAGACACGAGAAAATAGAGGCAGTAGATGACTGCAATCACTACGCTCGGAGGTCGGATGACCCATTGTAATTGTCCTGAGGATCTGAAAAGATCAAAAAGAGAAAAGGAAAGCGGAGGAAAGCCCCAGTAAAGTAGACATTCTGGTAGATAGATAGATAGACGTAAGACAAACCAAAGATATACCCAAAATAAGGTGGATATAAGGAGTAAACACAGTCCATAAGCACGATAACCTCCATGACATGAACACCACCATATATGCATACATATAAATTCTAGACATATAATATATAAAAACATAATACAGAGATCATAGGTTTACCACTCCAGATCACCAGTGGAACAGAAACCTCTGCAGGCGGCTAGTAGACAATTCGGCAGACTATGGTTGCACTAGCTCGAAACCACTTCAAACCCCGTGAAATCCTAAAAAAAAATCCACAGTGTCCACGACGCGTATAGAGACCAAACCATCTACAGAATACCATCCAACGCATTGTAACCCCCTTCGCTGAAGGGGGGGGGGGCTCCTCTTCGACTACCCAAACACGAAAGTAGTCAATCTCGTCTGTAATCCAGTTGCGAGTGAAGCACCCAACGCCGCAGTGGCCCTTTGAATTTTCGTATTGACTTTATTTTTTCTTACTGTTGAATTTTAATGTATGAGAAGTTCATACTACAAGCTTTCAAGGTCTGATACATTTTACTAAGTGAAAAATTATTGATTTCGTTGGAATAATATGTAGATAATTCAGGAAAGCCCACTCACTGGCAGACAACACAAACTTCATCAAATTTATGAATTCCATTATCAATTTGGAGAAACATTTCCTCATTTTACAAACTACGACACATTTCTTTGAATTGATGACGAATATTTCGTAAATCTTTCATCTATATTTCATCAATAGTTTATGTTGATTCAACGACAAGGTTACATCAATTGGGTGTATATTTGTCAGTTTGTCATCAGGTTGAAGTAAATTTTTCACAATTTGGATGTAAACTGTTCATCAATTTTGTATTGATGATCTTGTATTTTTTCAAGATGTCCTTGGACCACTAGATACGAGCGTTTTTTGAACGATTGCCAAATTATGCGTTATCCACCGCGATAAATTTTTTACGGCCAAATGTTCATGTTGTATGGAATAAATGGAAGTGGAAGTAATGCCCACGGTTGCCTCTATCTCAGAGTGTGCTGCATGGCGATCTTGCACACAACATTGTTGTTTTCTGGCACAACAACGGATCTTGGTCGACCTGCACGAAATGTGTCCTGAAGCAAAGAAATTCATTATACCAGTTTTTCACATTATTGTAGGAAGGTGATTATCGGCATACAAAGATTTAAATACATCAATGCACTCTTCTCTTAATAATCTACATCGAAAATTGTGAAAATTAATCGCACGAAAGTGTTCACTGGTTAATTCCATTTGCTAAGCTAGAAACTGTAACAGTTTTCAAAGCAGTTGCCAGATTGCACCTGGCAACACTAAAAATTGCCTAGGCAAGAAAAGTAAATGATAACCCTGTACCTCGTTTCTGTAGTTCTCAAATCGAAAAAGTTTTCACATGAAACATTTGAATTGAAACAAAAACGCTAGGAATCGGTACAAAAAATCGCTTCTCACATGTGACTGTTTCTGCGACGTTTGTTTTGCGAAAACTTTCTGTGACGTACTGCTTTTTTCATTCTTATTGGAAAAATGCGAGAAAATCTGTTTCTAAAAAGTAGTGAGTCGAAAAAATTAAAATGTGAAACGTCGAAGATACTCACAAATTAAAACGGTGCGAGATTTTGATATTGTTTCTACAAAAAGGTTTTTTAAGAAATTAAAACTTGGAGAAGATAAGAACTATATCTTCTCTGTTATGTATTTCAATAAATTTTTCCAAAATATTACAGCAAAATCAAGAAATCAAAAATAAAATGCAGTTGAATACATGTCTATACTTCTTTTTCTTGTTCTTTTTCGCACTAGTTTATTTTGTTTGTTTATATTTTTTTCTTACTTGACAGCTTTCTTGGAATAATATTCCAATCAAAACTTCATCAGTGTTGCCTCTTTTCGCATTGATATATAGAAACACTTTTTACTCACAAATCGAGAAACGATGGAATTTTTTGTTCCATGCTTAATGTGAAAACTTTTTCGATTCGAGAACTACAGAAACGAGGTACTGGTAGTGTAACACACGCTGTTCCGCGATCTCGAACGAAAGCCAACCACCCGAATTCGACTAAAATTGGTTTCCGGTCACGAGTACATTATGAAACTGGATTCCTCTAAGTCACAAGGAGAATTTTTGTGCTTCATTCAAATTTCTTTCCACTATAATATACATAAGTACAAACGACGAACAGACACTTAGTTTTACATCAATTAAGTGATTATAAATCTACGGCAAAAAGGTGTTTACATTTAGTTTTGACATTTTTGTATTTCAGGAGGATTCGAATGTGTTAGTATCATACAAATCTGTCGGTCAGTAATTGTTTCTACTTTTTTATGTGTAGAAATAACATTTTGTATTTAATTAGAGATATTTTTATGTGGAATTTATTTAGAATTTCTTGAAATTTTGTTTGTATTTAGAAAATAAAGAAAGTAAAATGAGCTGTTCTTATAACACTACCTCTTATATCTATCATTTTGAATGTGTTGCGAAAACGATGTACTAAAGAAGACAGTCAAAATTGCTCTTCACTCGAATGCAAACAATCAAAACGAGTGAAACCTTAGTCATTCTCTGCTCTCTCTATATCTATCTCTTACTCTTTTCATTGAATATTTCAATACTCGAGCAGCTTTTTGATAATGTTATTGTATATAACTATAAAAATTCCAACCCTGTTGAAGTAAAATTACATAAACTATGCAAAAATAATGAAATAATCAAGATACGACGCGAGAGAGAATTGCGTTTGAGTGAATTGTGACCACTTTTTCTTCTGGCCTTCTGGTCGGCTAATTCTCGATCGGATTTGTGTGTTGTCATTAATGTACATGTTCAGTGAAGAACAATTCCTTTACATTCCCATTTCCGTTTCATGTTCACACAGTCTCATACTGAAAGTGTGTATAGCTTTCTGCGGTTGAAATGATTTGCGACAGGATAATAACATTATCGAGGTAAATTTACTCGACCTTGGGTACAAAAAATTTAAGATAAATCATATGATAATAGTATGATTTGTCGATTACCGAGTCGATATGCAAGATCGAGTGCATGTAAACGCCCTATAAGCGGCATTAAACTTTTTGTTTTACACATTTTCCTAATATTTCATGAATAAAATCCTGGTTTGATCGTACAAATTAAAGCAATATTTTGTCACCTTTAAGATATCAATTCAATTTCACCAATGTAGTGTATTCGCTGTTTACGATTAGAAATAAAAATCTGACTTTCTGTAAATCGACTAGTAAAGTAATTACTGTTGTTCATTTCATCTCGAACTAATATTTAGCATAGATATTAACATAACCTTTAACTAAATGTGCTATATCTCAGAAACTAAATGGTAAAATAGTAAAAGGAATCCAATTATTGGTATTTTCGAATGATATCGAAAATTCGATTCGAATGTTATCGAATCGAATATTTCATTCTGTGGGATATTTTGGGTGGAGACGAGTATTTCAAAAATTCCACACAGTGTTTCAGCAAAACAACAACGAAGACGACAGAACTTTATTGTAATGTCTTTATAAATGATTAATATTTTGTTGTTTATCTAACAAACAAAAACATTCAATTGTACATTTTCTTTATTTTAAATGTAAAAATAACTTCCGTTTCCTTTGTAAATTTGTGTCGGCGATGAATTGTTAAAATATTTAGATTTGGAAAGAATATTGAATCCGACATATGTATATCTGAGTATGTTATTGTGATAAAACGATGCCACTGGTCATATCCAACATTGCCCTTAACTAATAAAATGTGAGGATCTAAAAATACCAATTTTGTTCTACAAAACCTTTAAATTCCTGTAAAATATATATTATCTCTTTGACATTCATTTTCCTCTTAATACAGTTAATATTGGTGCTGACCATTTCAGTTTCTTTAAAGGATCTTAATCTTTTGATTCAACTCCGGTAAGGGATCACATTAATTTTGTAGATCACAGTTCCTTTTAGGTCCATTACTGGTTTTGGAAGCAGAATCTTAAAATATATGAATGAAGATCTGCCATATGAGTTGGATAGAGAAAAGGAAGTGAAAAATCTAAATGTTCAGATAAGGGAAATGGAGAAGGAAAGATTTAAATTAATTGAAAAATAAAGAAAATTGAATAAAGAGCCCAATGAACAAAAAAAAGAACTCACATATATATGCTAAAAGAAATTATGAACATTTGTTTTCGTGGGTAACGTGTTACCCTGGGTAACCGATTGACAATCATCGTGGGGAATGAGTAGCTAGCGATCGTTTACCCATTACCCACAGGAAATGGGGAAATTAATGGGTAGAATTGGGGGCATTACACATTACCGAAGGCGTATGGGTAACTGACCTTTACACTTTAGAAGGGTTACTCAGTTTGATCGAAATTTATAAAAATTTAGAAAAAACATCTACATCTCGAAAATATCGAAAATATTTCGAATTTTTGCGGATTTCTAAGGCGGATAGACAAACATTTTTTCGAATTTTGTTTATTTAAACTATTAGAATTTATTCCATCAAGTTGAGAAAATGATATCGGCCAAGTAGCCTAAATACGGGCTCGTTTTATGGCATTTTCCATCACTCTTGCCAGAACTTCGGCGAGAGGCTTTCGCATTCTTGGCGAATACTCAAGTATCTGAGCCTTACTGACGTAAACCCGCGACTTCAAAAACCCCACAAAAAGAAGAATGGAACGGTTAAATCGGATGATCGGGCCGGCCAGTACAAATCACCAAAACGAGAGATTAAGCGACCCGGTAATGCTTTCTTCAGAATATTGGTTGTGGATCCAGAGTATGCGCCGATGCACTGTCCGGTTGGAACTACATATACTCCAGTCCCAATTCATCCAAATGAGGAAGAAAAAATTCGGTAATCGTGGCTCTGTAGTGCGCGCCGGCCACAGTCGTCGTTTGGCCCGCGGCGTTCTCAAAAAAATGGTCCGATCACTCCCCCAGCGTAAACAGCACACCACGCAGTAACTTTGAGCGGGTGTAATGGCGGGTGTAATCGTCGATGAAAAATCGTCCACCTCTTCGTTGAGATTCAGGATGGCTTGAACGTAGGTTATACGCATTTGGCGGTCAATAGCTGATGAACTGTCTGTTTCACTAAAATTCTGCGTGGGGACCGCCGGCTAATGCCCAAGTGCGTGGCACGTCGCCTGGTCGATGTTCTGGGCTCCTCTTTGACATCTTGGGCAACAGCAGCGATATTCTCAGCAGAACGGCTGCTCCGGGGCCGGCCATCTTTGGGAAGATCTCGTGTTGTCCCCCTCTCTTCAAGGCGAGTGGCCAAACGCCGCCATGTTTGTCCAGTTGGTGTCGGACGGCCAGGAAATCTGCGACGAAATTCAAGCTGCGCCAAAACAACCGACGAATTGTTGCGCAAAAAAATGGAAACAATTATTCCGCGTTCTTGCGGAATAAACAGATTCATGGCTTGTCGATTTGTATTCTGCGATTATTTACTTCACAAATGTGAAAACCGCATTGACAATTGCAGAAGTTGCAGGTTGTTCCAATACGGTAATTACTTTTGCCCCAGCTTGTATTTCCTACCACTTGGAGCACTTTATCAAACGCCTTTAGAAACCTGCACAAAATTTATAAACATTGGGCATTTTGGGCATGTGGGCATTTTAGAGATTTGTTGTTTAAGAAAATTTTGGTTTTAGCGATTTTTGAAAATATAATGCCTTATTAAGGACCCCCACTGGTTAAAGCTGTTTCATTTCATTTGTATACAAAATAGTGAAAATTTCATGAACCGAAAATTTCGCTTACATTTCATTTGCTTGGTACTCAGCTCTTTGCGAAAATTTCGTAGACAACATCCAGTACAAGGTTGTTGCGCCGAAGTAATTTCGTACGGAAACAATTGTTTGATTATTATTTGGGGCCAGAATTTTGACATTTCGACAATTTTAACAAACAATAGTAACATGTCTTAAAAATTAAACGAAGTCCGTAGAGGAATTATAAAGGGTTTTTCAACAGAGACGCTACAAAAGTAAATCGATAGGGACAGCAAACGACGCCATATTTTTTCCCGCTCTTTTGACATTTCTCTTCAGTAAGGTTTGCCATTTCATCATGGAAAGATCTACGAGCCAACAACGAGTCGAAATTATTAAAATTTACTACCGCAATTTGGAGTCAGTGGCCTCAACTTTAAGAGGCCAACTTTAAGAGGCCTCAACAATCAGCGATGAGGCTCATTTCTGGCTGAATGGCTTCGTCAATAAGCAAAATATGCGTTATTGGTCAGACAGCAATCCACACGTAATCCATGAGTCATCATTGCATCCCGAAAAAATTACTCTTTGGTGCGGTTTATGGGCCGGCGGCGTCATTGGGCCGTACTTCTTCCGTGATGATCAAGACCGGCACATTACTGTGAATGCGAATCGCTACCGTTCAATGATAACCGAATATTTTTGGCCCCAATTGGATATTATGGACTTGGAGGACATGTGGTTCCAACAGAACGGCGCCACAAGCCACACAGCGAATGCCACAATCAATTTATTGGAAACCAAGTTTGGTGAACGTGTTATCTCACGAAATGGCCCAGTCGATTGGCCGCCTCGGTCGTACGATTTGACGCCGTTAGATTATTTCCTGTGGGGCTACGTCAAATCTATGGTCTATGCGTACGAATATCGAACGTGAAATTGCAGCAGCATCGGCCGATTTATGATTGAAAATTCAAATATAAATATAAATATTCCGTTTGGAGATAAATTACAGCATTTCTTATAAAAAATTAGTCAGAACTGAATTTTTCGAGATGTAAACGTTTTTCCTAAACGTTTCGTATTATTGATCAAAAATGAGGATCGGTCTGACACTAACTACGCCTTCATTTGTGTAATGGCCGCTTACCCATAAACTGTGGGTAATGGGTAATTCCCCATCCTAATGGTTAAAAGATCGTTACTATAAATTGCTGAACCATTCCCCACTTCGATATGTATAATAGAGTAAAATAAAAAGAGCAACTTAGGGTCGATTAAATGGGGTTTGTGGGAACTGGTTCCTCTTATTCCTTTTAGGCATCAAGTTCCGCGAACAAGTTTCCTCCGGATCTACGCTACTCTAGTTAATAGAAATCGCTGATTCAGAAGAAAAACGGCATAAGTCAAAAACGTATTTTTTCAGGAAAGTAATTTAATTGTGTTTAAGCTTTAAACCTCTACATCGTATATTCTGGACTCTTTAAGGTCTCAGAGAAAGTTGTTAGGTACACTAATGCCACTTTCCACGACCAAAGGGAGCCATATTTCACAATCTTTGGTGATAATAATTTAAAAAAAAAGGGAATTTTAGACTTGTGATGTTTTTCTTCCGGATCTGCGAAATGTCCCCATTAAATACACAGCAATTATTTCATAACACTGCTCTTTCCTGTTTTGATCGGTTTCAATTCAAGCGATGATCGATTAAGACGAGCGAATGAAAATTTCTCTGCATTTATTTTAATGTAAATATTTCGTCCGATAAGTTTTCATGTGAGATAATGGTTGGCAGTTTTTGCTTGTTTTCGCGGGTGGTGCAGGGAGGCTAGAATGAAATCAAATGTAATAATTCTCTCATCGATCTTATCCCCCACTCTCTCCCACTACACTAATTTGAAAAAAAAAACTCACACCACCGCAAACATACGCACGTAACCAACAAATTTCTCATATCGAAGTTGAGGTGCGGCTGAGTTTCGTCTCACAGTCGCGTTGCGATGCGACTGAGTTCGTGCGTTGTGTATGGGAACGATAGTGTGTTTGTGTTTGTTTTCTTCTTCACTTCGGGTTGAATGACCGCCGAAAAAAGTATTTTTTCTGTTTGTTGTCGATTTTAGACTTTTACTATGGCTGGCTGGTGGTTCTGCCAGTCGGCTGTGTACTGGCGTGCGTGCGTGTGTGTGTGTGTTGGAAAGAATTGTATGCCTAAAGAGGAGAGTGCGTGTGAGTACTGTGCGTACTTGGTGTATACGTTTCTTGTCGTCTCGCCACACGGTTGGCTTTTGACAGTTTTTGTGGATGTTGTTGTTCTTGCTGTTGTTACTTGTCGTAATCATAATTGTTGGTGGGATTGTCTTTAACAGATTGTTTGTTTGTTTTTATTTAGCGCTTGCTGTCTTGTTATCTTTCTCCCTCTCTATTATAGTCTGTCGTTCTGTTAATTCCTTATTTATTTATTTCATTATAATTTTGGACAACAAGTAGTAGTACTATTGAGTGGATTGAAGATTGTTCTGTTCGTTTGTTCGTAAGTAAACAAATTCAGCCACAGATATGACACCGAGTACAATGGAACGAACGTACCTACATACAAGCATTCACACACATGCATGCATACATACATACATATAAAATACACGCATTATAATACAAAACAATAAAACCAACGGCAAACAACTACAAGCGATTTGATAGTGGGCAGTTGTTGTTGTTGTTGTCGTCGTTGACGATGGTGGTGTTGCTGTTGTTGTTATTAAAGTTGATGTAATAGAGTTTGTTGTTGTTGTTTGTTTCGCTATAGTTGGGTCTGACACTAACTACGCATTCATTCGCATTTGCAGGGCTGCCAATCTTACAACTCCATGTTAAACCCTCGTCCGTTTAACCCATAGAGTAATAAACATTGGAGTCTGCAACAGCTGTTTTTCTTTTACCCGGAAACCAAGAGAAATCACTGAGAACGTTGGAGCAACAGTTATACAGACTTGGTCACCCATACAGAATGAGAGAAATCGTTATTTTATTAAAATTGTGCTTTAATTGCAATCTCTATAAATTATTGTACTCTAACCCTTCATTACATTTTGCTTTACTTCACTTGGTATCACTTTATTCCTCGATTTAATTGTCACAAAAACCCTCACAGTTGATGAGTTTTGTAACTGTGTGAAAAACGCACTGAGCAACCCTACATACTTCCAGTCATCTATCGCTATTTCTCTTTCTTACTTTATCCTGTATGTTTTCCCAACTCTAGGGTTGATCAGCTGTGGCATTAGATCTGAGCAAACGCTTGTTGGAATGATAAAACGTATGAAACTGGAATTTTACTGGGAGAAATTTGATTTAAACTATATGGCCGAAGAGATGCAAAAACAATTTGTAATCTTTTTATCTATTATTCAGCTGTTTTTGTTTTCTTTCGCCCATTTCCGGTGTTCGGAATAAACTATTTGACGACACCAAAACCAGAGTGATCTAAGCGACATTTTTACCAAAAATGAGTTTATCATACAATGGCATAGCAAAATCATAATTCTTTCAGCCCGCATTGATCTAGATGCTTCAAAGTACTTTTTCCCTTGTGGGATCACAAATTCTCACTATAGAATTTTATTTTTTACTTGGCGACGCTGGAACCAGAGTGATCTAAGTGACATTTTATTTACCAGTAAAGACTTTATCACACAATGGCATAGAAAAATCATAATTCTTTCAGTTCACACTGATGGTCCATAACTCCCAAAACTTCCTTTCCCCCTACAATTTTTTTTCGATATAACGCTTGCAATGGACGAAGCTACGATCCTGCGAAATATGAGGATCATCACACTTATCTTTCTCTTGCTACAACTCTCGAGTACAATGAATATTTTGTAATCTGGCAAAACCAACGAAGTACGTTAAAACAAATTCAAAATCAGCTGATGCGATTATCTTTTGTTTTATTAAATCTTGTAATTGAAAGGGTGTTACGTAACCATAAACAATGTATAACAGAACCAGACCTAAATGAAAAGTGAATATGGCAATGCAATGCTCACCGCAGCCATCTTCATCGACTTCAACTAAGAATGAAGATTTTTCAAGTGCTCATTCTTCTTACCATCCAGATCAAAATCAAGAAAGTTCCACAGAATTAGAAGACAATGAAGGTATAGTATGTGTGCATATTGCTGAATATTAAAGGCTGGAGAGATTACGTTTATTGAGTAATTTGGAGGTAGATTACAAAACCATAGTATATTTACAGATAATGAAGACTTTAAATCCAAAGGGTTCTATTGGTAATTTGGGAGAAGTAAACCATCCAGATTCCGATGAAACTGTTAGAGGAAGGAAAAGAGTTCGAAATTTCGACAGTTGGACAAAGAATATAAGGAAGCGAAAAAGAACTTTTGCACTTTATGATGTTTCTGGTGAATAAATCGGTACATATACAAACGATCGCCATGCACTATCTCGTCAGTGGCCATACCTACCTGCCTAACGACACCGACTTCTCTTTCATAAGTCGAGAACTAAAGAAGAAGACTGATATCTATTCACCAGAAGATTGGATGAAGCTCGTCCGTGAATGCAGAAAACATAAACCATTTGCAGTGCGAGATATGATAAATAAGTTTGTAGATTTTCAAAGTCTCACAGGACTATTCAAAGATTATACGATTGCATTAAGAGAAGGCGCAAAAATTTCTAAAATGCGGAAGATAAAGTTTTGTACAGGTTCAAATTTTATCAGTTACAATGATGATTATACGGAAACATATGAAACTGTTGATTTGAAACCAAATAACATCGATTCCGCAACTTTTAAAGAATTATATACCGGAAAATCGGCCGAAACTAGACTTATATCATACCAAAAAATGCAAGACATAAAAAAACTTTAAAGTTCGTTCCTACATCATCAGTTTTATTTAAAATTACCACATTTTCCTAGAAGAAGCGGAAATCAGGAAGCACAAGAGGATGACAATTTATTGCCCGCTGTATTTGGTGATGATTAAGATGTTGTACTTCTTATGTGTCAAAGTTAGCACTTACACTGTAATACATTTTTAAAATTTGTGAACTGCCATAGTGATCTAAGTGATTTTTTTCCGTAAAACCAACAATATTTGCTTTATTGAATATAACACATTGTTAAAACTTGTTCCTTTTGTTTTTAAAACTGTTTAGAAGTATATTTAAATAACAAATATAAATAAAAACCCCATAGATTTTTTACAGGGATGCTTAACGCGTTTCCTTTATTATCTCAGAAACATACTTTTGTGCCCTAGATCACTCTGGTTTTGGTGTCGTCATTTATGCATTTGAACAGATCTGTCAATTTATATATTTGATTTTCTTCTCATATTATTTGCACAGTTCCAATTTCTGCTCGCATTATGACAGATCCAATGGAAAATTAAGCAGTCTGAAAGGGACTTCAGCACTTTTCCGTTGACTATAGGAGATGGTACAAATGATGATTGTTTTTTTTATACCATCGCCAGGCACTTCGAATTTAAATATGCATGTATGTGGTCCAATTCGTATCGAATATTTTTTTTTTTCAAAAAAATCGCCAACACAGGAAAATCACTATAATAAATATATGGGTGTAACTCGGAAACGATGCGTGCAATCGCCCAAAAATCTCTTTGAGCTCGATTAGAGGATATCTTTACTATGGCATTTTTTTATACACAAATCTCTCTATTTTAGCGATTTTCTTTATATAAATCATAGTTCGAATTTTTGGAAACACCGAGCGCATTTAAGAACCGGTTTCAACAAACCAAACCGGGCCAATAAACAAAAAAGCATCTGCCAGAGGTGAGTATTCTAACCGATTTTGAACTACGGTTTTAAACCTGTTTCTGCAACCGGTTATTGTGCATAATTGACCGGTTTCCACGCATTTCTTACATTTTCAACTGAACTTTTGCATATTTTCTGACTCATAATAGACCATCTTAGCAATTTTAACTCAAGGTGGAATACTTTTCCCCACCATGAAACCGCTGAGAGAGTATAGTGTGTTATACCATATTGGAATCGTATATACTTCAGCTAAATGGCGTTTGCTTCCGAGTTAAATAATTGCTGCATCTAGGTGCATATTTTGGACAAAACCCTAAATACCCAATTTTTTACTCTTTCTTAAAGTCTACTGTATACCCTAGACTCGGAACCCCTAGAGATTTTGGATTCTTCTGAAAATTTTACCATTTTATATTCAGGTCAAACTAAATTCATTTCCATAATTTCATGCGAAACGACAAAAAAAAATTAAGAGTTACTGGTGAATACAAAATACTACCTAAAATGCCAAATGCCGTAGACTTTGACTTCAATGCGGCACGTCTAAGAGTTAACCGAGTTGCTTCAAATTTTCACCAAATACATTTTATACCAAATGACATAACAAATGACAAACATATTGCATTCGAAGTTGATTCAAATTCCAAAATTTCAGTTAGAACTCTTTTATAGTGGCCATCGGTGGTGCAACGGTGTGCGCGGCTCTTGTACATAAATTCTTTCGACGACGGTCACCTATCCTAGAGACGGCGACAGCATCGAGTATTTAGCCACGATAAAGCTTCTCCATATACAGTTCGGAACCGGCGTAAAACTGCAGGTCCCAATGAGTGAGTGTAAAACTAGAAAGTGCACATATCACAGGTTGTGAGAAGCTCTCCCCAATCCGTTCATGGGATATACTGGAAAACCATTTTTTTACTCTTTTGTGGTTTTCAATCTTTTGTATATTTACAAGTCTCAAAACTTTGGAGTCGTCTGGGTATATGAACGGATATGAAGGGCACGACCTTTATGCAATCTTCAAAAGTAAATTTTTCCACCTTCTTTAATTTTCGGAACCCAACAATGAACCCTATTTGATAGCAAGTTAACAGTTCAATTACACTGACCAAGCTTAGCGGTTAACTCCGTTAAACCACCCTAAACCAGAAGATTACTCATACAATTTTAATCTGTAAAAACTGAAGTTTAATTGTTAACCTCTTATTAAACTGGTGTACAATTTTATGTAACTCTGCTTATTATTAAAAAAAATTCAACCACAATAAAAACATACACAAAATATCAACTGTTTGACAGACGGCAGTCGAACGAACATTTTCCGATGCGTCGCCGCCACCAACATTTTTTTGAAGCTCACACCGCCGCGACGTAATTGGCTCTCATCGGTAGCAAATGTGGCCCGATTTGACCGACTGATCCAATTTTAAAGGTTAATTTAGTTCAAAAACATTCCAAAATTTATACAAAACTATTTAAACCCAGAGCCGCCAATGTACTTTTTGTGTTGTACCGCCGTCTTCGATAATTTGGTCTCAGCACGGAGTGGCTCTAAATTGGTCTAACCACAAAGATGCCACATGAAATGACAATTTAATCTCAAATTGGTTGAAGGTTAGATAACAAGTTTATCGCTAACCTGGTTGCGATAAACTGGGGTCTAAATGCGACATTAGTTTATCCGATACCAGGCGTGCCATTCGCATAAGAAGTGTGAATATAATTGAATTTTATCAGACATAATTAGATCTGGAAATTTCATTAGATCCAATAAATGGTTATAACGGGGTTTTCAATAAGAGCGCTACAAAAGTCATTTTAAATAAAACAAAATCGGTTTTAGATACCAATGAAATTCTTTATTCCTGTGAAAGTACGTTCGATGCCATTATGTATGAAATTCGATTTCTGTTGCATGGCCACCACGGGCACGCTTGCAGAAGTCCAGATGCTGAACCCAATTTTCGACGGTTTTCAAGCATAAATCGGCCGATACTGCTGTAATTTCACGTTCGATATTCGTACGAAGTTCATCAATCGTCGCTGGCTTGCTGGCATAGACCATAGACTTGACGTAGCCCCACAGGAAATAATCTACCGGCATCAAATCGCACGACCGAGGCGGCCAATCGACTGGGCCATTTCGTGAGATAACACGTTCACCAAACTTGGTTTCCAATAAATTGATTGTGGCATTCGCTGTGTGGCTTGTGGCGCCGTCCTGTTGGAACCACATGTCCTCCAAGTCCATATTATCCAAGTGGGGCCAAAAATATTCGGTTATCATTGAACGGTAGCGATTCGCATTCACAGTAATGTGCCGGTCTTGATCATCACGGAAGAAGTACGCCCCAATGACGCCGCTGGCCCATAAGCCGCACCAAACCGTAATTTTTTCGGGATGCAATGATGACTCATGGAATACGTGTGGATTGCTATCTGACCAATAACGCATATTTTGCATATTGACGAAGCCATTGAGCCAGAAATGAACCACATCGCTGAATATGATTTTCCGATGAAAACTCGAATCATTTTCAAGTTGTTGCTCAGCCCAATTCACGAACATGCGATGCTTATGGTGGTCAAGCGGCTTCAGTTCTTGCGTCAATTTGATCTTGTAAGGATGTAGGCCAAGATCTTTTCGCAAAATTCGCCACAACGACGTCACAGAGATGCCCAACGCTTGAGAACGACGTGTGAGAGACACATTTGGGCTTTCTTGAACTGAAGCCTCAGCGGTAGCAATATTCTCGACACTACGGGCACTTCTTTGTCTCACTGGCACGGGAACATTTTGTACTGTGCCTGTGGATTCAAATTTTTCCACTAGATGTTCAATTGTTGATCTGGTAGGACGATTATGACGACCATAAATTGGACGTAGCGCTCTTAAAGTTGAGGCCACTGACTCCAAATTTCGGTAGTAAATTTTAATAATTTCGACTCGTTGTTGGCTCGTATATCTTTCCATGATGAAATGGCAAATCTTACTGAAGAGAAATGTCAAAAGAGCGGGAAAAAATATGGCGTCGTTTGCTGTCCCTATCGATTTACTTTTGTAGCGTCTCTGTTGAAAAACCCTTTATCTAATAGAATCAGAACTTATCTGTAACTATCTCTATTTGGGACTAAGTAAATATAATTTGATCTCAAATTTGTACCGCCTAGATATAATGGAATCTTACGACCAAATGTAATAGTTATTGATTAGTTCTGATCTAATTTGATTCTATTACATATAAGCATTTTTCGGATCTAATTAGATCTGCTAAAATCCTGTCATATCTATAAGGGCGTGTAAAAATGTCACTAAAACAGACATATATGATCTCACCCTAGATCCAGTTATTTTAATTTGGGATCTAACTAAGCCTAATTACATAGTTATACATCAGTTCTGATCAAATCTAGTTCTGATCTAAGATATAACCATTTTTTGGATTTAATTTGATATGCAAAGATCTGAGAATGTAACAGAGATTAGAGCCGTACGTGTATTACAAATCCCTTATTCATACAAAAATGACATCTGTAACACCGACATTTATTTACATATATATGTAAACGTTGTATTTGATTAAATCTCCTTTGATCACTAATTTATTAACAAAAATTATCAGTGTGACATGAAGACACGCTACGAATGTGAATCCTCATTTGTGTAATTGAAATTATTTTTGCATTTCGGAGTTTTGTCCGATAACGGTGAATATTCGTTCGTATATCTATGTAGATGTATGTTTAGGGATGTTTAAATAAGTGTGTTAATTCGTTTTGACGACTTCTTCGTAGATGAGTGTTTTCTGACAGTGGGTGTCTCTCATTTTGTTCATTGTGTTCGTCTTGTACAGTGAATAATTCCGAATGTGTGGGCAAATTTACTATGTTGAAATATATTAGTGTATGTATGGCTGGTTTTATGTAACTGAGGTTGCTTGGCTCAATGTCTTTAATGGGCTTAATATACATATTTTGCCACAATTTTTTGTCTGGCCTTTCCATTTTCATTTCTTTTGTGTACACTTTTTTTTACTTTTTTGCGGACTTTTTGTACTTTTGTGTACACTGTTTGTACTTTTGTGTACACTTGTTGTTGTTTTTGACGTAGAATACGTCTTACCTTACGGTATGAGGAGTCATGTCAGGTTTTTATTGTTGTAATCTTTATTTCATTGAATTTGAGGAAACGGCTAGATGAATTTTTTTAAAATTTTTTTTGTAGGTAAATGAAGATGTTATCTTTCGTTTGATATACATTTCATATTGGTTGATATATTTTTAGTATTTTAATTTCTCAAATGAAAATTGTTTAAACACATACACTCAAACATATGTGTGGTGTTTGGTTGAGTGTTTTTGGTTGCTCAACATTGCTTAGGAACATGTATCTAGTAAAAAGTGAAACGAACAGCAAGCTATTGTTGCTTGGCAACATGTATCTAGTAAAAAGTGAAACAAACAGTAAGCTAACGTAATAAAGCTTTTTTGCGAAAGCTTCAATAAAGCTGTTGTAACATTAATTTTGAATTGTAAAGCGTAAAGCTTTCACACAACGCTCGAATGCTAATGCGAAGACTCGATAAGGTAAACCTTTTTTAATATTAGGGCGGCCCTCTCAACATTCGCAGAACTTATTTCAATAAAAATATTAATTAAAATACATAAATTAAATTAAGTTTAAAAAAATTGAACATAATATTTTTTTTTTAAACGGACTTGAATCAAATGACGTTGGTAAATATAAAAATTACAGCACACAGTTGTCCGAGGCCTTCGGCCACGGACTGTCCCTGCAGGCTGTGTCAGAGACGCGGCCATTAAGTTTAACGTAGAATACGCCATCCGATAAGACAGAAAACATATATAACAATAAATGATAAATAATATAAGCAAATGAATTTATTGTTATATATGTTTTCTGTCTCATCGGATGGCGTATTCTACGTTAAACTTAATGGCCGTGTCTCTGACACAGTCTGCAGGGACAGTCCGTGGCCGAAGGCCTCGGACAACTGTCTGCTGTAATTTTTTTTTTATATGAAACACGTCATGTTACCCCCACTGTATTGCCGCCAGAGAAAAGATTACCGATCCGGAGTCCTACTTCGTCCACTTCGAAAGCAAAAGATTTTTGTACATTTATGAAATATCTGCATTCTACGAAATATGGAATTTCTAAAATATGAGACTTTTTTAAAAAAAATTCTCATGTATTAATTGGCTTACAAAATATACTTTTAGCACTTTTTCAGTGAAGTCACATGGCAACCCTTCAATTGTTGCCTTTCGCTTCGAAACCCCGTAACAACTAAAATTGTACGTCCAACCACTGTAGTTTTTTTAACGTTATGTTATATGTCTATGTGTGCGTACCTAAGTGCGTGTAGTATTACTGTACGTGTGCGTGATATAGTGACAGGAGAGCAATGGGGTGTCCCATGAAACACAGAACGCGTATTTCAGCGACATTTTCCTTCATTATTAAGCCACTAAAGTTTTGACAAATTGCTTTTAGTTTTCAAGAAAACCAAAACATAAAATTAATGAAAAGACAAACGTTTGCTTTGTTTCTCGCTATTCGTTCCTCTCAGTGGCTCTTACTCTGCCAGTTTCAATTCTCTTGAAAGATATTCACGTTCACCAACACCACTACAATGTTGGCACTTTTGTCATAATCGCGGGAGCAGATTGGCACGCACATACACACACACACACACATGTGTATAAGTGGCCAGATTCATAATCAGTATTTTATTCGAAACGCCAACGAACAAGGAACGAATTTATTTCGGGCTGTGTTAATGTTTTTTCTTGCTGCGATGACAAACAATCGTGTTTTTCCTCTGTTTTGTTCAATTTCTTCATTAGTTGGTGTGTTTTTTTTTTAGTTTTTGGCAGTTCCTCATCGGCGTCTGCCTTTCTTTTACCTCGGGCAGTTGTTTTATTGCGCTTTCTTTTTACTTGCTACTTTCTTACAGTACTCGATCATCCTAGTGTGGATGGCAAACATTGGCGTTAGCGAAGGCAGCGACTTTGACGTGCGCGAATGACATGAAATGCGTGAACCAGCGATAACTGTAAATCGTGAAAAAACCTAAATGACGATCACATGGAGTGTTCGTTCGTCCATATGAACACTACGTGCCCAGCATAGTCGAAACTTTCCAATGCGTGTGTGTGTAAGTATGGGCCCTCATACCTAAACATACGTTAACGTATATAAATATGTAGATACGTGTCTTCGCAGCAATGAATTTAACAGCTATTAACATTTTCCCACCAATCTAAACTCTGGAATTGCCACTGTTTGGATGTCTGTCCTGTATTCCTCGAGAAGGGAATTTTATACTTATAATTTAACGGCCTTATTTTATAAAAAGTTATAGGAAGTTTGAGAAACTATTTACCATACAGAAAACGTCTCTCAAATCTCTCACAACTTTTTATGAATAAGGCAGCAAAATTATAGAGGACGTCTGGTTTTTATGTTCGATCATGGTCGGATGGTGATTTGTGCTGATCTGGAAACACTGTAGACGTTATTTGAAATACCTGCATCGATTAATTCTAACACTTCGAATATGTAAAGATTAATTTTGACAGCTGAAGTGAGTGAAGACTTATGAACTACCCATAAAATAACGTAACTCAACGCAGGTAGTCACGGAACAGCTGTAACGTTTTATAAATCACCAAGCGACAAAAGTGATGCGAAGTGACTGATTCAGTTCTTGTAGACTAAGACGCTTAGAGCAATCAAAAATCCGGTCATGCTAGTCACCAGGTTTTCGGTTGTCTCGAAAAAACAACAAATTTGAAAACCCGGTTAGGCATCACGGTTCGTATTTCGTGGTATTTCGCATTTTTGTTTAAAAAAATCGACAAAATAAGAAACTTGCTAAAATAAGAAAAGTGGCTATAACTCGGAAACGGTGCGTCCAATATTTTCTACCACCGTCAGAGCCTTTAACCAATGGATGTCTTGAATACGCCATCACTTGTTTTATTAAAACAAAAATAGTTTTAGGGGTTTAAAAAAGATATTTTATTTAGAAAAATATCGATGGACCCAGTAATTATTAAACCTCCGATTCCACCGATTGTTCAAAAACGCAAATTGGCAAAAGGCCGGCAGTTGGTGGCTTTCCAAAAAAGAACGCTGTACCGGTTTTCTGTTTTGTCGTTCTCGTGCAAATACCGGAGAAGAGTATTGCTTCGATCACTCGATACGATACTATATTGAAATTGTATTTGGGAAACCACCTAGAGTACGTTACAGGCCTCGTAGTGAAAAGTGTACATATGTTTAAATCTTAGCAGTCCTAATTACATAGATCTTGTTAGGTCCAAATAATTTACCTCGGCAGACCTAATTAGATCCGAAAAATTATACCTCATAGGATCAAATTTGATCAGATATAATTCCATCTCAAATTTTTCCCTGCAAGATATAATTAGATCTTTCGTGGTATACATTTAGGTAGATATAACTGTATCTCGCCTCAGATTTAATTATATATCGCCTTATACCTAATTATATATCACTTTTGATCCAATTATATCTAGCTGGGACAAAGTAGAGACCAAATTAGATGTAACTAGACATAATTAGACAGTTATAGGCAAGTTCTAATCTAATCTGATCCCAGTAGACATAACCATTTTTCGCATCAAATTAGATCTGCTGGATCCTATTTTACCTACACGTTTCTACACGGAATTTCAAATTAAAAAAATGCTTTCCCATTACATTCCATGAAGGGATTGGGGTGAGCTTCTCACAATCACTGGGCTGTGCGCTCTCCAGTTTTCCCTCACTGATTGCGTGCTACAGTTTTACACCAATTCCGATCGGTAGTTTGAGAAGTTTCTTCATGTCTAAGTACTCGATAGTGTCGCCCTCACTAAGCGAGGTGGCTGTCGTCGAAAGAAATGTAAGCTGGTCACAGCAGGGATATTTCATAAACAAGAGCCGCTTACACTACCATTGCCTCACCGACGGCCACTCAAATTATTCAGAAGAATTGTTTTCGGTTGGGTTCGAGTAGTTCTATATACGTAACTTAGTTATTCCTAAGTCGATTATTATTTTTAAAAAAGTTTTGGAAAAACGGGTTCCAAGCGTATACAATTTATGATTTGTAGTTTTTTCGACCTTGCGTACTTTTCTTTATCAACTTTTCTATAAAAAAACAAATAACTAGTTTTCCCCTACATTATGTGAACGGATAGGGTAGAACTTCTCGCAATCAGTAAGCTGTGCGCTTCCTAGTTTTACACCCACTGGTTTTTCTGACTCTTATACGACTGATTGTATTCATAGTTGAAATATACATAAGTATGTAGTTTCATTCTGAATAAAAATAACCTTCGTTTTTTCAACAAATTGAAAGAAAATTGTAAAAATGAATCAAATTTACTTGAGGCGATAGTACGGAACTTCGTTGATACAATCTGTATGGGGGAATAACCAATCTACCTAGCACAACCCAGCAGTTTCAAAAGTAGCTAGTGGCTCTATGTAGTCAGTTATTTCGTTAGCGAAAAGCCTGACTAGCTACTTGAGTGGCTACAGGTAATGCCTGAGTTCGCCTTTTGATTATTATAAGTATGAAAACAAGGAAAAAACAATGCACTGAACCGTTATCCCGTTCTGATTTGTTGGTTGCCTGGTTATTTTTTTGTGTTGGCGCCAGTTGCTATTAAACGGTCGTAGAAGTATCATCGTGACAGCGTACGTGGGTTAGAAGTATAAAAAAGAGCATTTTAATAAAGCAAAAGACAAATTAAACGCTTAATAAAGAAAGAAAAGGAACAACTTGTGCAAAAGTTTGAAAATGTGGAAAAAGAATGTGGTGATGATAATATAATGCAAAAGATTTATTCCTAAAATTAATTCATTGTGGTCCGGCGAATTCATCAAGCGGATTCTACTAGTCAAGTAGCTAGTAAAATGTTGTTGGATATTTCGTCAATTCCATGTAACTAGCGATGTGCATGGTACATGGTAGTGCAGAGGGTAGCCACTGACCACCGTCAATGACATCCCCATGTTAAATTCGTCAGTGTAAAGCATTGCTGGCAGTCTGACGGGTAGTTAATGCTAATTATTGGTAGTTAGGGAAATAACTCAAAATTCGTTAGCTACGTCGATTGCAGGCAATATAGAAGTATTTGCATGTGGTAGTCAAAATTCGCGCTCAGTTTTACTCTCACCAAAATATTTTGTTTACAGCCTCATTTACTGGTATATCCCACCTCTGAATACAAGTTACTGGTTTTAATTTCACGCCCATATTTCCTAAACCGCTCGATATTTCATATTATAGTCTTTAGCAATATTATAGCTCTTAGAAAGCTTGACAACTCTCTAAAAGACTCAAATAAAAAAATTACACCAGATCTGGGAAAATCTAGGGAACGTTACGAAAACAAAAATATATATTTTTCGTCTTTTTTAGCTTATATCTTTCACATGGTCGAAAAACCATAAGCAACGTCTTCATAAAGTTTAAGCCCATCATATTCTTGACAATTATGTAAAATACACTGAGTACCAAAAGTGACATGTATGTAAAATGGGGAAAACGTATTATATAGAACAGAAAAATGTGAGCCCATATATGCCACATGGTTGGAAACCCATAACCACAGTCTTCTCCAAAGTTGTAGCCCACAGTATTGTTGATAACTTTGTAAAATAGACTAAGTATCAAAAGGGATAAAGGATAAAAGATAAAAAGGGATCATAAACAGTTGAAAGTATAGTAGTTTATTGTGGCTTTTGGTTCAATATCTGTCACATGGTCGAGAAGGCACAATCATTATCTTCTGCAAAATTGTAGTTGACAATATTATTGGCACCTTTGTATGGCCCTTAGAAAACAAATTGTTGATGGGGTTACTACGGAAACGGAACGTACAATACATGCGTTGTTCCCCGTGTTATTTGTCCGCTTGTGAAAAAAACCCTAAAACACAGAAACTACACAGAGAAATTATGACTTTCACTACTTCGAGCTGAATGAGGCTGTGTGTGTAGTGTGTGTGCATGAGAGCATGTGTTGGTCGATAAACACTTGAAGCGTTTCTCAACCGCACAAACACACAAATGCCCGCTTACATTTCCCTTCCATATCTCCAAATATATATGTATGTATGTATGTGTATACATTCAATTGCATAGAGAGCGTGTGTGTACTATTAAATGATTTGGCAACTTGGCAAAAAGTAATTAACATATCGTTGGGTCTGTCCGGGTCCGTTTGTCATTTGTGCGATCGTTCGAAGTCGCATGATTCGTGGGCAATTGCCACTACTACTACTGCTATCACCACCCCAACTATCCCTATCAGTGTTAGATACTTGGATGTGGCTTAAAAGTGAGACGCATGTACAAGTATTAACCATTTCCTGTAAAATTAGGAGGAATTGAGGCGGCTTACAGAGGATGTAGTGTAGTGTTACACACAAAGAACAAAGAAATGTATAGGGCTCGTTTGGCGAAAAAATCATTTATCTATCCACAAAATTACTTCGCTTGATAGTTAGGCTCATAGCTGACCACAAAAGGTGATACATTCCACGCAAATAAGAAATGTTTAGCGCAAATATATTTTCTTTTGTTATAAACGAATTTTCTTTTATCTCAAGACTCTCATAAATTGCGTTTGCGGCAAACAAAGAAACTCTTTTATTATAAACGAAAAGTAAAAACGCATACACTCAAAGGTGATCGCTGCCATGAATTTATCCTCTCTACTCTGAGAGAAAGCAAGCCAGCGGCGCTAACCCCAAGGTATTCTCACAGAATGCCTCCAGATATGCCTTCTGAGAAAGTTTATTGACATTCCTATGCCTTCTCCTCCTAGCTGGCATGCGTGGAGGCCCTTCTTACTCATTTTCCTACACTGGCGAAAAATTCCATATATATTCACATCTCCCTTCTTGAAGGGGACCTCCTCTAAGAGTTCAAAAAGATTTGATAGACTTGTTTGTTTCCCTTCCCAACGCAAACCTTTCAGGATGCCTTCTCATTACCTTCGAAAAGATCCAATAGACATGCAAACTCTTTTCGTTAAACAGGTCTGTGGACCTGCTATTCTTCATGAAAACCTGCCTTATCGCATGTCAGCAATTCGTCATAGAAAAATCATTACATGTGGCAGCCGAGTAGATAACACGTCCGACTGTAAGTACTGAGGTTGTGTGTTCGATTTTTGAGGCTGAAGATTTGAAAAAATCTTGATGTTGTTAAAATATTGTATTAATAATTTAGCTAGGAGACATAAAAATGTCTAATCACTGAAAATATTAAATATAAATAAATATTATCAATATATGTATATATTTGTATTCTTCCTTATGTTTTTCTAATATTGTTATTTTGAAGGCCTTCTACAGGCCTTCCTTTGCAGTCCTCTTAGGAAGTATTCCATAAGCAAGCTTCCCAGTGAACCTGAAAGGAAAGTCCGTCTATGCGGCATTTTCTCTGCAGGCCTGAAAAGAGAAAGGAAATGTGCAGGCCTTCCCTAACCAATGGCGCCCTATGTTAATTTTGAACGGCAATTGCATTTGTAGGGTGGACCAATTCACTACCTTTGACTACCAACGCCAATAAAATACCAGGCTACCACTTCCAGTCAACATAAATTCTCTTCAGTGCAATAAAACCCGTTAGCATTAAACGAGGAAGCAGTTTGTGACAAACGTTTTTCGTTCCTTGTTTTTTTTTGTATTTAGATAACCTTTGTGCGATAAACAAAAGAGCAGACGATGGAAAAATTTTCTACTTCTCGTAAACATATCTGGAGTTTGTTTGTTGTAACCGTTTTTCGGTGTTCGTAAACGATTTAATTTAATTACCACAAAATATGTGATATGTTTGCTTCAAAAAACCTTTCGTTTGCCCCAGTTACATTACCCAAACGAAGTTCAATTATCTGAGACGTAACGAAATATTTCTTTATTTTTCTCCACACGGAAATATTTATAGTACAGATCTAAAACTAATCCCTGTGTTACGTTACAAATATTTCATAATAAATTCGTACTCCTTTTTAGTTTTCACGAATATGGTATTACTATTGTTTGCAATAAACAAATTGTCAAAATTTAGACCGCAACCAGTTTTCAAACAATTGTTTTCGTACGAAATATCTTTGGCATAAAAACCCTGTAATTGATTTCGTTCACGAAGTTTGCAACGGAGTTCTGTAATTTTTTAACGATGCAAATAAGTACACGCTGAAAAATCTGTGTTTTTCGGTTTTGGGTGCAAATATAACGTGCGTGTGGAGCTTGTCGCAAACATAGTATAGTTGTGTTCAATATTACATATTTGAGACACCATGCTTAATATGTTATAATATATGTGTTTGTGATCCAAATACAGCTTTGTTTGTGGTACTGTTTGTTTCATATTTTTTACAGCTTTACTCTGTCGAGTCCAAAATAATAACTGAGAGACAAAGAGCGATTGTTCACAGTCTATGTTAATGTTATTGCAAGTGTAAAACTTGCATCATTCTTTCAGTCAGTGATTCAAAAACATTCCTGAATTCGTGTGCAAATGAATTGAGTGTTTCTCATGTTGGCTGATCTGTTGCGGTTTAGTTTCATATGTACATTCAGTCGTCAATCATTCGTTTGGGACCTTTGAGAGGAAATTCGAATGCTTCGACGTAAGAATATGAATGGTAGGGATAAAACGCGCATATGATTCTACGTAAAAGAAAACGTGCAAATATATGAAGACTTGCAGACTTGCAAATATATGAATATTTGGAGTGTGTTCCAAACATATGCATGACTCGTGAAGAATGTCTTTGAAAGAATATGACAGAGGCAGATTTTTTTCTAGCATGTAGAGCTCGACGGAAGGACTTGTGCTTGCAGATCTTCTCTAGGCCACGGTGACCCACAGTAATATGGCGAATCTTATAAAGAAAAAAAGAACAGAACGACGGAGCCGTCTACAATAATACCTGGTGTCATCAATACAAAAAAATGCACAAGCGTACTGAAGGTAAACTACAGAATCAAACACACTTGAACTTTCACGATAGGTCGATGGTATGTCGGCTTCGGCATCTTTACCCGACATACCAGCGCAGTTGACAATCTGGATAATCAATCCGAAAGTGGACCAGGAGGGTCAATCATGACTTGAGTGAGTGACCATGTGACATGATGGCGTCCCAAGTGGGGTCGCAAAGTGTTCATGACAACGTGGGTCCCGAGATGTCATACCGACGTATATCGGGAATCTGTGATATAATGGCTACATGGCACATGCCGCTCATCCAACATTGCGACTAGGCTTCGGCTCAATTTATTTCCGTACAAGCTGACAATTATGTCAAACGCTATAGAAAATTGGTTAGTTTGCCACTCACCATTTTGGTACCTCCCATACACAAGTTGGCCGGTCTGTCGGTTGATCAATACGATATCTACTGTAAACCACAACCGATCTTAATGAAATTCGGTACAGAGCAATACTTTGCAAAAGCTACTTTGTAATATAAAGTGAACTGCTGTGCCACGCCCATTTTTTACCTCCTATACAAAACTTGGTCGGCCTTCCTGTTCATCAATACGATATCTCATGTAAACCACAACCGATCTTAATGAAATTTGGTACTGGGAAATGTTTGGTCTAAAACTACTGTCTAATTAAAAGTGGGAAATATAGCCACTCCCTTTTTTGTTGTACCTCCCTTATAAACGTTGGGCGTATAATTGGCTGGTAGTCACGATAAATCAGCAAAAATGCAACAGATTTTATCACTGCTGTAGTTTTTGACAAGAATTTTTTTTTATCAGCATTCTAGTAAATTGTATCGGTTAGAGGCAAGCCTACTTAGTTGATCGGTACCCGTGAAAGGTCTGTATCACGTCAAATTTTTGAAAAAATCGATTTTTCCCAATTCTCAGATTTTCCTGCACTTTTTTAACAAATCGGCCAATAAAATTCAAATTCAAAAAAAAAAGATTTTTTTTCTTTTTTAGCATAACTTCAAGGGACACCAAATTTTCCACTCCCAATATTTGGCAAAATGGTAACCATGGAAAAGCTGAACAACTTTTGTGAACATATTAATATAATCTGGACGTGTCTAGTCACCCTAAATAGCACATAAATACCACTTTGCATCTTAAAAATGGACCTTTGTATGTATATGACATCATTATCCGAATAAATTTAGAAAAGTTTAGAATTACAATGCCTTTAATCTATTCTGAGACTATTTCTAAATGCAAACAACATATATTTATATTATTTTGCTTAAAAAATTCAAATATTTTATAATTAAAAAAAGATGAAACATAAGAAACGGCAAAAAAGTGGAAAACTTTATTAGCTTATCTTAAAGCCACATGGCCTGTGAACAAAATGAGACATGGATCATAAAAATCAATGGACGCGTTTCGCTCTTATTCACAATTTAGTGAAGGTAGCTCATTTTGTCAAAAATATAGATTTTTTTTGGTTGGGTTGCATATGATGAGTAATACAATTCTTAACAAAATGAGATACATACCTTCACTAAATTGTGAATAATAGCGAAACGCGCCCATTGATTTTTATGATCCATATCTCATTTTGTTCACGGGTCATGGGATTTTAAGTTAAGCTAATAAAACTTTACTCTTTTTGCCGTTTGTTATGTTTCATGTTTTTTTAGTAATAAAAAGTTTAAATTTTTTAAGCAAAAAAAACATTTTTTTCACGTTTAATTTGTTATAACTGCGAAACTGTTGATTACATTGAGAAATAGTCTAGGAATAGATTAAAGGCATTGTTATTCTAAACTTTTCTAAATTTATTCGGATAAAATCGAACATGTCGTTTTCGAGTAATGACGACATATGTACACATACATTCAAAAGACCATTTTCAAAATGCAAATTCACACTAAATGGATGATTTAGGGTGATGATATGTTTAAGGCTGTTCTCGTGACTGAAATTTCTGTACTGGCTTTTTATACACGGACTTCTTGTACGTAACGTAAATTTCAATAGATTCGAATACGTGGGTTTTTTAGCAAAATTATACGGAAACAGTGTAGAACTTTTTTTATAGAAGGAAAATTAAAATATAATCAAAGCTCTATTCCAGCTGCTCTATATACAAATCATGGCGTAACTTTAATGTGGAGCATAAAATACGTTCCATTGCAGTTAAACCCCCGATTTTATTTGATGCTATTCCTGCTTCGCCTCTTTTGAGGTGGTTGTTGCTGTTGGGGATGGGAACGGTCGTTATCCTCTCGGATTTTTCATTAATTTTCTTTTGTTTTGTTGTGGGGTTTGTGTTCATTACCTTTTATCGATCCGCTTGAGTTATTTTGTCCTGGCGATTGTACGTTGCTTTGTCCCAATGTGCTGGCGTGCGCTTCCAATTTGGACGTGACACTGTTCCACATATCAAACATACGTTGCGTATACATTATAGTGTTTGTTGTTGCTTCTTCTTGTTAAGCGTTAAACGAAGAGTGTAAAAAAGTTTTGTTGTTTTTATGTTTTTTGATGAATTTGTAGTTTAAGCGTTTTGTCCTTTGTTAGTTATTGTAACTTCTTTGCTTCTTCTTCTTCTATAATTTTGTTTTTTCTTTAAGGCATATCTTTTTTTGTTTTAACAAAAAAACAGTGGTAGAAAACAAATTGTATTTGTTTTGTTGTTGTTGTTTAATTATTTTCTATTAATAAATGCTAAATTCTTGTGTTTTGTTTTTGTTATAAATGAAACATTTGATGTTTTGCTGCTAGATAGTTTTTTGTTTTGTTGTTGTTTAGTTGGATTGATTTTTTTTAGGCCATTCCTTTGGGGGCCTTGAACATTGCACTTGTTGTGGTTGGTTTGGGTTTGGAGTTTCGCTAAGATGCTGATGATGATCAATTCAAATTTCGGATGTGGGGGCGGGTGGAGGCGGGGGTTTTGGTTGGCTCAGGTTATAAGTAAAGAATGTTGCCAATTCAGCGTTTAAATTGTGGCGTTTTAATGATTATATATGTTGTATGTTTGTAATTATATGCCGCTATAACTGATGTGAAGTATTAGTATCACAGTCCACTATTTGTTATTGTTGTTATGTTATATATATATATATATATATATATATATATAGTATATAGTATATATAATATTTGTTGTATATAAAATTTAGCTAATTTTTTGTTATGTTGTTGTTATAATTTGTTTGCTTTTGTTTTTCCTTTTGTAGTGATAGGTACAATTTTGGTTTAATTTTTTTTCTTTTTGTTATAGAATTGATGTATAATATTTTTATTTTAAAAAATTCTAATATTACTCTAATTATTATTATTATTATTATTTTTAATAATTATTATTCTTTTATTTTTACTTTTTTTTTGTAATTAAGACACTTGTTCTGATTTATTTTTTATATTTAAATTTTTCCTCTTCTTCTCCGTTTAAATTTAAAGCCTTTTTGTGTGTTGGGGGAGGGAGGTTGAAGATAACAACGAAACGATTGTTGGGGAAAGGGGAACGGATCGATCAGTTGTCGAGAAAGATGCTCGAGAAATTAAACAATAAAAGTTTAATAATTTGGTACAGTTTAATGTTTATTTTGTTTTGTTTTGATTTGATTATATTTGTTTTTATATTTGAGTGGCATAAATCCTCTCTCTCTCTCTCCCTCTATCTCTTTGTGTTTGTTTGGAAAAGTTTTGTATTTCTATGTGGACAGCGAATGTGTTGTTGTTACACTTTTCGAAAGTTTCAGCTGAAATGTTGTAGGATTTCAATTTGATTTTTCATTAAATCGAAGTGTTGCTGTTGTTGCTGCTGTTGTTGTTGTTGCTGTTGTTGCTGTTCGTTATTGCTTTTATGATGATCATTGGTATGGTTGTTGTTGTTGTTGCTATTAAATGCTGTAATAGTTTTATTGTTGTTGTTGTTGTTGGTATTGTTATTGTTATGTATGGTATTTTTGCACTTTATCACTTTCACTGAATTTGTTGTATTCAAATGATTTTGTATGTTGGGTTGTAAGCAGAAAGCTTTTGTTGTTGCTGTTGCTGTTGTAGTTGTGGCAGCTGCTGCTACTGCTTTTGTTTCACTACTGCTGCTGCTGTTGCTACTGCTGCGGCTGCTGCTTATGCTGTTGTTGTTGTTGTTATTGTTGTTATTATCATTATTGTTTTGTCGATTTCTCCGCTTTGTTTGATTCCAAATCAAAATATCCAAAAACACGAAAATTTCACGACAATTTATTCCGGAAGACATTTGGTGGAATTCGTAACGTAATAAACTCAAAATTTCCTACTTTTCTTACTCAATTTCACTCTTTTTCCGTGCTCTCTTTCTTTCTCTCCCTCTTTCGCTCGCTCGTTCGCTCTATCTTTTCTCTTAACAATTCTCTTGTTCTTTTATTTGCACTTTGCTCACTTTCTTCTTCTTTACAATTAAAACCGTAGACCGTAAACGACGCAACACAAAACACCCTCTGTTTGTTGTTCACTCGTGCCTTTTTATGCTGGGTTAAGTCAAGTCTCAGGCCCGATCCAATGGCCTCAAGTGCCAATAGTTATTCGCATTGTTTACAATAGTCTTGGTAACAGTCTCACCGGCACATTTTGTCATAGAGACCAACATTGTGTTCGAATTTGTTGCCAACAATAATAATAATTGTCAAAATATCACCAGAAAAATTCGAATTGTCTTTATCTTTCTGCTCAACTATAAATGAAACGAGGGAAGAAATGTGTTAGATTTTAATTAACGACACACGTTTGCCCCGCGCACCCAGCCGAAACCTTTTTAAACCCCAAAAACCATGTTTCCACCCAGATCCTGAGACACTTTTGTTGTCACAACTCCCAGCTCTCCTCTACTGCACTCCACTTTTTATTTGTAGACAAGAGAAAAAAAAAACAAAAACAAATCAATAAACCAACCATCATTACTTTGTACCCACATTCACAGTCGTGCGCCCAATGAAAGGGGTGGGTTGTTTGGTGGTGCTTTATTGCCACCGCACCAAACCGTATCCCACCCTACAACAGCCCACCCTGCCTCAGCACTCCACAGCCCAACATAGCCCGCTGTGTTTTTCTTCTTTCCACGAGTTTTCCTTTTTCAGTTTCGTTCTGTTTTCATTATTGGTGGAGAACGTGGAAAAAGTTCTATGACCCATTGAGCTTAACATCACTTATATGTTTGTGATGTATTTGCTGTAGTTGTTGTTGGATGAATATTATTATAACATTCGGATGAAACACATACAAACTGGGCACAGTGTTTCGAGTACATCAAAATTTCTTGATTTGGTTTAAAAACAACGTCCAAATTGTCCTAGAGATACCCAGGAAGGAGGGGCAGCTTACTTTTGACATTTGCATTTACACATTACGTCTCATGACGGGACTGGGGTTCTAACAATCAGTCAGCAGTTCGCTACAGTTTTACAACGGTTCCGAATGGTTTCTGGAGAAGCTCTTCCATGGCTAAGTACTCAAAAGTATCGCCTTCACTTAGGTGCCCGTTGTCGAAAGAAAATGTAAGGTAGTCAGAGAACGGATCGAACCCACGTTCTCCATCACAAAAGACGCACTAATATACATGGACGACCTTACTCACAAAAAGTTACGTGAGGTTTGAGGGACGATTTACCATACAAAAAACGTCTCTCAAATCTCTCAAACAGCTGTTTTTCTTGGACCGGAAACAAAGAAAAGTCACTTGAAAAGTTGGAGCACAAAGAATAATACTTAGACAAACTTGACAACCCATGCAGAATGAGAAAATTGTTTATTTTAATAAATTTGTGTTTTTCATCTCTATAAATAAGTGTGCTCTAACACTTCATTACATTTTCCTCGATTTAATTATCACAAAAACAAAAACGAAAACACTCTCAGTTGATGAGTTTGAAAACCCCTATTGAGCAACCCTGCATACTTCCAGTCATCTATCGCTATTTCTTTTTCTTACTTTGTCCTGCATGTTTTCCCAACTCTAAGGTTGATCAGCTGTGTCATAGAACCCCCCTGATAATACCAATAACAAAGGCTGCAAGCCAAATGACAAAACTTAAGTCGCATTTAGACCGCATTTTATCGCGGCCAGTTCAGCCATAACCTTGTTCTCTAATCTTCATCGTTTAATATTTTGGTGGCGGTCACGCGTCGGAAAATTTTCGATCGGCTTCCATCTGTCAAACAGCTGATTTTTTATGTATGTCTTTATTATGTTTGCACTTTTTTTTAGTAATTAACAGTGTTGTATCAAACTGCACACCAGTTTAAAATGAGGTAAAAAAATTAAACTTCAGATTTTACAGATCAAAATTATATGAGTAACCTTCTGGGTTAGCGTGGGTTAACAGAGTTAACCTACGAAATGCGTTAATCTTGGTCGATGTAAATGCCGTATTAGGGTGTTATTCTATAAGTCGAGAATCAGTCTCTTCGCATCACTTTTGTCGCTTTGGTGATTTATAAAACGTTACAGCTGTTCCGTGACTACCTGCGTTGAATTACGCTATTTACTGGGCAGTTCACAAAACGCAGTGCAACGTTTTCGCTCACATCAGCTGTCAAATTCAACCCGCCATAATTCCTCGTGTTTGTTGAAGAAATTCCAAAATGAAAGAAAATTGTGGAACTTGGATCGATAGATACATATGTAGATGGAAGTATTTTCCATTTCATTGCATATAAGTACTTCTTAATTTTTATTTAATAATGAATAAAAAGCAAACAACAGCTCAGCAATTTGACTCGTTAATGGCAGAGATGGACACAAATCTCCAACTGGGCGAACAATCCGGCACTTAGCTGAGAGGCTCGAACAGATTGAAACCACAAGAGACCTTGCAAAGCGTGGCCGCCACCGGACTGGCCGTGCGACCGAGAATATCGCGGCTGTGTGTGTGAATAACTGTCAAGCCATACTCAATCCTAACAAGGATATTGTGTCGAAAATCATCATGAGCGACGAGGCACATGAACTCAAAGACACTGTGGGGCGCGGCATTCACGCGGGAGTGGTTGGGTCGTATTTTTTTGAGGATGCCATCGGCAATACAGTCACTGTCACTGGTGAATGCTACAGGGCCATAATAAAAGACTTCTTACTGCCGGAATTGGATGAGCGGGGTTTGGTAAACATGTGGCTTCAACAAAACGGTGCAACCGCACACCCAGCAAGAGCCACAATCACAATGGATACTGGCCGCGTAATCTCCCAACCAAATCGCCCAATTTAACTATCCCAGACTTCATTATTTGGGGCTACTTGAACCTGCGTGCTTATGCCAACAGTCCTCAGACGTTATGCGAATAAACCAGAATCAATTCCTGAGGTCAAATCCGAGATCCAACGCGTCATCGGTGAGATACAGCCACATTTCTGTGAAAAAGTCATGGAAAATTTCATGAAAAGAGTAATAGCCTGTCATCAGAGCCGTGGGGGCCGGGCCGTTTGACGGATATTTTATTCCGTGCTTAATCGAAACATGTCTTCTTTACAATCCAATATACAAATCACGACTATCTCAAAAAGTACATGATTTTATTTTAAAATGAAAAAGTGCATTCTTACTGAGACACCCTTTAGGATTGTCTTTCCTCGTAGAAAGCGCCCGTTGAAATTCATTGGTATGGCGTTTTCACTGTCATTGGGAAAATTCGATTTTTCAGTACATTTTGTCTATATTTTAAGGAAAATTTCTGCGGACGATATCTCGCAACGAATTCGCCATAAAATTAAGGCAAATATAGCGGAAAATGCATTAATATACAATGACAATGAATTTCATCCGACGATTTCTCAAAGAAGTATAAGATAAGATATTTGAAAGGGTAATCGTAACATTTAGTGTATTAAGCCTAATACGCAATATTAATACATTTGAGGAATAATAGTCCAGAAATGGTGGGGGACAATACCTTCTGTGACAGTCATTGGGTTATCAATCCCCTCGAATCAGTATTATTACTGAACTCAATAAATACCCAAATCAGCCACAGATATCATAACGAGATGACTCATCCGTATGGTAGTGACCTCTTATGGCTGCCAGAGAATAGGAGCATTCTGAGGTACTGCAAAGCAGATATGCTGGTAGTACTAGGGACAACTAGTTTTCCACAGGAACTGGAAGATGTTGGCATGTTGGCAGATGTCCCCAAAATCCTATCGGCGCTCAAATGATTCAAATCAACTAAGTTCCTAACGGATAATGATGCCATACACGCTGAAAAAATCTGCCTTTTTCGTTGTTTGGATGCAAATATAACGTGGTTGCAGTTTGTCGCGAATATAGTATACTTGTGTGCAAGCACATTGTGTTTGCTATTCAATATTACACGTTGTCGACACAATGATTAATATGTTATAATATATGTTTTTGTGACACAAATGTGGCTTTGTTTGTTGAAAACTGCGGCAAAACAAATACGTGGCAGACAACAAAGAAACATAAAAGCAGTGGATCTTCAAATCATGAAAACGATACTTGCAAACATATACATGGTTCCTGCAATTTGTTGCTGGGACCGTTTTTCCAGCGTGAGGAAATGATTTGATTGATTCAACAAATGTTATTTTGCCGCATGCACATTCCCCAAACGAAGTTCATTTATCTAAGATTTCTTTTGGGCGTAACGAATTTTTTGCTTGCGTGCGATTAATCGATTCGGGGTATCTGATATCGATTCGGTACATCTGTCTCGGAGTCTGAAACCAGTCGTAGTTCCAACAAAATCTAACCATAGTTCAATGACATGAATGAATGTCTTCTGTCACGTTAGCTACAATCATATTAATAATTTCATTTCCATTACAGAACCTGAGAAATTTAAGAAGAACTTTATCGTTTGAATTTAATTCAGCGTTTACACAGACGGACATTTATACCATTAGGAGGAATACAAATGTCGAATTCCATAAGAAGTAACACCGGTAAACCCGATAATACAAAAATCTAGTAGTATGAAAAACATCGTAGAAGATTCATTTAGCGGAATGGGCATTGATCAATACCGGTTCAGAAGAGAGTCGCTGGCACTTCGCGAATTGGATGTCGTCGAAACGAAAATCGAGATTCAGCGTAGGGGTTAAACTAGCATTCTGCCAGTCAGTAGATGCGTTGACTTCGTTTAGCGAATATTTGCCACAGGTCAATAGTGCTCGACTTCCGGAAGCAACATCGATTGAAAATTTATTCAACACCCAAAGTACTGTAAGTTCACATGCCACATTGCGGCCGTTGCATACCGGTATCCACAGCGTGCACACAGGCACAAACATAAACACACACACACACACATTTACACATAAGTGTATAATACATACATATAGATACACACAGATCCAGTCATTCATTCACATGAACCGACTGACTTACATTATGAAATATAAATAACTACGGCATGGTTTAGTGCTGCGGCATGACGACGATAGCGGTGGCGATAGCGGCGGCGACAATGGTGCTACACACATGGTGGTGGGCTTGGTGCTGATGGGGGTATAAGCACACAGGCACTGGGTGCTTTCCTGGCGCGAGGAGTTGGTGCTGGCGTTGAAGGCAGCAAGGAAAAACTGTTATACACAAGTACTACTACAGCATGCACATGTGCCCCACAACTCATGCATACGTCATCATTGATTTTTGTTTTCCTCCATGCAGCATAAACAACGTTTTGGGGCACAGTATGTGTGTATCTATCTATCTATCTATCCATGTATCTTTCTATTTATTCATTCGAATGGGGGTTTAATGCCAAACGAACCACCCACAGAAAGAAACACGAGACTATGAAAATCTTGAGGCAAGAGTAAATGGGAAAATTGTCGACCACAACGGAAAAACGTAACAACCCCGAAATGCCAACGGGAGAATTGTATGAAAGCACTTGGAGAAATAGTGATGTAGTATAGTGACGAATAATGGGTCCTGTAATGTTTTCCAGAGAATCTTTTAGGTGGGCAAACATGTGTGATATAGACAAACTACAATGACAGAAAACAAAGTAGAATTATCCGTAGCCGAAGTTAGAGGTTGTCACAATCAGATAAGATGTCAACACAACCGAATTAGATTTTGTTACAACTGAATTAACGGTTGTCACAGCCGCTTTACAGGTTGCTTCTACGGAATTTCAGTTGTGGGGACAAAACTCAGACGTGACATCCTCAGTTCGGCTGTGACAACTACAATTCGGTGGCAACAACATAATTTACTGTTGCTACAACTGAATTGACGGTTGCTACAACCGAATTGACGGTTGCTGCCAACCACTTTTCGAACAATTATTTCTGTGAGTTTAGCAGCTAAGATAAGATTGATCCATAATAAGGATTTAAATAGAAATAACGAATGTCCCTACTTGGAAAACTTTGAACTTTAATAACTGTTTGATCTCAAAATTAAATAATTCAATAATTAGATCTGAACTTTTAAATAATTAGGTTCGAGGTCAATTTTGTTGGATATATTTTATTTTTCAATATCGTCCAGCGAATGTGAGTTCGAATCCTACCCGCGGCATTTACATTTTTTCCACTAACCGGAGAAAATATGATTTCTTAGCCTTAAAATTAAATTACAACTTTTCATATAACGAGGATCTAAGACAACTAAAACGTGGTTGTAGCTTAACGCAATTATAGTATACTTGTGCCCAAATATTTTGTGTTTGCTATTCAATGTTACATGTTGGGGACACAATCATTAACTGGTCCTAATATATGGTTTTGTGGGCAAACTGTAGTTTTGGTTGTTGAAAATTGCAGAAAACAAAAACGTGACACACAGTAAAGAAACAAAATAACAGCAAATCTTCAATAAGTCAGTGGATGTTTCAATTATATACATGGTTCCTGCAATATGTTACTGGGACCGTTGATTACAGTACGTAGTATCTTTGGGCGAAATTAGTTTTATATTGCATCAACACTGCAGCAGGAGATTTCGAGTAAATTAACGGCTGATTATGTTAGAGAAAAAGAGACGTTGGGCTAAACGAAATCTCCACGCGCTGAAAATTAATGGCACCAACAACATATTGCAGTAAACAAGTACATGTTTGCCATCCCTGTGTTCATGAATTGAAGATCTGCAGTGGAATTCTGTAACTTTTTAACCATAAAAATCGTAGTTAAATTGTCAAAATTCGTTAAATTCAAACATAAATTTACCGAATTTTATCAATTTAACTACCGATTTTTATCGTTTTAAAGCTACAGAATTCCGGTGCAGCTGTCTTTTTGTTTCTTTGTTGTCTGTCTCGGTTTTGTTGTCACAGGTTTTCAACAAACAAAACCACATTTGGGTCCCAAAAACATATATTGTAGCCTATTAATCATTGTGTCTCAAACAGTTATATTAAATAGTTAAATAGCAAACACGATATGCTTGGACACAAGTATACTATATTTGATACAAGTTACAAACACGGTATATTTGCATGCAAACAACAACAAAAGACAGAATTTTCAGCGTGGAACCACTAGATTTCAATTGCTTTGAATTCAGGGCTTTAGGAGTGAGCTATATCAGTCTTGTTGGCTGGGCTACAATGAGACTTTATCAGAGAATATTATTTGTCTAAACGACTGAAAATTGACTTTTTGACCACGCCCTTTCTGGTAGCCCCCATACAAATCAACACATTTAATACAAAAACATGTTTCTCCTAAAACTTTGTTGTGCTGTATATCGTATGATTATAGCTTCAATCCAAATATTGATTTATAATCTGTAAATATCAACTTAACTGGAGAAAATTGGCGAGGGTTCCACGCCCATTCTGGTACCTCCCATACAAAATCTGGGTGGTCGTCCACGCAGTCCATACAATAGGTAGTCACTTTCGAGTGTACGAATTCAATCGAAAAGATACCGTAGGCGTTGGAAATTTTAACACGAATTCTTATGGAAGAAGAACAAAAGATGGTCGCTTCTGTCATAGACGACAAAAATTAAAATTATTTTTATATCCCTGGCGTCAAGAAGACAGATTGTTGCCAGCTTAATACAACAATTATTATGCGTTGGAAAAAGTTGTTCTATTTTCCCGACAATTAATATTAAATTATTTAAAATATCTTAAAGAAATGTGAACAGGAAATGTAAATTCGATGCAGTTTCTCAAAAACTTATATTGTAGCCTTATAATCATTGTGTCCCAAACATGTTATATTGAATAGCAAACACAATGTGTTTGGGCACAAGTATGGTATATTTGCGAAAAGCTACAACCACGTCATATTTGCATCCAAACATTACAAAAATTCAGATTTTTCAGCATGTATATGAAATTTGGATTTCAATAATATTTAGTCAATTGAAAATGAGTGGTCTTGCCACTCCCATTGTGGTACCGCCCATACAAAAGTTGGACGAGTTTCCGGTTGGCCAACACGATATCTCCACGATAAATTTGGTACTGGGTCACATTTGTCAAAAACTATTTTGTAATTAAAAATATACAATTTTTCCACGCTAATTTTTGTACCTCCTGCACAAATGTTGGGCGTACAATTGGCTGGCAGTCACGATGAATCCCCCAAACCAATTAGGGTCCTAATTAAGATGGGTATTAAATAATGTATTCCGCAGTGTCAGTCTGCTATTGAATATGTGCCCATTCCCGGAACTGCAGGATGAATAGAAACCTTTTTAATGAAGGTCGGTTCACCCGACTGAAATTTCTGTACTGGTTACTTTTATCATTTATTGGGCAAAACCTACAGTCGACTAAACTTTTAATGGAATCCATTGCTGACGTCCGTACGTCTGTTGCGTACAAGTTATGCCGTAATAACCCCTGCGCTCTTCTGGTTAAAGCCAAATATTTGCACTTAACTTGGCAATAATGGCCAAATGTTTGCCAAATGCACCAGTACAAATTCTAAGCCACTGAGGTAGTATATTGGTCATTATGTCCACCTTTGGTGTTAGTGGGTGCCCACCTCCCTACCACCCCTATCCATTCCTTTCCCATGGAAGACATGAAGAAAAGTTTTGCTCCAGTGAACTTTGTGAGCCATTCAAATGAGTGTGAATCCAAGAGAAAGAAACTAAAAGGAAACGATAAAAGAAAACTGTAATCATTTCCCGTTAGTCGTAGGGAAAAACAGTAAAAGGAAAATCGGCGAAAAATGCGCCTGCGCTTTGGCTCCATTCACAAGAGTAACATTGCATGTTGTTGTTGTACAACAACAAACACAAACAACCGTACGATTCATCGGTGATACCAACAAAAGCAGCACAAACCAACTGCAGAACATAGAAGACTGACTGACTGTAGCCGTAACGAGCGCCCACGTACACAATGACAGAGAGAGATCCAACAGAAAAGAGGCGACGGCGGTCGTCGCTACCGCTAAGCCAGCAGAGATGAGCTCCCCATCTTCTAGGGGGATTCGGTTAGTGTTCGCTTGGCTGCCTAGTAGGCTGACTAGTATGAATGTGATTTGCGTGTGTGTGTGTGTGTGTGTGTATGATTGTACATATGTATATAGTAGTCAGAACCGAACCGATAGTCGTTCGTTGACGCCGAAAAAGACCAATGACCTATGCTGAGTTAAGGTACTTGTTCTACTAACAGTAGAACAGAACTCGGCACACACACACGCAACAATACAAATCATAATAATAATAATAACATTGTTTGCCGAACTATTTGTTTTTGTCGCTGTCTGTGTCTATGCCTCCAATGCCCGCGTGTAAGTGTGTGCGTGCGTGCCTGTGTATGGGTGTAGGGTAGGGAATAGATAGGGTTTGTTTTGGCTTCGTGCAGTAGAAGAACCGTCATACGCAGAGGGGGGAGAGCATGAATTTGTTAATTTTGTTTCTTCTTGTAAATTTCCTATGAAACGACTATCAAATTTTTAAACAATTTAGAAAGTATTTTGGGCGAGAGAGCATAATTTTAAATTAAAACGCTCAAAATGAAACGACGAAATTACGCACACACATCCGAACATAGAGTGGAGCTGCGGAAAGTCAAGTGGGCACAATTAGACGGAGGGCAGGGACGCAGAGAATTACAGCTACTGAGGGTTCGAAAAGGTTTCGGAGCGGTACGAGTATTAATCATCAGATACACCAGAGTTATTTTTTGATAATTGTTGTCTCCCCAGGCAAAAGTGCGAATCAAATGAAAAAAAAAACAAAAAACCTTTTAAAAAACACGAAAATGTCATTCATTTCAACGAAAACGTTCACGCATTTCCCCAGCTGACAATGTATTATTCGGCAGTTGAGGAAAATCAGTGGTAAGTTATGTCGACTTCTAATCGACGTCAATAAAACAGATGTATTTTTAACCAAATTTCAAAATAGAAAAATATCCCAACTTCAAAAATACCTAAACAAAAAATTCAAGCTTATTTTTTAAAACCCTCTAGGGGATTTGGAGTGATATTAGGCTACTTTCGTTTCCCGTTGATCTCATTCGGACTGCAATCGGTGGCCCAATATTTGTTGTACAGTGTAATAAGAATTGAACTGAAAACATCATAACTTTAATGTTTGTCAATATTTTATCATTTTATGTTAATGATTTACATTCACTGAGTTTTGCAGTTCCTACTTTTAGAACAGTGACCGGCAAACTCATACAACCTTAATTCTGTCATTGGAAGAGTGAGCTGCACTGAGAGAATATTAGTAAACATTCGGGATTACCGGAAATAATTTCGGCAAACGAAAAATCATATACCCGTTCATCATGGAACATTTCTCACAGTGCAATGCAATTGACAAGCGATGATCAACTTTCTTGTTCGAATGATTTCGTTTGACTTCGTTCAATGCGTGAGCGCATGTCGATGTGAAAACACGAAGCACAAAAATGCACGGTGCATAGGCTTTGCCGGTCACTGTTTTAGACCAACTTAGCGGGATCTACACTGAAAGAAAAAGCTTCATCAAATTTATGAATTCCTTCGTCACTTTGGTGAAACATTTCCTCATTTTCCAATCTACGACACATTTCATTGAATTTATGAAGAATATTTCATCTATCTTCCATCCATATTTCATCAATTGTTTACGTTGATTAAACGACAATGTTACATCAATTTGATGTATGTTGGTCATAAAGTTGAAGTAAATTTTTCACCATTTCGATGGAAATTGTTCATTAATTTGCTGTACATTTTTTTGTCAATTAGATTTAATGTTGTCATCAATTTGATGTAAGCTTATCTTCAATTTGATGTAAATTGGTCATCATTCTAATGTAAATTGTTTGTGAATGAGTATCCATACTCTGGTCTATTTTGAGCGTAAAAAATCCATAAGAACAGGGTATAAGACCACATGAAAAATGCTCATAGCGGGGATAATATTTTCTGTCAATTTCACTATTTTCTATTATGTATTTTTTTCAATTTTATACGCCCCCTTTTCCTTTTTCTGTTCATTTTTTCAATACTCCGTCCATATTTTGAATCGATGCCACTAATTATTTCTAAAGTCCAACGATGAGAAAGATCATCAATTCAATGAAGCTGAAAATTGTGAAAAACGCACAATCTTCAAATGGAAGAACTTTTTTTTATTGAATTGATGAAATTTGTCATCAATTCAATGAAAACCAATTGATGAAAATTTGCCGTTGATTTGATGTAAAGATTTTCTTTCAGTGTATAATTATACACCGATTCCAAACTGTTAATTTTCTGAAGATTTTCCATGGTTTTTAATACTATAGCAACGATGGCAATTCGCGAGCATACTGCCGCCGAAAGAAACAAAAGGTGGCAACCACGGACTCCCAAAGAATCAGCTGTTGTTTATAATTTCGTTCATTAACGAATTCTATTAAGCCGTTGCCTTTGTCACATTGGAACCGGTTACAACCGGTAAAATAACGCATTAGAGATTTGTCTGCAGAACGCATAGCACATACCAGTTTGAGGAATTCACAGCATCGGATGTGATTAATCGATATACGATGATGTACGATTTTCCAATCGACAAAGTTGAACTGTAATCCTGCATATGTGTCAAAGTCCTTTAAAGCGATCACTTTCGATTAAGGTTGTGAGGAACAGCATTATAGGGAAGTGATCTTACATCAATATTTCTGAAATGTTTTCGATTTCGAAACAAAACCTGATTCAGAATTAAATGAATCGAAGGCAATGAATTTGAAAACGGATATGGTTTTGGAACTTGACATCAATGTAGTTTCTCTATGTCGAATCTATCCCACTAAGATCATTTTCCAAATATTGAATTTTTCCGTTAAACTTATGGACTTTACCGACGAAGTGTGAAGGAAATACAACTGTTCCAATTGTAACTGGTATAGTCAAGGAATTCCATCTCCTCGATTGACAAATGAAAAATGACACCTTATTAAAAATTACCCTGAACACTTCTGACTTTGACAACTCCACTTTTTAAATATTTTGTGATTTTACAGCCTGTTTCTCCATCTCGATGGAAAACTTTCGATCGTGTTCTAGACGAAAAAAAGTTGATTTGGGTTCCACAATCTTGTCGTTTCAAGTCGAATGAAAACATACAATTTTTCATAACTTTTCAGTACAAATTTTGGTTTCTCAATTTTGAACGAACAATTAGGAACGAACGACAATTTCGAATTAGAGAACCCCAATTTGAGTGGAATGTGAGTGACTGATTTACGTTCGCTTAGCGTTTCGTTCGAGATAGAGAAACTGGATGTAAATGTTATTAAAACTAAAATATTTTAATCTTGTCATACTTAAAGCCTCCTCATTTAAGACCATCACAACGGAGGAGGAATCATGAATTATTTATAGGCCTCGCACATACAAATGAGAATATACAGAAGTCGCACTCATCTTTTCCTGTTTTCTAATCTTTCTATTTTATGGAGTTAGATCAATTTGCCTCGGAGCGACAATGTGACCATTTTTGAAACGTGGATGAATAAATGTATAAACATCTGATAGATGTCCCAGCAATGAATTTTGTAAACGCAATTTGTTATATAGTTGCTGGTAAAGTGTCTTTAAAATTCAGTTTAGTTCCACCAAGAGTTTGTTCGTTAAAGGATGATATTTCTGATATTAAACTAATCTCCGCTACAATCGACACCATCCAATTGAAATTTAAAATATATCGATATGATTTTCAAAAATATCAATTGAACTTTAAAAGTCCTATTTGGGATTTAAAATACATGTATGAAAATACAATAATTTCATTTTGAAATTCTAGTTGAAATTTAAAATACATGACTTGAAATTCAAAAATTTCATTCGACATTTAAAATACAACAAATGAGATTCATAAAATTGTACAATGAGAGTAAATCTAGAAATCCATCGCAATTTGAAAGGCGTCAACATGAAACATCATGACACATGAAACATGAAACATCAAAAATTGATATCAAACTCGTCTGTGAGGGTTTCACTTGCAGTTAAACGATGATCTTTCGGATGTTAGATCAATCCCCGATCTCAACTAGTATTTACAATTGCATTTAAAAATATATCAATTGAAATTTAAAAACTCTATTTAAAATTTAAAACACAACAACTGGAATTCAAAAACACATCAATTGTAATTTGAAAGACATCAATGGAAATTTGAAAGACATCAATTGAAATGTTAAGTAACTTCAACTGAAATTCAAAATACATTTATTTCAAATTAAAAAATTAACTGATTTTATATATTAGTACAATCGGATAATATATTTTGAATTTCAGTTGATGAATTTTAGAATTTATATTGATTAAATTTCAATTGATGTCAAATTTGACATTAAACTCGTCTATACTACTCCATTTTCAATTGAAATTTGAAAAAAATCAATTGAAATTTCAAAATTCTATTTGAAATTTGAAATACAGCAATTGAAATTTAAAGTACATCAATTGAAATTTAAAAGACATCAATCGAAATTTAAAAGACACCAATTGAAATCTAAAAATCGAATACATAAAATCGGTTAATAAATTTTAAGTTTCAAGTGACAAATTTTGAATTTAAATTGCTGTCTTTTAAATTTCAATTGATGTCTTTAAAATTTCAATTGATGTGTTTCAAATTTCAATTGATGTGATTTAAATTTCAATTGATGTATTTTAACTTTCAGCTGTTTTGTTTTAAATTACAATTGATATCTTTCAAATTTCTATTGACTTCTTTTAAATTTCAATTGATGCTTCTTAAGTTTCAATTAATGCATTTCAATAAGAATTTTTAAATTTCAAATTTCATATATAACTTCCAAATTTCGATTGATATTTTTCAAAAATTAAATTGATATTTTTTAAATTTCAAGTGGAAATGGTGTAGATTTACTCTCAGTTAAACGATGATATTGCTTATGTTAGACTAATCTCCGGTGCAATCTCAATTATATCCTATTGCATTTAAAAAAATATCAATTGAAATTTAAAAATTCCATTTGAAATTTAAAATATGTGAATTGAAATACAAAAATTCTATTGAAAATTTAAAAGACAACATATTAAATTTAAAACAATTGTAATTGTAATTGCCAATTGTAATTTTAAAGACATTAATTTATATTTGAAAGACGTCGACTAAATTTTTAAAAAACTTCAACTGAAATTCAGAATACAATAATTTGAAATATAAAAAATTAACTGATTTAATATAAGAATCGTTTAGTATATTTTTAAATTCAGTTGATGAATTTTAGAATTCAAATTAATGTGCCTTAAACTTCAATGGATGTCAAATTTGAAAAAATATTCAAATTTTAAAATCCTAATTGGAATTTAAAATACATCAATTGAAATTCAAAATACATCATTCGAAATTTAAAAAATTTACAGCTTTTATATACTAGAATCGTTAACATATTTTGAACTTCAATCGTTAAATTTTAGAATTTTAATTGCTGAACATTCAATTTCAATTGATTGAAGTTCAAAATACATGAATGGAAATTGAAAAATTGTATTTGAAATTTAAAATACAACAAATAAATTTCTGAATACCCATCAACTGAAATTTGAACGACGTCCATTGAAATTTGAAAGACGTCAACTGAAATTTTAAAAGACTGAAATTCAACAATTGTAGTTTACAAGTCATAATATATGAAATCGGCGAATAATTTCTGAAATTAAAATGCTAAATTTTAAAATTTCAGTTGAATAAACTTCTATTAATGTCAGATTTCAAAAAATATTCAAATTTAAGAATTCTATTTGCAGTTTAAAATACAACCAATCAATTGAAATTCAAAAAACGTCAATAGAAATGTGAAAGACATCAATTGAAATTTGAAAGTCGTCAATTGAAGTATTGAAATACTCAAATTCAAATTTAGTGAATTCTAGTTTAAAAACCCTAATATATGAAATCGGTGAATAATTTTTGAAATTCAACTGATGAACATTAAAATTTCACTTGATTTGTTTTATTTAACCTTCAATTGATGTCAAATTTGATAAAAAAAAATATTCGAATTTAAGAATTATATTTACAGTTTAAAATACAACCAAGTGAAATTCAAAAAACATCAACAGAAGTGTGAAAGACAACGAATGAAATTTGAAAGACGTGAACTGAAATTTAAAAACTTCAACTGAAATGCAATATACATCAATTTGAATTTTTAAATTTAAAAAATTAACTAATTTTATATATTAAAATCGGTTAATAAAATAAATAAATAAATAAATGGTTTCCCATTACATCCCATAAAGGGACCGGGGAGAACTTCTCACAATCACTGAGCTGTGCGCTTTCCGGTTTTTACTCACTGATTGGGACCTACAGTTTTACACCGATTCCGAACGGTATTTTGAGAAGCTTTTTCATGGCTATATACTCGATAGTGTCGCCGTCACTAAGCGAGGTGACCGTCGTCGAAAGAAATTTTAAGGTGATTGGAGCAGGGATCGAACGCAGGATCTCCTGTACAAGAGGCGCGCACACTACCCATTGCACCACCGACGGTCGGTTAATACATTTTGAATTCAAATTGATACATTTTAGATATTCACTTTGATGAACCTAAAATTTTAATTGATGTCAAATTTGACAAAATAACAGTAGCAATTTAAAAGTTCTATTTGAAGTTTAAAATACATGAATTGAAGACAACAATTGTAATTGAAATTTAAAATACAACAAATGAATTTAAAAAACTTCGATGGAAATTTGAAACACATCGATTGAAATTTGAAAGACGTCAACTGCAATTTTAAATAACTGATATTCAAAATTCAATAGTTTAAAATTCATAATATATGAAATCGGTGAATAATTTTTGAAATTAAATTGATGAATTTTCATATTTAAGAATTTTATTTCCAATTTAAAATACAACCAACTGAAATTCAAAAACATCAATAGCAATGTGAAAGACATCAATTGAAATTTGAAATACGTCAACTGAAATATTAAAAAATTCAAATTTCACCAATTGTAGTTTAAAAATCCTAATATATGAAATCGGTGAATAATTTTTGAAATTCAATTGATGAATTCTGGAATTTAAGTTGACGAGCATTAAATTTCCATTGGTGTGTTAAATTATTCATCTATTTGCAATATATTATTAATAAAATAATAATATATTTAATGTATTGTGTTAATTATTTAGTGTAATTGTTATCAGGTGTATAGCACTGCCACCTATCGCTTTCGGTTCATGTTGTGTTTTAAATTTAAATTGATGTTAAATTGGAAAACAAATAATTTAAATTTAAATGTTGTTGTTTCAATTGATGGTTTCAAAATTTAAATTTACATTAGTTAAATTACCATTTGTTTAATATAAATTGCAACTATTAAAATTCAAAATTAAAACATGAATTGGGATTTGAATGACACCAACTAAAGTTAAAAAACATCAATTCAAACTTCAATTGAAATTTAAAAAATAAACCGATTTTATATCCTAGATTAGATTATCATATTTTGAATTTCAATTGATACTTTTACATATACAATAATTGAAATTCAAAAACATCAATTGAAATTTAAAAAAAAGCCAACTGAAATTTAAAAAAGCATCAGCTCAAAATATATCAATTGAAATTTTGAAAACCTAATAACGTCGCTGCGCCAACGAAAAGGGTTATGTGTAATTTTTTGAAAAAAATTTTATTGCACAATTGAAAACCATCTGTATTTGTACATACGCTCACGCAGCTCTTTCTTGATGTTTGCATCTGTTTCCAAGTTTGTGGTACTGACAAGAACAGAATTGTAGAACAAATGTTCCAAGAAAATTTTGGTTTTTTAGATTTATTGAAAAGTTAATAAAAAAAAAACACATAGCTGTTTTCGTTGACGCAGCGACGATATATAAAATCAGTTAATATGTTTCGAATTTTTCATTGATGATTTTGAGTCATTCAAAATTCATGTGTTTTAAATTTCAATGGTCAAATTTTGAATGTCAATTGATACCTTTCAAATTTCAATTGTGGTTTTTTGAATTTCGTTTGATTTCAATTCAAGTATTTTAAATTTCAAATGGAATTCTTCAATTGGTTTTTGTTCATATTTTTCGTGTTTCAAAAGATATTTTCTGTATTTTAAATTGGATTTTAAATTTAATTTTTTTATTTTTAAATTTAATTTTTTTTAATACAAATGGTGAAATGTTGTAGCGGTAGCACAAATATTTGAGTTGTTCATCAGTTTATGAATTTAAAATAAATTTTCCTCATATGCCCGTTTTCACACGAACTGTTTGAATAAATTACATGTTTTAATGAATGACCTTTCGAGTGTTCTCAAGTTTCTTAAACTCCTAAAAATCGATGCAGATTTTCAATAAAAATAACATATCCATATTTATGTACATATTCCTTTTTAAATCTTTCAAATATTTCAATATTTCTTCGATAACTTCAGTTCAGGTTACAAAACTCAGTTGTTTTGTTTTAGTTATTTTCTAGGGAATTTGTTGTTTTGTATCCAAGTGTTTATTGTTAGTTTGAAATTATTATTGGTCTTGTCAATGATTTTTGAGCAAATCTTAATTAATATTTATGGAAGGCACCAATTTTCCGGATTATTTTCTTAGAGCAAAATGAAATCCACTCGTAACATCCAATTATCTTGTGGTGTCTCTTTGGGGAAAGAGACATTTGCTTTTGCAATTGATCTTTGGCATTTTTTATTTCACTTTGAATTTCCGTTTCCGTTTTAGAGATTTTTGTTTTGATTTAATCGTCTCAAAGGAAGTTTGAGATTTTGTATCGCATATTTTCTTTTTAAATTTTCTTTCTTTTCGTCTCAATTTTCTTCTAATCATTCACTGTGGATGACGATGATGATGATGATGATAGTGATGATGGGGAAGGCATTACGTCACTTCCGACATGCACCCCGTTTTTTTGCTATTGTTGTTGTTGTTTTTTCTCTATTTTTCATGTGATGTTTGTTTTTTCTTATTTTTTGTTTTTTCTCTCTTGTATTTTGTTGTTGCACTTGCACTAGGGATATCTAACAATTACCCGTACCGAGTTCACGGAAGATGAACTTAGAAGTTTCACTTGGGAGTTCGAAGTACAAAAATATTACCGAGCGTGGATGCGTGAGAGTGTGTGGTTGTTGGTGTGTGTGTGTTGGTGTGTGATTAGTCCGTTTTTTTTTAAAGCGTTTGAAGTTTTAGTTTGAGGGAACCAAAAAACTGAACAATATTAGATTTGGCGTCGATGGCTGATGGATGAATCGCCGTACTGTGTGTGCAGCCCACCGAGAATTTTACGGCTGCCGCTCGAGTGATGTTGCTGATGCTAAAATAATGTTGGTGATGGCGATGGCTGTGATAGTGACGACGATGACGATAATGATGGTGGCGACGAAGACCGCGACAACGACAACGCGAATGGTGGTTGTGGTGTTGTATAGTAGTTGTTGTTGTCGTTGTTGGTGGTGGTGGTGGCCCGACGAGTAGAAGAAGAAGAAACGCGGCGGTACGGCGAAACGCAAAACAACATAACCGCGATACGCTCAATACGAAGTGTAGCCAAAGACTGCCTCAAAATGTTATCGAGTTCGTTGTATTCCATCCATCTAGCCAGCGAGCCACAGCCATTCATCCATCCTCAACATTGTTGGCTATTAGTCGCTTGGCTCGTAGCTTACGCTGCCTTAGCGCGGTCGCATGTATGCTTTGCCTGGCTGATGGCTGAGCAAACATAGACGGCGGCGACGCATATTCTGCTGGCTGCCTTGCGGTGCTCCCCCTTTGCAACTTAACTCTCGCTAGTGGAGTACGAAGAGAAACCAAGAGCATGCAAGAGAGCCCAGTGGCAATGCGTTATGACAAGGCAACTACTGTTCGTATGACAAAAAGCACAATTCAATGCAAATGACGAGCCTCTTAATATCGACCCTGCATCAGGAACACAATAGGATTCCACTCGCACTCTTTAACTCCCCAATGTTACACTTGCGATATCATTGATGTGCTCTTTGTCAAATATTAAAGTAATTTCTCTTATTTTCATATTTCTCTTAATACGCCCGTCCGACCTTTCGTTTTGGGAGCTGCAAAGAGAACTGCAGCGCAGTTGTGGTTGAAGGGAGAGTTACTTTGAGATTATCATGTTGTGTATGATGTTGCTGTTGTTATTGTTGTTGCTGCCGCTGGCGCTGTTTGTTTTTCCTTATTCTGTGTACCCCCCATTCGTTCGCTAGTTGGTTCGTTGGCCGTTGTTTGGTTGGTTTCGTTCATAAAACTGCTGACTGGGTATATGTGTCTCTGTGCCGATTTTTTTCCATCATTTTCTTCTCCACCATTTTCATTAGTTATGGGCACGTGTGTGTGTTGGTTTGTGTATGTTTATAGCATACATATGTATGTATGTATGTACACAGCACTGCTCTGCTAACGCAGTTCGTTCACAGTTTTCCCAAGTTGAATGAGACCGATGTTTTGTCGACTGCATCGTCGTCGCCATCGTCTCTCTTTGCCGCATTGCCAGATAACATCATCCAAAAACAGCTGTTTCAGTCTCGTAACAATATAAATTTAAGAGTTTCCTCCAATGATTCCTCATCGGGTTAATAACATTTAATCATTTTCACGTGCGCTCTCTTCAATTCACCTATACGCTCTTTCTTCCGTTACTCTATTCGATGCTCGAGATTATGTTGTATCGTACATATACATACATATATGTATGTACGTATCCAACAAATTGCACTTGCAATTCCTTCATGTCATGTGTATGCATGGATGTATGTGTGTACATATATATGTTTGTTTGCATGTAGTGTGTATGTAGGGGTTTATGTTGTAATTTTTTTTTTGTCGCTGCTGTCATTGTTACTGTTGTTGTGGTTGTTGTTGTTGTTGTGCATATCAATTTGTTCAACAATTCATTCAAATTGTTTGTAAGCAATTTTCCCACTTCGGCCTAATAATGATGGCTGGCAAACAACAACATTCAACGTTGGCCGTGTGCATCGGTGGAGGTGGGACGGTGCAGTGCAGCCCAGTACTTGGCGAAATGGGTTAGCAGTGCCAAATCTTGTGGAAGCTACACATGTACTAAATCTAAATTTGGATACAATAATTGCCCAGTTCTGTAAAAATACCATGATATCGTTGAGTTGTGTTGTGAACTAAATGCATTCGTACGAATGTATGTATTTATGTGTATGTTGGAGTTACGATATTTAATGACGCCGATTTAAGTGTAAATTCTTAGACGAATGAACAGACAAGTTCATAGCTGAAAAGTTCAACAGGAGCTGCACACACACATTAAAGTCGATGCAGGGCGACCGCATGACAGTCTACACTACTAGAGCCGCCTTGTAGAGCGAAATTCTCGATCCGAATTGAATTGTAATAATATGAACTTTCAATATCAGGAAATGTGTTTTATGTTAATTTTCATAGACACCCCATGTTTTCCTAAAACTACCAATTCGAAAGGCCTGTACTAAGTACAATATTTAGCGCAACATATATTTAAATGTCTCCAAAAATAATATGTTTAGGGGCATTATAACAATATAGTTATAGATAACTAACAGTTAAATGACTAAATTCCATACAAACTGACAACTACAACTATTAATTAGCTTCAACTGCAGGATAACTTGATATGGTGATAATGGGGGTTAATGTAAAAAAACCACATGAGGTGTCAGGGGACACCCGGTTAGAATGAAGTTCCTTTCGATACATATTATGTACTAGTTAGTTCCAACATGCCTAAGGCGCCCGTTGAAAAATACGATAATTTGAATGGATCTTTAAGAAAGGATACTTTTTCAAGTATGTATTTTTTTTGTAAGAATATGTATTATATTTTTCCGAAAAGGTCCTTTTTTAAAGAGAGGCACTTCTTTTATTAAAAGCTAATGTTTATTTAAAAAGGTACTATTTTTTAAGAAGAAGTACTTTCTCTAACAAAAAGCCATAAGATTATGGCTTTTTTTAAACAAAGAAGTATTTTTTTTTAGGAACAAGTACTTTTTAAAAAAAAGTGGTACTCTTTAGGAAAATGTTATTTTTTTAAGAAAATGTACTTAGTTTGAGAAAGGCTACTTATCTCAAAAAAGAAAAGGTATTATTTTATGTTTAAGAAAAGGTATTTTTGTAAGAAAATGTATTGTTTTTAAGAGAAAGTAGTTTTTTGAAGAAAAATGGGGTTTTTCAGAAATGGGAATTTGTTTAGAATTGGTCGTTTTTCAAGAATAGGTACATTTTTAAGAGTAGGTACTTATCACAAGGAAAGTTTAGTTTAAAGAAAATGCAGTTTTTTAAGAAAAGAAAATTTGTTGTAAGAAAATTTACTCTTTTAAGAAAAGGTACTTATTGAAAAGATACTGTTTTTTAAGAATAGGTAATTTTTGTAAGAAATTGTACCTTTTTAAACACTTTTTTAGGTACTTCTTTAAAATAGGGTATTTTTTAAGAAAATGTACTTTGTTTAAGAATATGAATAGGTATTTATTTGAGAAAATTTACTTTTTTTAAGAAAAGGCGCTTGTTTAAAAAAAACTTTCGTTTCTTCTTTCACTTTGGCTTTTATAAATTTACTTTTTATTGGGTTCACAACTACAATATATACTAAATATTGGTTGGAGTCTCCATCTAGAAAACGTCCCATTAAACAAGGAATTTCCCTACATATGTTAGTCTAGACACAAACCAAAGCAAACGTACCCAACATAGTTGATAGCATTGATAAAGTAAACTAATAGATGAACCACAAGTGTTGGGGAAAATTTTAGTGTAATGGGTAATTATCTAGATGTCGTTGAAGTAATAAATGAGATTTTTCTTTGTTCTCAAAAAAAGTAAAAAAATATAACATTAAAATTCTAAAATTTCAGATCAAAAGAAGAAATTATTTCCAACAGAAATATCACTTCGAAATAAGAATACAACACTTTACTTAAAGTAGAATATCTAACGGCCATCGAATAGCAACGCCATGTCACCACCGTCTATGTCCTTTATCTATGGTTGATAGTACCTGGTTGTAGCATAAGAGTGTTAAAAAAAGTTCTTTAATTTTTTTTCCATTTAGCCCCCATCCCACAACGTGCGATATGGAACTTCGTTCGAAAAACTTAAAATTTAAGTTGGTACTACAGGTTTACGCCGACTGTTTCTGCTTCGGAGGCGGCGTAGGGACCTGGGAAAACCGGCAGAGGCGGCTTGGTCGGATAACCTAGCGATGGCTAATTATGGCGGCAGGCTGTCCTAATTATTAGAAAATTGACCAGGCTGCTGCTCTGCAGTGTTCAATTCTTAGGAAATTTGACCTGCTGCTGTTATAGTTGTAATGTGTGCTGCAACCTTCCAGTGAACAATTCATTCCGACGCGCCGGACGTCGGTAAAATCTCTGAAATTTTATCAGACAATTAACTGAAACGTCTAAAATGCCTTCCGACATTTAACCGATTACTTCTACCCATTGTCTAATTTTACTTCTGCCGAATTGTGCACAATCTCTTAAATTGTACACGATAATTAAGCGACATTGTCTGCACAAGCTCTAAATGGAATTCTATTTTCTTTTTTGCTTGATCATACATTCTTATATTATGTTTATTATCCTAGAATACCTGCCTATGAAGAGGTTTATTTTGTTTTTCTTTTACTTTACAAAAATTGACTACTTTATTATAATACGTACGTTATATTTAATTTTAAATAAGAGTATTTTTATTTAAATATATGAAAGTCAGAGTATTTTCAGAGACAGTTAAAAAAGTCGAATCATTTAAAGTGTTTTTTTGCGATTTTGACGTTGAAGATGACTTTTCTTTCATTTTATATGTTCACAATATTTGTTCTTTATGACAAAAGCTACAACTCTCTTTCAGAGAGTAAATCAAAATTCCGAATGGTTTGCAAGATATGAGCCTGACAAAATTATCACTTTTTTCCAAAAATTACACCTAGGCCCCAAATCTTTGGGGGCCCATAAAAAAAACTGCATGACTTTGGGCAAAACTCGATTACACGGGTCTTTTTTTTGGTCTTCTATCACGTAGTGGTGTCCGTATATGGTTATATTTCCATGACTTAAAAAATTACACACAGTCATATCGTAGGAAATCTGATAATTTGCAGATATTTAATCAGATTTTTGTCAGAAATTGACGAATTGAATTGAATTAAGATATTTAATCAGATTTTTGTCAGAAATTGACGGTGAAAAATCGGTAAAATATTCAGATTATACTCTGAAAAATCTGATATTTATCGAACATTTTTCTAGATTTCCTTCCGAATTTCGCATCTGAATTCTGCCAAAAACTCGGCAAAACATATCGAATTAAATAAATAAATGGTTTCCCGTTACAACCCATGAAGGGATTAGCGAGATCTTCTCACAAACCAGTGAGCTGTGTGCGTTCTAGTTTTACACTCACTGATTGGGACCTAAAATTTTACACCGGTTCCGAGCAGTATTTTGAGAAGCTTTTCCATGGCTAAATACTCGATAGTGTCGCCGTCACTAAACGAAGCGACCGTCGTCAAAAGAAATTTAAGGTGGTCTGAGCAGTGATCGAACCCGCGTTCTCATGCACAAGAGCCACGCACACTACCATAGCACCACCGACGAATTACCCCAGACAAAATGTTCCGATTTCTTGTCAACAACTCATACAACTTTCTGCAAGATTTGGTATCACCAGCAGAATGCATAAGAATGGACGAGCATGAAAGATTTTCGGGTATGTATGCGAAGGAAACCGACAAATATTACTCCGCTGGACGCATCAGGTGGTGTTACTAAGTGAAAATAAATGGCTGGAGAAATATGTTATCTTCGTTTTGTCAGGCCCCTAATCTCTCTGGGCTGTCTTCATCATTGACAGTAAGTAATGGTGCTTTCAATATTCAAACGTATCACCACTGTGGAAAAGGAACTCCTGGGGGGGAAAGTTTCAAGTGTATGAAAAGACGAATTAAATGCACACCTTGAAAACTTTTTCGCTTTCTGTTGTTTGCATGCAACTATACAGTGCTTGTAGCTTGTCGCAAATATAGTATACTTGTATCCAAGCACATTGTGATTGCTATTCAATATAACATGTTTGAGACGCAGTGATTAATAGGCTATAATGTATGCTTTTGAGACTCAAATGGTGCTTTGTTTGTTGAAAACCGCTAAAAACCAAACGAGACAGATAAAAAAATGACAGAAGATATTGAATTCATGAAACAATGAAAAATGTACATGTTTCCTGCAATAAGTTGCTGGGGCCGTTATTTTCAGCGTGTAGAGTAGGTATATGATTTTTGAAATTTTTTTAACAGAACTGAACATGGATATAGGTTATGACAAATGCTACGAAAATAACTAAAAAGTATTGTTGGCTAATTTACTGAACAGAACCTTCCCGTGAAATCGATCAAAGTTTTCGGATTTTGGAATTTTAACCCTTTTTTCGAACGTTCTAGAAATATTCCAATGTTTACTTAATTTCCGATATTTTTCTTGGAATTGATTAAACTCACTCCAATTATTAAACGACGAAAGTTTTAAAAGAATTTTAAGAAAATTAAGAAATTTAAATTTCACATACTCTAAGGATTCCAAATCCGAGTTTGAAAAAGGGCTGTTTCTGAAAAAAAGGTGAAGTTATATGTTTTTAATTTTTTTACACCAAATGCATTTAGATAACCTAGAAAACTATTTTAATTATAACGGTGTTTTAGCTGATCTATGTATGCTTCCACGAAGGAATAATAAACCGGACAATCTCAGCGATTAAATGGTGAGATGGTGGTTCGTTCAAAGAAGGTAGATACTTAAAAAAAACCCGTTCCCATTACATCCCATTACGGGATTGGGGAAAGCTTCTCACAACCAGTGAGCGATGAGCTTTCTAATTTTTCACTCACTGATAGCCGTGGTCGTCGGTGGAGCAATGACTAGAGTGCGCGGCTCTTGTGCATGAGAACGTGGGTTCGATCACTGCCCTGAGCACCTTACATTTCCTTCGACGACGGCCACCTCGCTTAGTGATGGCGACACTATTGAGTACTTAGCCATAAAAAAAGCTTCGCAAAATACCGTTCGGAACCGGTGTAAAAATGTAGGTCCCAACCAGTAAGTGAAAGTTCATACCTCGAGGAAAAAGCGTCAGAATGGTCTAATATGGGTGCTAGATCATTAATTAATCAAAATATTAGTGAGGAACAAACTGATGTATTACAGCCGGTTCAAAAACTTCGGCTTGCAAAGTATATACAATAGACGGCCTTAGGAACCGGTTTCAAGTCCTTGTTTTAAAACCCAGGTTCATCTATTTTTGAAGCGTACACACACGTTGAGAAATCAAGCTTATTTTGTTATTTGGATGCAAATATAACGTGTCTGTAGCTTGTAGCAAATATAATATACTTGTGTCCAACAACATAGTGTTTGCTATTCAATATTACATATTGGATGCACAATAATTAACTTGTTATAATATATGTTTTTCCAAGAAAGAAAAAAACCAGCAGAACATCAATTCATGAAAACAATTCTTGCACGTAAATAGGTATATGTATGTTCCTAACATATACATGTTTCCTGCATAATAATATAGGGCTCGTTTTCTCAGCCTGTACTTCATTTTAATTAGAATGTTTCAAACTTTCACATTTAATACTTTGGTTGAGCTTAACCAATTCCCAGGAAAACACTGGGAATTAAATAAACATTGAAATGTTTTTAGAACATTGGAAAAAGGTGCCGAAATTTAGAAACGTTGATCGATTTCACGGGGAAGGTTTTTATCCCCAAATTAACAAAGAATAATTTTTTTGTTTATTTTTGTAGCAGTTCTCATAACAAATGGCCACGTAAATATAGTTTTACAAAAAAGTCATATCCCTAATGTAGAGTTTGGTCGGGAAATGATAAAGACAGTTTGTCATTCGAACACATGTGACAGAAAATGCTCAATTTTAAACGCCATAGAGTAATACGTTCAAAGAGTGTGTATTTAGAGTTTCAGTTCCACCAAATTCTCGTCAAAACTTACTCGTCTAAGCAGTGATCTGATACAGTTTGAATTGATGCCAAAATGTGGACGTAATACGAATATATAAGATATATACGAATATATAGGATATAGGTGAAAACTGTTGAGGTCATTCATATCAAAACTCATTTGTTGTATGTACCATTGGTTTAAATCCCATAAGTGTCAATAAAATACATATCAAACTTAGATATTTCAACTCGTCTATCGATCATTCGCCCTCACATTCCATTCTGAAAGAAATTTTCAACTACAAGTTCGATCAGCTGTTTGAACGAAAGGTTCTGGTAAACGAATCAATGGAAAAGAATGTGCCAAAGCACAGACATGGCAACAATTATACATATTTATCGCAGTGAAACATATTCATAGCAGTAATGACAGATGCTGATAGCTGTAATGAAAATTCTTCATTGCAGCAATAACAAACATGCATGGCATCAGTGAAACATATTCATTGCAGCAATGAAACAAATTCACTTTCGAACTTCCCTTGTGGATTAAATAATCAAGTGAACAGTCCATGGATATATTTATGTTGTGATGACGAAACTGTACGTTAGCCCACTTTCGATGATATTAATTGTAGGGGCGTTGAACATTTTCATACCTATGACGAAGCATTTTCCGAACAATGTTAATGTAAATCTACGATAAAAAGAGGATACGATTTCCCTCATTCTACCTTTCTCTCGCCGCAAATCGTTCACCTTGATCATTGTAACATTGGATTTACAACCAAAATTCAAATTCGGCAGAACTTTATGTGAGAAGTGCACAGAGTGGGCTGTGAAGCCGCGTTCCTATGGACACTACTTCCAATTGGCAATGGCAATCATGATTTCAACATTTGCAAAATGTGCGGAAACTGAGTCCATCGCCAACGCAATCTCTGCTTGGGAAAGTGTAACTTGCACAATCTTAGCAGCAACAAGCGGCATTAATGAGATCGGCAAAGACCTTGAATATTGACAAACATCGATAACTTGGACCAGTGACTGTGCTAAGGTGAAAGAAAGAGCACAAACATTTGCATGGGCTAATGCGATTGTTGTTGGCTTAATGATTAGTTGCTGAGATTAAATTAAGTCAGAAGAAGCAATTTTTTGCAATATTGGCCAACATCTGATATATTTATGTTATATTTTTGTTTTGTTTCGTGTTTTTTGTTGGCAATATCTTGGCTATCATCACTTGGAGCCGTGGACATTTCCAATATGCAACGCAGCTGAATGGACAGACGGACGAGCGCATAAATCCCTCTGAATCTGACCGAGCTCTATCTACTAGTCTGTCTATCTCTACATATTATTATCTAATTTCGTATGGTAATAGGAAAGACGCGCGTGTGTGTGCGAGAGTGTATCTGTGGGATTTTATGAAATCTTGCAGCAATTATCTTTGGACTTGGCTAAAAGCAAATTATGATCACATGTGTGCATGTGCGTGCGAGTGTGTGTGTTGTATATGGGGAGTTTGCAAAGTTTTATTTCATTTTTGAATTAATTTTGCATATTTTTTGGAATGTTACGAAATCTCTCCGGTCGAACCGAACCGAACTGAACCGATGAATAAAAGCTATAACCAAATCCAAATCCAAATCCGATACTGAAACTGAAACATAAAAAGAAACAGATTGCTCTACAGTTCATTGGAAACTTTCAGATGTGTGTATCTCAGCGAAAACTACGCGACTACAACAACAATTGGCCATTTGGCCATTATATTATAAAGGTGATAGTGCAAAAAATCCACCAGCAACAACAACAACATCAGCATTTTGCTGGCCACTACTGGCAGTATAACCAAACTTTTGTAATATCCCATAAATTGTGAAATGCTGTGAGTTGTTGCTTTTGGTTTTGTTTTTGTTGGTGCTGCTGTTGTTTCTTCAACGGCGACGAAATGAAAGAAATCAACAGCAACAACAGCAGCAGCAACAGCAATAACATTACAACAATTCGCCAAGTCCAACGACCACGTTCAGGGCCATATGAACCAATACTAGACGGGGGTAACGAAACCAACAACACTATCAAATCATCCATTGCGAAGTGTTTTATGTTGTTGTTTTTGTTTTTTGAGTTTTGGGTTTCGGTTTTCGTTTTTTCCTTTTTTTTTTGGTAGAAATTTAAATGTTCAATTTTGAAAAAGATTTTTTACAAACGATGCAGATGCTGTTGTTGTCGTTGTAGCCAGTTTCGTTTTGTTCCATTAATGAATGGCAATAAACTAATTTCGTGGCTACAAAATATTGCAAATGAACCCTCCCCTTGTCTCTGCCCGGCTCCCCCATCGCTAAGACCACCACACCAGCTCTTTCGTACTTAGATTGCATTCACGCAGGCGCCGCAGTTCGCTATGAAATTTCGCATTAGTTTTGCTAAATTGGATACTAAGTTCAGTTTAGGCTATTGACGCTGTTTCTTTCAAAACGTTTTCAACAACAAATATTTCATTAACCCATAAGCCCTCAGCTTGAACTCAGCGCGGGCAATGACGAACTGATGGCCACATTGGCCATCGTGACACATCAGTGCGGGTTTCTGTCGATACCATTTGAAGGAAAAAAGTTCTGCCACAGTTGTCAGACGAATTGATGTCACTCTTTTATTGACTATATTACAACCTCATGAGTTCAGACGTCTTACACATATTAATTAAACAAATTAATTAAACAAACAAATCCAACTGGCTCTATCCTTCGCCTTTTCTCGCCAGTTGGTAACACCAAGGATACGGAGGGATTCTTCTGCCTGGTCTTTCCAGCGGAGTCTTGGTCGTCCTCTTTTCCTGCTTCCATCTTCATCCATTCTGATAACATGGCCTAGCCAACGCAATTGGCACACTTTGATTCGTCTAGCTATGTCCACGTCAGAATAGAGATTATATAGCTCTGCGTTCCAGCGACGTCGGTACTCGCCGTTTTCCCTAACAGGACCATATATTTTACGGAGAATTTTCCTCTCGAAAACTCCCAGGTGTTTTTCATCCGCTTGCGGATCCAAGGTAGACAAATTCATCTACCACTTCAAACTTAAATCGGTTGTCAACGTTCAAGTGCGGACCAAGTCGAGAGGTTTCTCTAGTCGTTGACACCATCAATTTTGTCTTGCCCTCATTAACAGCAAGACCCACTTTCGCTGATTCCCTTTCGATTCTTGAAAATACTGCAGTAACCTCTCGCAAATTTCGCCCAATGATGTCTATGTCGTCAGCATACGCCAGCAACATATGGCTGTTCGTGTTAATGGTCTTGTTCGTATTTACTGCAGCCTTTCTCATTATTATCTCCATTCAGATGTTGAAGAGATTGCACGAAAGTGTGTCGCCTTGTCTCAGTCCTCGCTTGGTACAGAATGGTTCAGTGAGGTCTTTCCCCACTTTCACTGCTGATTTGGTGTTGGTCAGAGTCATTCTACAGAGGCGGATCAGTTTTGCCGGAATACCAAGTTCAGACATAGCTTCGTACAGTTTTCCCCGTATGGGGCTATCGAAAGCAGCTTTGTAATCGACAAAAACGTGGTATGTATCGATTTGCTTTTTGTGGGTCTTTTCCAGGATTTGGGGTAGCGTGAATATTTGGTCAGTTGTGGACTTGCCTGGTTTAAACCACACTGATAAGGTCCAATCAGGTTTTCAATAATTGGCTTTAGTCTTTCACATAATACGCTCGGCAATGCCTTATACGCGATGGATAAAAGACTGATACCGTGATAGTTGGAACAGACACACGGATCACCCTTTTTGAATACAGGGCATAATACCCTGAGACTCCAGTCGTCGGGCATAGATTCCCCCAGCCATATACCGCATATAAGTTGATGCATGTGGGCTATCAGTCCTTCGCCACCTGCCTTAAAAAGTTCAGCGGGTAGGCCATCCGCACCAGCGGCTTTATTATTCTTCAGGCGGGAGATCGCCGTTCTAATCTCGTCTTGGTTAGGGGGGATACAACCTATACTATCTTCCACTATCATTACCTCCTGATCTTCAGTGGAAGAATCTGAATGGAGTAGTGCTGAAAAGTGGTCTCTCCACATTTTGAGCACACACTGCTTCTCAGTCACCAGATTCCCATTCTCGTCCTTGCAGGAGGGCAGCCCGTTATTAGGCCCGTTGGTCGTTCTTCTTACACTCTGGAAAAACTTACGGGATTCACCATTCATCCTGCACATTTCGGTTCTTTCACTCTCTCTCTGCTCCCACTTTCGCCATTTTTTTCGCCTAAATAGTTGGTTTTTCTCCCTTCTCAGCCTCTTGTACCATTCACTCGCAGCACGCGTTGTAACTGACTGTTTCGTTGCCATACGTGCAGCGTCTTTTTCATCAGTTGCAATGCGACATTCTTCGTCGCACCATGGCTTATACTTCTGCGGTTTTTGATAGCCAAGTTCAGTCATTGCAGCGATTTCCAAAGAATGGGAGATGTGCTTCCACTGCGCATCAGGGTCTTCGGGAGGGGGGGGGGGGGGTATTCTGCTCCAGCAGGAGAGAGAGTTTCTGTCGATATTGATGTCACTCACTTATTGCAAATATGTCATACAAATTTAATTTGTTTCTCAAAGCACCAAGAATTTAACCCTTGAGGAATGATGAACCAGTAGGATTGAATGATAAGCCAGCAGTGAATAATAAACTAATTCCAGTCTCTAGTCCTCTAGTCTGTGAAACAGTAAAAAGTTCAAAGTTTCAGGAACGATAAACTTCTCCATAAGCCAATACTGACTTCGCCATGTTCATTTCTACAGTTGTTTGTATAGAATGGTCCAGATATGATCTAGGCACATGACAATTGATCTACTTAACTCCACATTTCCGTATTAGTTTTATATCTGAATATCAGTGTTGGGATTTTTTAATTTGCATTGGATTTTAATTTGCATTACTTCATCTAATGCAAATGCTGAAGGATTATCATTGTTCGCAATGAATTTTCATTTGCTTAGGCAATATAAATGCAGGTTGTGGAATCGGATGACAATTGTAATGAAATATGGAAACGCTTTTGAAATTTTGAATTTGTTGGACTGTATAGGTGTGTGGCTTCGATATGTGTTGCCTCGTAGTACTTTCAAATTCAGGAACCTGTATACAATATTTGAAAAACTGCCAGATATGATAGAAATGGCTTTGAAAATTAGAACCATTTTGTGTTTTTTTTTTTTTGTATCAAACCAACACTCAGGGGATGCCCCCTATAAATGCAGTGCATTGTTTTGGCGAAGGAAAATTGTGGTAGTGGAGGGTGGAAAGACGGAGTAGTGTCTGTTGAGATTTGCCTTGAATCTTTGTATGTCACAATTGATGGGAAATACACTACTCGGAAGTTTATTCCACATACGGACTGTACGGCTGATGAAGGAATTTTCTCTATAGTGTGTAAAGCGGTCAACCGGCCACTCCATAAAAAATGGATCAGAGTTCCTGGAAAGCCGCGTACTTCGGCTAAATATCCTCACGTCTGGCAAAAGTTGACGGATGTCCGAGGAACACATACCGTGGAAATATCGATAGAACAGCGACACGCAACACACATTTCGACAATGCTCAAGGGAGGCAATAGAGATGGATAACCCTATCAATACCGTCGCTCTCCTCTGAACACGGTCGAGAAGCTCCAAAGATGTCCTAGGAGCACCTGCCCATATATGGGAGTCTCCATCTCCATCCATCTTTGGCCTGATGTAGCTGGTGTAGATATTGAGAAGATCGGATGGAGTGAAGTATTTCTTGCACCGCTTTAAAAAGCTAACACACTTGAATGCATCTTTCGACACTTCAAAAACATATTTTGACCAACGGACATCACATTGTATTTTCATGCCCAGAACATCACGAGCGTCTCATTCATCAATATCCACCCCGTCCATAGACAATGACGACACACGTGGTTCAGAAATCCGCTTATGCGACAACAAACAACACTGGATCTAACCCGCATTAAAATCTACTCTATTCATTCGACACCATTCAATAATGGACACCAGATCCCGGCAGAACGTTTCATTCATCGTCCGGCGTTTGCTTTCAATCTCTTGAAGACGTGGCCTACGGTCGAATGAATAAGAATGACAGAGATTACTGACATCCACAAAAGAGTAGATTGGATTCATATTCTGACACAGGAGATCGTCAATGAAAATAAGAAAAAGAGAAGGAGAATGAGAAAGAACAGAGCCCTGTGGAGCACTTGCAGTCAATTTATGCCCGTCGGATGAAACCCCATCTACAACAACTCATATAGTGCGGAACTTGATATAAATCGAGGGAACTTATTACCAACAGCAAAAGCAGCGAGCTTTAACAAGAGTGCATCGTGCCATACTCTGTCAAAGGCCTTGGAAATATCTAGAGCCACTACCTTACACTCACCAAGCCGGTGGATGGATTGACTCCACTGTTCCGAAAGGAACACCATCGGGTCTCCAGTAGATCTTATCCATACTGCCGACCATTAAAAAGGTCATGGGACTCAAGATATTTCACAAGATGGTGGTTAACCTTGTGACCGTCGGTGGTGCAATGGGTAGTGTGCGCGCCTCTTGTACAGGAGATCCTGGGTTCGATCCCTGCTCCAACCACCTTAAAATTTCTTTCGACGACGGTCACCTCGCTTAGTGACGGCGACACTATCGAGTATATAGCCATGAAAAAGCTTCTCAAAATACCGTTCGGAATCGGTGTAAAACTGTAGGTCCCAATCAGAGAGTGAAAACTGGAAAGCGCACAGCTCAGTGATTGTGAGATGTAAGGATGTAATGGGAAACCATTTATTTTTTTTTTTGGTGGTTAACCATGCTCTCCATAACCTTCGACAGCGCAGAACAAATTGCAATTGGGCGGTAATTTGCAGGGATACTTGCATCATCTTTTTTAGGGATTGGCAAAGGAACAATAGAGTAATACGAGTACATGTACAGAGAAAATATCTCTTAAAGAACTACTCTGTGGTCTTGACCACCAACACCAAGTTAAACAGACTCGTCCATAAGTGCACAAAATTATGGGATTGAGAATAAACGTGAAGTAGACAAAACTAGTGCGTCTTCACAGAGAATGATGATGTTGATGGTGCCCGAATAGAAGACATGGAATCAATCAGCTATTTGGGATACAAGACTAACAAGGATCGTGGTCCCGCAATGGAATTAATGATCAGATAAATAAGGCCTGTACTGCAATCAAAGTCTGGTGTAATAGAAAGATCTCACAGAAGACTAAATTTCGAATATTTAAGCGTGGTGTGAAGTTTGTACTGTTGCATGGCTGTACTCCTTGGTGCTTGGTGAAGATAACAATAAAGTAGATTCAAATCTTTATCAACCGGTGTTTGAGTCAAATTCTCTGTATTTACTGGCCAAATCAAAGACGTCTGGCAGAGCAAAAGTATCAGCCCTTTAGAGTTCGATAGACGTAGAACAAAATGGATTTGGATCGGTCATATACTTAAACATTCCCCTTTTAGAAATTGCCGGAGCAGCACTTGAGTGGAAACTACAATGGTATCGCAGGCCAACGCGACCAACAAATACAGGAAGCGATGCCAGGAAAATAATACAGCCCAACTCGACTCAAATTAAATTACTTGCCAGTGACCGCAAACGATCATTGACGCCCTCTGTTTTACGTGATCCTTTTATTTGAAATTTGTGTTGTCATAGTTTGCTTGAATAAAGCAATTGCATGGAATATAACAATGAAACCAATTCTTCACAACAATGAAATATATTCATAGCTACAATAATACCTATTCATCGAAGCAATGCACCCATATTCGTTGCAAGAATGAATCTGAATATTAGATCACTTGCAATGAAAATATTATTTGTAGCAACGACAAAATCATCAGATGTACGAAACAGTTCATTGCTGGCACGACGTCTTTTCTTATGGTAGCTCCTTTCCACTAGTCATCGAGGTGACGATTTTTTCAGTGTAGCATCATTACATGGGAAATTAGTACCCTACGCTCCTTCCACAAGTCTGCAAGTCTGTCAATATTACCAGTTTTTCCTCACTTCGCCAAAGGAAACCGTATAGTAACAGTTTTCTTCTTGGCCCTAACATGTTGTGGTAATTGATGTTGATGTTTGAGCCAAAGGTAAGAGAGGAATCGGTGAAGTTTGTGAAAACAGTCGAACGGTTCTTTGGCTCAAAAATGTTTCAATTAGAGATAAACACCTTCATTATCGCATAACTATGACTCGATGGTGGGTTTGGATGGTTGACTAGCAGATCGGACGGATGGATGGAAGAATACAAGTTTACACACATATATATAGAGAATTACGACAACTTGGCTTACACTCTTGACAACATTAGGCAGCCAATATGGTTGTGTGTTAGTAGTGCTCAGCTAGAAGCTGAAGCAGTGGCAACAGCAGAAGTAGAAGACGGAGGGGTACGCCGGCATTGGAAGAATTGAAAAAAATCGCACTAAACCGCTTTGGCTACAACTATTTGTCGGCTATTCACCTTTTGTATGGCTCCGTACTACGAGCCATTCAAACGTCCCACTTTCCAACAATAACAGCAACAACAGCCAGCATTAGAACCACAGCAGCAGCAACAGCAGCGTTGAGAATCGAAACGAAAACAGAATCTAAACATAACTGAAGTAACTGAAACATGTTCCGACACAATAACGATACAATAGTGGAATCTTTCTACTTTTAAAATCGCTGAAGACCTCCTCCCCCCCTCCCACTCCAACGACCGACGACTGTGCCACCTTGGCCATAGAACAACTGTAGTTAACGCTAATAATTCTGAACTACGTCAGAACAGCAAACCATCATCATCTACATATGTATGTATACACGACTGGTCTTTGTAGCATTTGCGCGTTTATATATGTGTGTGTGTGTGTGCGCGAATGTCGGAATGAATCTGCGCTTGTGTCGGCTTAAAGCCGCAATTCTCCAAATGTTGCGAGTACTACTGAGCCATTGATTCTTGATGTGGCTGCGGTATATGGCGCTGTTACCAATTCATACACTTGACAGCTTGTCGTACGAGGGCCGTATGATGATTGATGTTAAATTCGAATATAAAATTTACTGAGGAGAGTTAAAAAGTACAGCATCGAAAGAATCCAGCATTAAATAAAAGCGATATGTCTGCAACGTTCTTCAGAAAAGATTCTTGCATGATCTTGGTCGTCTTCTACCAAGCCAATGTGTCAAATTACCGGGACTTGAAATTGTCACAAGGAATAATATCTAGCAGTGAATATTATCACGATATATCAGGGATCGACGACAGTTTAATTGCGATTAAAAATTTAGTTATAATCTGCTTTTAAAAAGATATTTCAATTGACGTTACAAGACGGAACAACGGAAATTCAGTTATCATTCACTATCGTAAACATCTGCCGTGATTGAGGCTAGAACGAAAATACTATTGCAACAAAAACCCAACCATTTTTTACTTTGAAATATGTCCTTGATCAAGTTAACTGGCAGTATGGAATTCTAACTCATTAACCTGTAAAAATAACATAAAATACTTCATCAAAATAAAAAATAAAAACAGAATTTTGGCATTAGCCCGGTTATGTACAGGAATTCTTTCAGTGATATCTCGAAATCATATTCCAAAGTTTCTATTGTACTAAAATGGATACATGAGGTTAAAGTATTCAACCGTACAACCCGGTTGTCCAAATATTCACAACAGTTTGTTGCCACTTGACCCGTGCATCCGACAACACTTTACTGGGACAGTTCGTTCTACAGCCAAACAATCCGTATTCACTGAAAAAACAGCCAAGCAACATATTGCAGGCAACATGTATGTATATGACTGCAAGCAAGGTTTTCATGAATTGAATATCTGCTTCCTTTTTGTTTGTTTCCAACAAACAAAGCTATATTGGGGTCAGAAAATCATATATTATAACCCATAATCATTGTGTCTCAAACATATAATATTCAATAGCAAACACAATGTGTTTGGACACGAGTATACACTATATTTGCGACAAGATACAAACATGATATATTTTCATCCATACAACAACAACAAATAGATTGTATGTATGTATTCCCTAATGCTTCCCTGCAGTTCATGGGACTGGTTCAAAACCGGTGATTTCACCGGTCACAAATGCACAATAACCGGTCCTTTCGCCTGTTGTTTCACCAGTGCTTTTAACATGGTGATGCCCTAGGATGGGGTCAATTGCCCTCTAACAGGTCACAATGAGTCAGTAAATTCATCAGTCATGTTTAACACATCAAGTCACCGGTTTTTTGAGCAAGTCCGATAACTGATATATATTTAGAACTGAGAGAGTAAATTAGAGATTGAGAGAGTAAATGATCTCCATCATAATTCAAGCGAATTTTTTATTCTTGTTTACAAAAAAAAAAAAACGGATTAGGGTTTTTTTCTGCAAATGCTTATGTGCGTGCTTAACAAAAACACTCAGCACCAGCCATTAGTAGTAGCATGAATATAATTTCGAACTGACCCTTCTATAGATAACTTTTGGTTGGTCAAAACACCAGTGCATGATGTGCAGTTAGTAAATTTTAAATATAACTTATTATATACAAAATTAAAATTCATAATTATTTTAAATAAAATATAATTTTATAAAAAACAATAATTTAGCAGATAATTACAAATTTTGTTCAGATTAACTCTAAAACCAATTTTGAAAATTTCAAAAAAAACTAAGTGGCGAAATAATTAGCACCTTAAACCGGCGATCTAACCAGTCCAAGGTGTGCAACATTGGAAAAAAGGGGTCAATTGTCACAAAAAGTACTACCGGGTTATGGTACTCGTATCTGGTGGTATAAGTGTACGAACACAATCGGAGCGATAACGTAGGAGTTGCACATTTTTACAAGAGCGGTTGTTTAAGGCCGTTTCTGAATTCACAAACATTTGAATTCTATTTATTTCTCTGGCGTCAAGAACGCACCATGTTGCCAGTTTAATACAAAAATTAGTATAAGTTAAAAAACGTTTTGATATTTTCCTGACAATTAAAATTAAAATATTTTGAAATTTTCTAAGAAATATGAACGGAAGTGGTAAATTCATATTCCATAGGGCGAAAAATTACAGTCGATGCGATTTGTGTCCCTACGGCCTATAAAAAAATACTAGTTAAAGAATATTTGCTGAGATTTGTTTGTATGTGTTACTGACCAAACATGAAAAGGTAAACAAGGGTGACACATGTTGACGCCAAATACAATATACAATAATATATTACAGGTGGAAGCGTTAGAACAGCTGATTTCAATTCTTTCGTGTGGTTGTGGTACGACCTTGTCAAATGTCGTTTATACCAATTTCCCAGATGTATCTAGTACAGGTGGTAGCGTTAAAACCGCAGATTAAATTTTTTCTTGTCCTTGTGGTTGATGCCAAAAATTACAACAATTCCTCCTGCTATAACCTGAAATAAATACATCTTGATAATTTCGATCAGCTGAATTTCACAAGGTCGGCTCCTGAAATAAAAATAAAATGCCTTCAATTCCTACTATTTTGCCAAGAATACAGTGCTATTTGATTTTTGAAAATTGAAAAACACCAGAAAATTTTTACAATTGAATGAAATATTTATTTGGATCGAAAAAACAATGCTTGCAATTCCACGGCTGCACTTCGCGTGGTCCATTCAAAAAGTCCAATTTTGGCACAGTTTTTCCAACATTTCGTCCGGTATCTCACAAATGACATGTGTAATGTTGTCCTTCAAGGCAGCAATCATGGTGGGCTTGTCCCTATAGACGAGAGATTTCACATGACCCCACAAAAAATTGTATAGTGGGACGAACGAGACGGCCAATTGACATCGCCACAAGGTGAGATTAATTGCTCACCAATCTCGCCTTTCAATTGGTTCATGGTATCGCTTGCAGTGTGATATATGGCGCCGTCCTGTTGAAACTACATGTCAACCAAGTCCAATTCTTTTATTTTGTAGAAAAAAAAGTTCATCCTTCTTGCTCCATAAACCGTAACGTTGCGACCATCATCGTCTTTGAAGAAGTACGGTCCAATGATCCCCACGACTTATAAAGCGCACCAAACAGTGAATTTCTCAGAGTGCATTGGCCTTTGATAGAATACGACAATTCGGTTCATTTATGTACCCATTGAGCCAAAAATGAACCTCGTCTCTGACGACAATTTTTGGATAAAAAAGATTGTCTTCTTCCAGCTTCTCTCAGACCCATTCATCGAACAGACGACGTTGTGGTAGGCCGACCAGATTCAGTTCCTGAACCAGCTGAATGAATCTTAATTTGCGGTGTACGCCAAATTTCCGTTTGGAGAAAAACTAGTTCATAGTTTCGTTCAACTGTAAAAATTGATAGCCATCGGGCTTACATGGCAAAAACAATACTCTATATCTTTGAAACCAATGAAGATAGAAGAATGAGGATCAGCGTGACGTAAAATTTGAGTGCTTCTCGTTCCAAATCCGTTTCTAACTCAAAAACATCAAAATGGCGTATACGGCAATCAAGATGCAGATGACGTTTTGTATAGCTTTAGACCGAGGTCCGTAGTTACGTAAAATCTTCCAGGTGGTCGAATAACACAAACCCAATTGTTGCGATCGGCGACGGAATGACATATCGCGATCGCCAATAACACTGGCGAATACAGCAGCAATATTCTCCTCGGTACGCATCCTACGGATACGGGTTGATGGATTGTTGTCCAGTAGAGTGAAACTGGTGCGAAATTTTGTCACAATGGTTTGAATAGCCTACTTGGTGGGTCGATTATGACGAGCATAAAATGGACGTAACTAGTGAAACATGTTTTTCATAGGGCACAATTTTGGTAATAAAACTCAATGTTTTGCCAGCGTTTTTCCTTTGTAAGTCTATTCATGACGACAAACTGAACATTTTTGACTTTGACACATGTCACGAATCACACGTGAACTGGAAAAAACTTAACACTGAAAAGCCAAATAGCAAAAAAATCACCCATTGTGTCCTTAGTCCAATATCGAGTTGGACACGAAGCACCTTTCGTCCCACACTCCCGTACGCTTAAGTACGCAAGACGGGCGCTCACGAACAATCGCGCACGAAGATTTTTTCGCTACTCAAGTTCACGCGTGGACAATTAAAATTTGAAATAAATTTAAAACACATCAATTGAAACATGCCAAAATAAATAAGGTAGAAACAGTAGGAATTGAAGGCATTTTGTTTTGTATTTCAGGAGCCGACCTTGTCAAATTCACTCGATCGAAATTGTCAAGATGTATTTATTTCAGATTATATCAGGGGGAATTGTTGTAATTTTCGACAACAACCACAAGGGCAAGAACAAATTTCGTCTGCTGTTATAACGCTACCACCTGTACTAGATACATCTTGGAATTAGTATAAACAACATTTGACAATGTCGGACCACAACCACAAGAAAAAATTTAAATCAGCTGTTCTAACTCTTCCACCTGTAATAGACACATCTTGAATTGAAATTTGAAACACATCGGTTGAAATTTTCTAATTTTTAAATTTCAACTTACGAATTTTTAATTTCAAATGATGTGTTTTAAATTTCAATTGATATCTAAATTCTATTGATGTGTTTTAAATTTCGAATGATATATTTCAAATTTCCAATAGAAATTTTAAATTCCGGTTGATGTATTTTAAATCACAAATATATTTTTAAACTTCAATTGATATTTTTAAATTTGCAGTCAAATGCAATGTCCTAAATTTATAGAAGGCATTCCTTGAGCGTTTGTCAAAATAGGAAAAAACAATAATAATTAATTTGTTTTAGAAAAATCCATTGCCTGAGCGGTATATTTTTGAGGCCGCTGTCTAACTTAGAATAGCTCAGCATCCAGTATCCCAGATAAGGCAACCGTAAGATATGTAACTCGTAAACCCAAGACCATGCAGATAAAGATAATAGGACATCTTCCTTGCCGAACTTAGTATCATATGGACCGCGCGATATTTTGTCGCCCTCGTACCTCTTTCAAGGTTTGGAAATCATTATTTGTTGTTTTGTACGAGATGTGTGCGTGCGTGTGAGTGTTTGTTGTTGTATGTCTGCTAGCATGTGTTCGTGTATGTCTTATTTAAGCCAAATTCTGTCGTGGAAAGTCAGGCTTGTCATACACTCGCAAGAACATTACTTGACTTGTTGCTGTTGCTGCTGCTTGCTTTGTATTCGCTGGCAACTGCTGCTACTCCGGCTGTTTTGGCTCACCGAGTTCTGGTTTCTGTGGCTGAGTTTTAGTTCTTGCTGCTATGTTGCACGTACATACATACGTACACTCACAGAAAAATACATTATCAATTACATGAAATGTTATCATAACTTGTATTTTTAAACCCTTGTAACTTTCATATTAATAAAGAAACTTTACACATAGAATTGGGGCTCACAAAGAGTTCATCACCTCATACAAGAAATTCATAATATGTATTTTAATAATTTATTGGAAAAAAGTTTCATCACATTTTTTCATCACAAGTTTTTATCAATATAATGAAGGTTTTTATAAAAATGGAGAAAATATTTTAAAAAATAACCGACGTATCATTACATGGGTATGACATAATGAATTGCGAAATATTTTATCAACATTGAAGAGTAGTTTAATATGCCACATATGGGGCAAGAGTTTCATCATATTTATGAAGAGTTTCATAAAACTTTCTTCATCGTTTTGTATGAAACTTTTCATAAGTACGATCAAACTCTTCATCAATTCCCCATTCTATGAATCCCTTTCGATGAAATTGATGAAAATTTCATTGGATTTTTATCCTTGACAATTTTGTATCATACTTATGAAACTTTACACCAATATGAATGGTAAAGGTATTTCTCTGAGTGTACGTATGTCTATAGTCGGTTAATGGTTTATGTACTCGCGTGTACGTACATACATATGTCTGTATATAAGTGGGTATATATGGAAGTTTTTGTGCCGCATGTAGTTTTACCGTATTACGAACTTTAGCGGTAAAAACGTCAACTACAAATTATACAGTTATAACACAGAGAAAAAGAGAATGAATAGAAGATACTTGAAGAACAAGAATGTTGGGCAACAACACAAAGCCCAGTACGATTAAAAGAATTTTCAACACATGAAGAACATTGAGAATTAACTGAACTCTATGTGTGTGTACATGTGGATTGTGTTGTGTGCTGGTATGGGTGTGTTGTTGTATGGTGAATATCTATCTATCTATGTGTGCATATCTGCAGATAGAACGAAGAAGAAGCAGAATAAGACGTAAAGCCCCGTTTGAAGACAAAACACAAACTCATAACAGTACTTCATAGTTTCAAAACTTAAAGGCGATTGTTTTCGTATTTCTAATAAACACGAAAAGCGTTTGTTTGCTTCTTGCTGGTTTATGGATTTAGCCACATACAGACAGTCATACATACATAAATACATACATACATATATATACATGTACACATGTTATATTTACATATGTACATACATACAAATATTCCATGCAAACAATCAAACATATGCAAACGTCAAACATATTTGAATCGTCGTGATAACTTCACGTAGCGTCACAAGTAAACGTTTTTATCAATACCCCTCCACCGGCCAACCACCCTATTCCACCAACACTCTTTTGTATATAATAAAAAAAAAACAAATTTTGTCATCACGTTTTTTAAAAATGTTGGACGTTATGGACAATATCCTTTCAATCGGTTGAAGCAAACGACATTAGCCTATTATTTTTGAACGGATCATAAGTTACCAGTGTGTAGGGGTTATCCTGATCCATCTGCAAACGACTAGAAACTTACGAGCAATACGCTCGACAAATCGATACGGAGGAAACTAAGAGCAATTTTATCTGAGATTCTTTGCCCCGAAAGACTGTGACGTCCTTGCAGAATGATACTGAGAAATACTTAGTAATTGTTGACACCTCACCAAGCCGAGGACTAGTATTGAACACGTCGTGCGTTTCCTACAAAATCTTGGCCAAAGGAGTATGGTGCGGCTGAGGCGAGTTTTGAAAAATGTTCGCATTACTCCAATTTTTAAGGATATTTAGCTTCTAAAAAATAAATAAATGGTTTCCCATTACATCCCATGAAGGGACCGGGGAGAACTTCTAACAATCACTGAGCTGTGCGCTTTCCAGTTTTCACTCACTGATTGGGACCTACACTTTTACACCGGTTCCGAACGGTATTTTGAGAAGCTTTTTCATGGCTTTATACTCGATAGTGTCGCCGTCACTAAGCGAGGTGGCCGTCGTCGAAAGAAATTTTAAGGTGGTTGGTGCAGGGATCGAACCCAGGATCTCCTGTACAAGAGGCGCGCACACTACCCATTGCACCACCGACGGTCACCATGTTAGCTTCTAGCCGGCTCCAAAATGATAGATAGTTCAAAAGGATCTCTTTTTAAAAGCAAAAAGTACTATGAAGAAATTTATGGAACATTATTTACGACTGGAACCAACCCCATATCGTATGAAAGTACCTGCATGTGGTAGTAAAAAATGTGAATTCCCAAATACATCCCACCTCTGAGTTTGAGTTACCGGTTTTAATTTCACACCCATATTTCCCAAACCGCTACATATTTTACATTACGGTCTTATATCTTTTTAGTCTTATATTTAGACCGCAGTTTATTGCGGCCAGGTTAGCGATAATCTTGATCCCTAATCTTTACCGTTTATACAACCCAATTTTAGATTAAATTTAAATTTCAGGTGGCAACTTTGTGCATAAACCAATTTAGAGCAACTCCGTGCCGATACCAAATTTTTGAATACGGCGGCACAACAGAAAAATTAATTTGGCGGCTCTTGGTTTTGTCAATTCGAATACATTTGGGATGTATTTGAAATAACTGAATCTTTACAATTGGATTAGTCGGTCAAATGGAGTCAGTCGGTCAAATCGGCACACATTTCAAACCGATGAGAGTAATTTATGGCGTGGCGGCGTGAGTTTCAAAAAATTGTTGGTGGCGAAGACGCGCCGGAAATTTTCGATCGGCTTCGGTCTGTTAAATAGTTGTTTCTTGTGTATGCTCTGTTATTGTAATTGTTTCTTTTTTATTATGGTTGCATTTTTTGGTAAAAAGCAGCGTTGCATTATATCGTATACCAGCTTAAAATGAGGTTAAAAATTAATCTTCAGTTTTTACAGATTATAATTGTATGAGTTATCTTCTGGGTTTGCGTGGTGTAATTGAGTTAGTCTTCGAAATGCGCTAATCTTGGTCGGTGTAAATGCCGTATTTGGCAATATTATAGGTCTTAGAAAGCGTGGCATCTCTTTCAAAGACTCAAATTAAAAAATTGCAACAGAGCTAGCAAAATCTTTGGGCTCTAAAGGGAAAAACTTATTTTTCGCAGTTTTCAGCCTATAAACGTCTTCAGCACATTTAAAGACCACAATATTATTGACAGTTATGTAAAATACGCTCGGCACCAAAAGTGTCATGTAAAGTGGCAATACAACAACCACCATCTATCTACTTTCCTCCAAAGTTTTAGGCCAGATTTTCTTGATAATTTAGTAAACAAAAACCACAAACGTTGCATATAAGTATAAGAACCGAGAATTCAGAAGTTTTTGAGAATGAGTCATTTTACTACAGGGTTCGTATTTCACCATCCATGTGAAAACCCTATACGTCGCCTTGGGGAATGCGTACCATCACCCAAATCTATACCAATGTCGGCTCCATGCAGTCTTAAGCCACTTAGCGCATTTAACACGTTTAACGTGTTTTGAAATCGAAATCAGCTGATTCTCTTAAACACGTTCAGTGATAACATAGCCTTACACAATTTCGCACAAGTAGATATTGAAACAATTCTCGCTAAGTCGAATCCTGTATATCCCTATAGTGTGTGATGATATACTTGTGGAGAAGGCAGCTGATGGTATACATTGGTGGGCATTGAATTAGCTCTATTCCCAACCATCCACCATTATAATCAATCTAAATTTTTAAAACGCTGCAAATTAATAGCAGCAAATATTAATGTACGAACACAATCGGCGTCAAGAAGGCAGATTGTTGCCAGCTTAATACAAAAATTATTATGTGTTGAAAAACGTTGATAAATTTAAATTATTTCAAATTTCTTAAAGGAATGTGAACACGAATTACAAATTCATATTCTAAAGGGTAAAAAAGAACAGTCGATGGAGTTTTTTTGTTTCCAACCTGTAGAAAATAATAATTTAAACATAATTACTGATGTTAGTGTGTGTGCGCTAGTGACCAAAAGTTATACAAGGGTGACAAATTCTGACGCCAAGTGATTGTGTTTATCGACAATGTATTTTTAATTGACGCCTACGTTATCGGCCGGATTGTGAATATGCACTATGAATTACTTTCTATGTCATATATATAAATTCCATACACGCTGAGAAAAACGGCCCCATCAACATATTGCAGGAATCATGTATATGTTTGGAAGCATGGTTTTCATGAATAGAAGATCCGCTGTTTTTTTGTTTCTTTGTTGTCTGTCAATTTTCAACAAACGAAGCCACATTTGGGTCACAAAAACATATATTATAACCTATTAGTCATTGTGTCTCCGACATGTAATATTGAATAGCAAACACTATGTGCTTGGGCACAAGTATAGTATATTTGCGACAAACTACAAACACGTTATATTTGCATCCAAAGAACAAAAAATACAGGTTTTTCAGCATGTACTTACGTCATGTATGAAGTACAATTTGTTTTGATTTGAAATATAGTGAAATGTCAGTTACAGAAAAATTAATTGAGTATGTAAAAGTATATATAATTTTGTATGATCTTCCCAAGATGACCACAGAAATAATCCAATGTAAAAATGCAGGAAATGTAGACAAGGAAACCCCGGACGATATTGGATCTCTAGTCCTAATATATGAATGCTTTTGTCAGTCGTAACGGGACTCGGATTGGCAGGAAAAAAGAAGCTGTTACGATGAGGTTAGTTACATATCAATCTAGTCCATAATATTAATATTGTATATAATGAGTATTCCAAGGATTGTTTCTATTGTTTTCTATTGTATCGAAAAAATGTTGAGATGCCAATGCACAATCCCGTGAGAAACTTGTAATATAAATCATTGTACGCGCAAAACGAGACACTTTCATCTCCAGATATTCCCACAAACTTTATTCAAAATATGTAACGATCCATATCTTTTTCAATTCTTTATCTAAAATATGACTTTAACTTAGCATCTTTTTCTAACCTCTATGAAAATTAAATTAATTTGAATTACAAGAATTGAAAACACTTTTAACCCGAAATGTGATGTTCAAAGTCGACAATCAGTAGTTTTGTAAAATAAAATTATTAAGAAATTAAACATACGCCACCGTGCCCAGTATTTAATTGCCTGTAACTTTGAATCCTTTAATGACATTTTTAAATTTTTAAATTTCTACAGAAGATGGTAAATTTGTTTAATTATCTTATATCTATATATTTTATTATGTGTCCTTTATGCTTGAAGGATATTAGAAGAACATAACAAAAACAATGATTCTTTCAGTGTATCTAAGTGTACTTATATATTAGAGTTGTAACAAATATTTTCACATATCTGTGGTCACAAAGCATAACAGCACATGTCTACTTTTTCAACTTCTTCGGAGAACATTTAAAAGGTTCAAATTCCATTTGTAATGTAGTAAAGATGGAGATGTGCTAATAAATCTTGCCCAATATCTCAGGAACTACACATAGGAATATCCCCAATAATTGCCACAATGTGTAATGCGATATGTACAGCTCGACTCAATTAAACCCCAGATTTGAGCATAACTGGAATTAAGCTAGTATGGCTTGTGACCACAGATATATTGATAACCCTGTGTACGTTTCATTCATCCAGATCCAGTTTGTGTTCGGAGATTTTTTTTAATTTTAACCCCCAAACGGCAGTTATTGCCCACTGATGTGAACTGATTTAAAGCTTCCAAATTTTACCTAATCAAAATTACATTTACAAGAATTGTTTTTTTTTTTGGAAAACTGATTTTCCAAAATCCAAAACTTTTTCATTTTTAGCGGGTGTCACAATAAGATTGCACTTTTTAAATTTAGTGTAATTTCTTTTGTGCAAGTGGCAACTCTGAAATTTGGCAGCTGTCACATATGTCTACAAAATAACAACTTTACGAAAGAACAATGCGTTATAATTTTGAAAACTTATTTCAAAAATCTGGAAAGTTATGAAGGGACCTCTCGAAAACTTCGAAGAATTTTCAGTCGGTTATGGACAGTAAGACTCGTGAGCGTCAACGTATCGGTCGGTCTCTTCAAAACATTGTGGCTGTAAACGAGTGTAACGCCGAATACCCGAAAACATCTATTCCACATCGCTCTCAACAACTTCAAATTTCACGAAGCTCTACGCAGCGAATTTTGACAAAAGACCTCCACCTTCATGGGTACAAAATGCAGCGTATTCAGAAGCTCCAACCAGCAGACCATGGAAAGCGCCGGCAATTCGTTCAATGGGTAATGGAGCAAAGTGAAGTCAATGCCAATTTTTCAGAAAAGTCATCTTTTCCGATGGAGCGCATTTCCATCTGAATGACTTCGTGAATACACAAAGATGTCGAATTTTTGGCTAAGAAAATCCTCATGCAATCCATGAGAAACAAATGCACCCACAACAAGCAACTGTCTGGTGCTGATTTTTGTCAGGCGGCGTGATTGGGCCTTACTTTTTTGAAGATGTGGCGGAAATTGCAGTGACTGTCAACGGCATTCGTTACAGGAACATGATAACGGAGTTCTTGTGGCCTCAACTGGATGGCATGGATCTGGACGAAATGTGGTTTCAGCAAGACGGGTGCACCTGCCACGCCGTGCATGAAACCATCGATTTATTACAGCAATGATTTCCAAAAGAAATTATCTAAAGCAATTCTGATATCAACTGGCCACCAAAATCATGCCATTTAATGCCGTGCGATTTCTTTCTTTGGGTTTTGTGAAATCTTGGGTTTATGCGAATAAACCAGAAACAATTCTTGAGCTCAAGATTGGTCATCTTCATAAAAACGTCATTGAAAATTTCATGAAAAGAGTAATGGCCTGTCATCAGAGCCGTGAGCGCCGTTTGACGGATATTTTATTCCATACTTAATCGGAACATGTTTCTTTACAATCCAATAAAAAAATCAAAACTATCTCAAAAACTTCGTGTTTTTATTTTAAAATAAAAAAGTGCATTCTTGCTGAGACACCCTTATGTACAGATATATATTTTTAACAAAATATTTATGAAAAATAAATTGCAGTTTTTAATTTATAACCATTAAACGGTCCCGCGACTCCCGGAAAACGAAATCAAATTTGACTTTTCCTCGGAGTAAACAACAATCTAGGGGAAACAAAAATTCTACTTGCCAGACCTCTGGAATGCCTTACAACCACGTCTTCCTTGAATTTACACTAATCCGCGGATAATACGAAAACGCTCTATGAATTTTAATTTATACTTCCTACATTATGTACTCACCCGTCATTGCTCCGCTTGTACTTGGCCCCGTGTATGGGTCTCGGGATGTCGATGCGGCCGATGTCACAGTGGACGCTGCTTTTGATGACGCACCTGATGATGGTGGCACGGGCGATAGTGTGACCGAGGCCGAGGACTGCGACGATTTTGTAACCATTTGTCGTTTGATCACAATCTCGGTTGGAATATCGACCGCCATTGGTGAGTCCGTTGCTGTCGCTGTGTTGGTGGTGAGAGTGGTAACTGGCTCGAAGCAGACATCAAGTAGTGTAGTGCCCGATGATGTCTGCAGGCCAGCTATATCTTTCAAGTCAATCCAACTAGCGCCGACCTTGTCGCTATCCGTCAGAGGTAAACTTAAAACTCGCGTATCGTTCTCGTCGACAATGTGGAAGGCCTGTGTTGGTTCGATCTTCACAATTATCGGCTGATTGGATATAATGTGGGATTGCTGCTGCTGTCGTTGCTGCTGCTGCTGCTGATGCAGGGAGTCTTCTTCGAGTTCCTCTAGATCTTGGGAGCCTATATGAACCGCACTGCTCGGTATCACAAGTGTAGCCTCGCCGGCGGACGACGACGAGGAAGGTGATGATGAGGCCCCAGCAACCGCATGTGATGTCAATGTGGCCGATGACGTAGACAACGTAGGGTACTTAGATGACTTTCGGACCACATCGAACTTTAGAATGGTGCATTTGTCGGTCTGTTGGTATTGATGTTGTTGCTGGGGTCGGTGTGACTGCAACACCAGACTGGGAACACTGCGCACCAGAGCTGTGGTCTTTGTTCCAGCTGTGGTCGTAATGAAGGCGAGTGGCGGCGAAGTGGCCTTGTTCGCCGTGGAAATTGTACGCAGCGTTGTGCTGTTGGACAAGGGAAAAATCGAAATCGATGGGACCTTTGCGCTAAGCAAGCCCGCACCTGCTGCATTCAGAGCTTCGCTGTTAGCTGCCGTCGTAATTGTTGTTGTTACGTTGTTGTCATTTCCGCCACCGCCTACACTGGCCGACGTCGTTGTCCTTCGCGGCCCTAAAGGCTGCTGTATCAGTAGCAGATTAGTTTTCTCCGTCGTGTTGTTGTTTATCGAACTGGAATCTGTGAGCTGCGCCGCCTTTACACTCAGGTCCGTGTCGCTACTCGCCGAAGATATAGATGTTTCACTTATGAGCGGTGTTTCCGTTGTCCTAAGGGGCGGGACGCAAGTTCTTTTGTTTGAGCTGGATGATGAGAACGCCGATAGTGACGACGAAGATGGAGACGACGATGCCGATGAAGTGGATGAGGACGATGGTGATGAGACTTCACTTTCAGAGCTTGACTCCACTTTGTTGTTTTGAGAGCATTTAGTCTTCAGAAAATTGTGCGTTTGGTTTAACTGGTATCCCGTGGCCGTGGTCCTTGGGATCCTTTTGCTTGGTATTGGCAAACGGTAGTTGTTTATACTAAACTAATCATGGCCGTTCGTTAATCGGTTATTGTACGATATGCAAGGAATATATAATATTCAGGATAATTAATCTATCTTACAACATATATGAAGGTATAACCACGATACGAGTTACATATGTATATCCTGTAAAGGGTTAATTTTTCAATTATTCGATTTGCACATGTGAGTATGTGTTTGATACATATGCGGCTGATAGTACAGGTACATGAATGTATGTGTGTTGGCACGAGTTGATGCTGTTGGCAACCCAGCAAACCTAATTCTTAAATTACGAATTTGGAAAATGAATCGTTATAATTAAAAAGGAAACTTGTTTTGCGATTGATATCGTAATAAAGGATGCGGAAGAGACGCCTACATTTAGTGAGCAATTATGTGTGGAGAAGCTTTTTAATGTCGCCGTTACTAATCGACAAACTCCAAACTGTGGTTAAGGCGGTAACCCAAGTTGACACGAACAATATGGACGGCTACAAGGATTCTATCACAATACGCTCTTGTGTTGTACTTTATTTAGTATCTGCTTTCCATTTCGCACAGTCAATATTCAGAGTGAATGGAAGCTTTTTCCGACAGTAAACTCGGAATAAACAAAATAAATGGTTTCCCATTACAACCCATGAAGGAATTGGGGAGAGCTTCTCACAACACATAATAGATGCTACATACATATATCTGCGATATAGCCAATCAATAAAATTTCAAATACCATTGATGTCTCGAACTGAGAACTATGAATTCTGTTAATTAATCTATACCTCAAAATGTCCAGAAACTATGGCATATAATGGAACACTTGGCCACATGTTCACTTTCACACAATTACAAATCCAGAAATGTATTCAGTGAATGATCAACTTTGCCTTCTTAAGGCATTCGAATTATGACCATATCTTTCAATTGCATCACTTAACCACAGATTTTACTTAATATCATAAAAATCACTACATCTTTCAATTTCGGACCAAAAAGATAACACAGGGATGTATTCTTTCAGCTGTTCCCAATTATTTCCTTTTTCACTCGACTGTCAAATTCCATTTATTTTGTTTTGTACCTTTTTTGTTTACTTTTGATACTGGTACACATTTGTGTTGAATTTGACAGAACACACAATAACAAAATGCCGGTTGTTGTGGCCTGCATTGACAGCACCTGCTGTTATCATCTTGCTAGTGCATCTTGGGCAACACTGGCAAAAAGATTAAAAACTTTCGACATCATTTCATCCAATCATCACATCATTCAATTATCAATTTCGTTGGTAAATTGTAGACACAGACATTCAGAATTAAATCTAAAAGAGGATTTTGATAGGTTATGATATTTAAATTTTCGATAACTTATATTTCACTCTGTAATCGAAATATCACATTTTCGATATAAAAACAGCTGTTTACATTTTTATTATAGCAACAAAATATCGGAATTTCAAAACATGCGAAAATGCTAAAACTGCATTCGTTAGTTGGTTGGTTTGCTGGGTTCGGACACACACACACACACACACACACTACACTTACACTACTACCAGTAAATGTGCATACACATAATTGCACACATGTACATGTGTATTTTTATTCGTACACGAATCGTAGATATTTATAAACACAGAATCACAACATTTAAATAAATTGCAAGTGCGAAATCGTAAATTCGCATTGTATATCGTCGTATGCTTCGGTTTGTTTTTGTTTATCGTCACGAATGCGAAATGTTTCGTTACTGTTTTCGCTTTTTGTTTCGACAGTGGGTTTCTTTATTTTGTATTTCCTTTTTGGTTTTTCGTATTTCGTTTTCTTTTTTTCTTCTACGGGGGGGGGATGTTGATTGATTGATTGGTTTTTCGGATTCGGTTAATTGGTAAAACTTAATATTTAACCATAATAATTTTGTTATTAAAAATCAGCCTTTTAAGTGCACTTATAAAACAATGACAGCGGTTGATTGGGGACACGAGGACACGAGGGGTGGTTGGACGACGTAGATGACTGGGAATGATGGGGATTGCTTTAAATCAAACGAATTGCTTTAAGGTTTGGGCTGGCTTCGCGTGCTCGTTTCGTTGCAGTGGCAGGACTGCTATTGAAAGTGAATCTGTTCGTTGGTTCGTGGTCCTTTTTCTATATTCGGCTGGGGTCTATGCACTGTTTGGGGGAATTTTCCGGAATGATAATGGGAATGAAAGTTCGGAGTCCACAGGAATTTGTTCACTTTTCACTAAACGAATTTCGATTCCACTTTTAATTCATTTTTGTAGGGTTTGCTTGGATTATCCGTTTATTGTTGTCCTTTGTGCGTGGGATTCTCCTTGTTGGGCTTTGATGTGATTTGATTTTGTTTTAAATGCAATCTTCTTGACTTTTGTGTATTGCACAAACACTGAAGCAGACTGGATGGATGGTTTGTTGGATGTAGATGTGTATCCTGCTGCAACAATGCAAAGTGCAGCCACGTCCTGCCACGGCGTGTGCGCACTCCTTTGGCCGTGGGGAGGAACGGGACTCACTCAAAGTCACACACACGCGAGCGATAGCAATGTCGATGATGATGATGATGGGGAACTGCTGCACACTGCGAATAGTGTCAAAGTAATTGGAAGTGTGTCGTGCCACATCTCCTGCTCTCCACTCCAATCTACTGGTGCTGTGTTGCTTTGTGTTCGTCCACTGCAGATGATGGCACTCGTGGAGTGAAGAAAGCGGAAAATCGATAGGTTCTGGCCGAGCGTTGCCACATTGTTGTGCCCCAAAGGATGCGAAACGAATCTAATGCCGTCTTTGATTCTATTGAAATTCGCCTATTTGCTTTTGTCGATTGTTTGCGATTTGTTTGTTGTTGGTTCCAGTTGGCCCGCTTAGTTAGTACAACTCTATGGCGAGAAAACAAAAAACGGAATGCAGCATATTTGTTGTTCGTTGGCAGGGAATCTCACGAAGGACACGAAAACTCTTCCAGTTTTTCGTAGTTCCAGGATTGCGTACACCAACTCACACTCGCTCGCATGTCACAGCGTGTTTCGTGTCTTCTTTGTGCTGTTGCTGCTGCTGGTGGCAGTGGTGGAGGTGTCGCTGTGGATGTTCACGTTTGTATTTATGTTGATTCGCAACACACACGCATGCACGGAGTTTTCACTTTCCACTTAACCCCTATTTTGTGTTCTCTGCCGTTGCCTTTCCGCAGGACCTTAAGGAAATCTCGAATGCCTTCAAAGTCGTAACATGTTTCCTGCTGCAACCACCGACGGTCGACTGCCTTCGTTCCAAACACTCGTGTGTGTTCGCTAGGTGACGGTGGGTGAGGCGGCAGGATGTGATGGCACACATGTGCATGTGTGTATACGCTTTGTTTTTGTAGCGAGGAAAACAAAACAACAAAATAGCAGATAAATAGGACTCGCCACTGGAAAATAGGGTTAGTAGGCATAATGCCAAGTGCATACACTGGAAGGATACGTACATATGGATGGATGTGTGCTTGTGTATACACTCGACCGAAATTTGTGTTAAATGTTCATCCCCTAATTTCAGTGGCGCCATCGACTCGCACGTTGGGGGAGTATAAAGCAACAGAGAAAAAGTTCAACACACTCTCCTTAACATGAATATTGTACGGCAGAGTTATAACAGAAATCTGGCAACGACTTCAGCAGCATCGTTGCCATACATTTATAGTAATGACTTATAATTTGGAGCGACAAGTGTGTTCAAAGATGATATAAAGAAAAATGGCAACACTGTACAACAAGACGTACAACATATTTAAGGTTTTAAGGAGTTGACCGATTTTATTAAGTGACGTAAAATATAGGAGTCAATCGAAGACAATTCACAAAGTCGTATGGAAATAAAATAATCCCACGACGACTTCTTTCGCAGAACAGAAAAGGCGAATACTTGGTGGTTGGAAAAATACACTTTACTAAATCCGATTTTGTTTTTTGATTGTAGAATTTCCCTTGGACAATAAAAAATAAAAACAAGAGTTAAAAGAATGCATTTTGCAAATCGTATTTTTTGAAAACCAAATCTCCCTTAATATATACATACATATGTACAGTAGACCGATTCCAAAATGTATGGGAAAAATTATGTGTCTTATTTTCTTCGCTGCGCGTTCATTTTCTTAAAGTTGTAGCCCTAAAGAGATGAAAAATAATTCAAGACCCCAAAAATGTTGATCCCTAGGTATTCCGAAAATCGTTTAAAGGTAATTTTAGGGCTGTTTACGACTTAAAACCTTTTGAATAATGTGTTGTCCAAATCAAATGACATATGGATAATATTTCGATGGGAGATCATTAATAATAATCCAAGCCATGTTTGGATTTTTAAATTTTTTAAAAAAAACTTTGTCCGTTATATTTGGCGGAATTTTTATTCTGCAATTTAACTCACAAACGAACATTATCGTTTTTCCACATCAAATTTTTTTCTTATTTTGTTCTAGCAAAAATAAAGTTCGAATTTTTGTATTTGGTTGGCCTTTCTAACGGTATATAATGTTGTACATTCTTTGCCCCATAAAAATAAAATATTAATACTACAAACGCTTATATTTTTTATGGCTGCTGTTTCGGTTCACATCGTATTGTGTGGACATTCGTTTTTAACCTAAAAATATATTCTTAAAATAATTGTTTTGCATTTTTTTTATTTATAAGAAAATATACCATTTGCATTTTTATTTTTCGCCCAACACAACTTTAATTTCAAACACCACTGAAACAGCTGATTTAAAAACAGACCCTTTATAGGTATGCTTAATATGTTTTTCGTTTCTATCCCTTTTGCTGACATTCGTGATATTAAAACAGGTTTTGAAAAAATGTCCAAAAGAAGAGCTTGCAATAAAAAAATATATTTAATTGGGAGTGAAATCGAAGAACTGAAATATGATTCACTACTATTAAAACGCGATTTATTAGTTTTTTACTTTTTTCTCACAAATCGGCAAGAGTGTAAAAATGTGTGGCAATAAGGTGATAGAAAAATGTGAAGAATCATGGAAAAATCTTGCCAAAAGGCATAACATTAAGAAAAAATTCTGTTGCGAAACTAAAAAGGTTAATAAATAGTTGGAAAATATTAAACAAAGATAAAAAAATTTAAATCGGAACCAAAAGAAAAAAGGAAATCATTATTTATTTCACAACTAAGTCTTATATTTGATATATCTAAAAAACAAAACGCAACGTCAATTAAAAAAAACAGTTATCGAAGACGAAAACAAAGAATATATGGAATCTGATAATGAAAGCGAAATAAGTGTAGATGACGACGAGCCTTATCGCCCATTTATTCCAAAGCGTTTGGAACCAAAGTTACGTAAGTCCCCCAACAAATGTTTTATCTTCAGCAATATGTTCTTCTCTGGATAGAGCGAACATATAGAACTGCAAGGGAACTCTAGTTCTGGGATCCGTTCTGTCTGAAATGGGTTATAAACGTAACAATGTTATTTTATGGACATCAACCACGAGGAGAATGAGAATGAAATCGCGAAAGATAGAGGCAGAAAAAATAAAGACTGCGTTTTACACCAAAAGCCAATTAACAATTCATTGGGATGGAAAAATGTTGCCCTCTTTAACAGGACACGATACTGTTGATCGTCTACCAGTTCTGGTTTCAGGAGGAGGGAAGTCCCAACTTCTAGGGGTATCCTGTCTTCAAAGTAGTACTGGTAAAAACCAAGCTACTGCCATTTGATTCACAAGTGGAAATTAAAAGAAAAAATTTGTGGTCTCTGCTGTAATGAAAAGTGCTGAAGGATCGACGATCAGTCCTGGTATTTCTTTATTTAAAAATTTCAAAAGCAATGGCAAAACATTAAGCAATCTGAGTTTCAGAAAGGATTACGTTGTTTAAAATATTGGTGACTTAATAGTAGCAGAGAGTTGGGATTTCGCTAAAACACAACTTTTAGTATATCTTTGATCTAATTATTTCGTAATTTAAAGAAAATTATTTGCAATTATAGATCCATCACGCATGACAAGATTATGCCGAATTATTGGAGCTTATTGTAATCTTTCTTGGGGGGAACAAAGAGAAAAATATATGTACGTTTTAGATATCCAGGAGCAATGCACAGAGCAAGATGGATGTCTAAAGCCATTTATTCCTTTAAAATTTGGATGTTCCAAAGTCAGTTTCCTATGTCCCCTCAAGAAAAGAAACTAGTTCAAGATGTATGCTTATTTGTTGTTGGAGTGTACAAAAAATATTGGATTTTGTCTCCACTTCCCGCAATGGCACCTAGAAACGATTTGGAGTTTCTGCAGAGTCTTGTATCTTTATATATGTAGGTACAAACGTATTAATCCTCAGATAGCAGAAATTGCAAAACAAAAATTAGAGAATCACTTATGGTATCTTGGTGAAGAGCTTGTGGGGCTAGCTATCCTTTTTCGATAGATCACTAAGTGTTGACACTCACAAAAAAAAATGGCGGAGTCAATCAAAAACAATCCAGGAAACGAAAAGACGTTGAAAAAGGCTACATGCAAAGCTTCAAATTTAAATGCCAATTTGTATGATTTCGTTACCATCAACACGCAGTTATTTTTTAAAAAACTCAAAATATCTACAGATTTCTTAATGCTTGACCCAGCTGAGTGGCTTAATAACAGCGCTTATGTTAGTGGTCTTCAAATTGTCACACAGCTTAATGTTATTAACGGTTCAGCAGAAAGAAGTGTGGCATTAATAACTGATTTTAAATATTTGCTGCAGGTTGTAGATGACCACAGAAAAAATTTCAAAAACGTTTCAAAAAATAAACTTCTAACAATTAACTTTTTTTGTTTTTTCAAAATTACCTTTAAACGATTTTCGGAATACCTAGGGATCAACATTTTTGGGGTCTTGAAATATTTGTCATCTCGTTAGGGGTGTCGAACTTTCAGAAAATGAACGCGCACCGAGGAATTTTAACAATTTTGAAATGTGAACCAGTCTAATGTACAGTGATCTGGAGATTGAATAAAAAAAATCAAAAACGTATCAATGAAAAGACCAAATAAATAAATATCATCCCTGATGATAAATATCTACCTCTATCATACAGTAATTCCACACCTAGAGGGAAAATTGGATGTTGGATGGTAAAAAGAATTGCTTTAATAACAGTAGTTTGAGGGATTAGTTGAAAACAACCAACAAGAAAACTACAACGCTATTTCGTATTTCCGAGTAAATGCAAGACATATGTATGCTAACAATAACCTCAACAAAAACGTGTAAAACTCATTAAATTTCACTGGTTTTCACCAAAACGACATGAAATATTCAAGTCAGAAGTTCTTGTAACTCCACTTGGTGTAAAACAATTTTCGTCAACCATCTCTCTATCACACCGACCACACAAAGAAGGGTGTGAAATGAAAATTCAGTTGAGAGAAATTGTCCCTCTATATATGAATTACTCTTTGACCTCTATTAACATATTTGTATAATTTAACTCCTGTAATTACCCCAAAATGGGTTCATTCATTGAATAGTTCCTCCGGTGGGTTCATTTCGAGTGGGTATATTACAACCAATCAACCAAAGAAGAGAGGGGCAATCAATAAGTCCACAAAAAAAGCTTATAGATAAATATATCAGAAACGTTTTTCCTGCGATTAACTAGTGTGTCCAGATGAAGAAGTTTACACTTAGCTTCATAAGGTAGCATATTGTGTCGGGCAACCGGAAAGCCTCCCAACTTTTGTATGGGAGGTACGGAAATGGGCTTGAAAAAAATCTCCATTTTTAATTACAAAAGTAGCTTGTGACAAAATAATGCCCAGTACCAAATTTCATTCAGATCTGCTGTGGTTTACGAGAGATATCGATTCGATCAAACGGACAGTCGCCCAACTTTGTTATGGGAGGTACGAAAATGGACGGGGCACAGTAGCCCATTTTAAATAACAAAGTAGATTTTGACAAAACATTGTCAAGTACCACATGCCATTAAGATCGGATGCAGGTTGAGGAGATATCGTGCCGATCCACCGGACAGTCGCCCATTCGTACCAGAATGGGAGTGGCAAAATCACCATTGTTTTAGTGGGTGACTAGCATTTCACAAAATTAATCCTTAACCCTAATTTCATTATGATCAGAAGTGTTTAGTGTGATTTATCGTGTAGGCAAGCAGGACGCCCCTTCAGCTTTTGTATGGGAGGTATCAGAATGGACGTGGAAAACTTGACAATTTTCTCCAGTTAAACCATTCATGACCATGTGAAGTGTGTTTCGATCAGGTAGTAGGTAGGGTAAATGTGCCTATAAGAGACTAAGTGAAAAAATTGGGCTAACAATAGTGTAGTAACCAGTAATTCGATATCTGTCGCGACTTGCTCACTAGAAGCCCACAAATTTAGTCGAAAAGTAGCGTCAACAGAAGAAGATATAATGGGTAGAAAAAGGTCGCACATGGGTGTAACCCCAGGTTTCGCGCTCATTCCTATCCTTCCAAAAAAAATGTAAGGCATGATTCAACCTACCCACAGGACCGAACATAAGCGAGCGTTTTTATTTCCTAAACTAAACTAAACAAAATTTTCGACGACTTTGTACGTCGCTTAATATACCTTAATTTCGCTTAGCTCCCCATACAAAGTGGTCGAAAAATTAGTTTAGCAAAAACGTAAGTAACGGACACAAGCCCGGTCATCAAATAAAATGTAAAGTATACCACACGGTAAATTCAACTCGGTGATATAGCAAAACTCACCTCAAAGCACTGCAACAATGCGAGTATAAGAAGAACATGGGGGAAAAAAACCGTCTGTTCTTGTGTTGGAATTATTGTGCTTTCAGTGTGTGCAGGTACTTAGGGATCTTCGATCGATACTAATTCCCATACGTAAATTGGTTAGTGTACGCGGCTCTTGTACTTGAGAACGTACTCACTCAGCCCACCTTACAATTCTTTCGACGACGATCACCTCGCTCAGTGATGTCGACACTATAGAGTACTTAGCCATGAAAAAGCTTCTCAAAATACCGTTCGGAGCTGGTGTAAAACTGTAGGTCCCAATCAGTGAGTATAAAACTAGAAAGAAGCTCTCCCCAATTCCTTCATGGGATGTAATGGGAAACAATTTTTTTTCATTGGCTGGTGAAATTTTATTCACCACGCAAATGTCACATTTTTACTAACCTGTATACTTTGATACCGATTGGCACAGTCGCTTTGTTGAATGCAATGGAAACAGTGTAGACTACATAATTTCCAATTGAAATTGAAAAAACACAATTGAAATTTACTATTAGAAGTTTAAAACAAAGTTTAAATCCCATTAACTGAAATTTAAAAGGAATCACTTGAAATTGAAAAGACATCAAACTTTGTTGAATGCAATGGAAATTGTGTGGACTACACCATTTCCAATTGAAAATTGAAAAAAAAATCAATTGAAATTTAAATACTCTTGGAAATTACAAAATAAGCTTAATGCACATTAACTGAAATGTAAAAGACATCAGTTGCAATTCAGAAGACATAAATTGAAATGTAGGGGAGTTTTTCTTAACTGCAACTGGAATAAATTTCATTTCAAATAAAACCTTCAAATCTCAATTGATATTTAAAATAAAATTAAATTAAATTGATATTTTTCGAATTTTAATTGTGAATGGTGTGTGAATGGATCAAGTGGTACGATAATTCGGATAGTGTGAACTATACAATATAATTAATGTACATTGCAAATTCGAAATTCCTGAATGATAATTAAATTGCCCTGGCAGTCACTGATCTTATGCCATGACAAACACATCCATCCAAGGTCTGAATGAAGACATTATGTCGTCAACAAAAAACAAATTTTCTTGGCTAAAACCAAATTTGACTCCATGCAATTACTTAAGTCTAATTGCTTCTAAAGAACACGGGTAAACTCGATCTGTTCCGCTTTGGGAAACTGTTATGATGAGCATTCAAGTTTGTATGGTTCCGGGAAATAGGGCATGTTCTACAAAAAAAGAACTTCATATCCGAAAAAATGCCAACACGAACTTAAGTGTAAATTTCATAACTCTTCAAAATTCTTGGCATTTAATTTAATGTTTCCACCAACAAACTCGTTACACTGGCAATCAAATGTAATCACTGATGAACAGCATTGCAAGACATGGTTAACGTTTAAACGCGTCTTGTATGTGGTTGTGTGTGTGTGTTGTTGTTGTTGTATTGTGGTGGTGACGGTGGTTGCGTGGATGGTGGCAAGTATCTTCTTCTGCTTCATGTTTGCACAGTTTTATGAGACGATTAACTAGTAAACCCGTTGGCAGAGAAATGGGGAAAATGGTAAAAGCAACTAACAACAAAAGTCCCGTAATAAAGTCCCAGTTAAGTGAAATGCAAACCTGTTATAACAACATATAAACACAGGTAACACACACACATATATTCGCACGAGTGTGCCGAATGTGAGACGTGCAACAACTCACTGGCTCGCAACATGTCTAATTCTATATTGCGCAACTGTGTTGCAATGTTTACAAACAGCACAACGGTCACAACGACCGCAGCGACATAGTGTGTGCAACATTTTGTGCCTCAGCAACCTAGAAACTGGTTAAAACGTGCGGGCCACCACTCATGGTGCCAGGACGGACGAATGTAGTGGTGGCAAGTATGTACATATGTATGTGAGCACAAACGTTCATTCATACCACTAACAAACTACTGTTACAGGCCGAGTTTTTGTTTCTTTGTACCTTTTTTGTTTGCCACTAGTTGTTGCTGTTGGTGTTTTGATTTCTATCGGCAATTGAAACAACAACAACAACCACAAACGGTATCGAGAATGGTGGTCAAGTTCATATCTATGAGATTCGGCCACAAATGCCGAATTTTGTTGTGTTTTCTTGCAAAAATGTATTTCAACTATTCAGTCCAATTACAGATGCACGCAGATCAGCTGATGCGGACAAATGTCGTATGGAATGATTGATAACGGTCGTCTGTCTGCCAGGTAGGTGGGATAATGCAATACTCGTACGTATTGCAGTAATCAGTTGCGTACGATGTTGTATTAGGTGTAGGAGATTGGTATTGGCTTGTTGCAAGATTTTACAATTAATAAGTACCCAGGGAAAACTGATTTTCTGGCGAAAGGATCTATAAACTTCCGAAACTATAGTGCACTGTCGGACATGCATATAAACTGTGCATGTGTAATTAATTGACACTAACGATGCAGATCAGATTATGCTGGAGCTTCGTTATCGGACAGTTTGTTGCTTGTAGTTGCGAACTAAAAACATTAATATGTATTGCCCAAATGTATATTAAGGGGTGCCATTTGTATTTCTTGCCAAGGCAAATTTTAGTGTTGCCAGGTGAAATCTGGCAACAACATTGGATAATGTTACCGTTTTTAGCTTAATAATGTCGCATTTAGACCGCAGTTTACCGCGCCCAGGTTAGCGATAATCTTGTTCCCTAATCTATGCCGTTTACACCACCCAATTTGAGATTAAATTAACATATTAGGTGGCAACTTTGTGCATGGACTAATTTAGAGTAACTCCGTGCCGAGACCAAATTGTTGAAGACGGCGGCATAAAGGAAAAATTAAATTGGCGGCTCTTGGTTTTATCAGTTTTAAACAAATTTGGGATGTACTTGAATTTACTGAACCTTTAAAATTGGATCCGTCGATCAAATCGTGCCAGTTGGCCAAATCGGCCCATATTTTAAACCGATGGGAACCAATAACAACAAAGACGGCGGTGAGCTTCATAAAATATGTGGTGGCGACGACGTGTCGGAAAATTTTCGATCGGCTTCGGTTTGTCGGTTTGTCAAACAGTTCATTTTTTGTGTATGTTTTTATTATGGTTGAATTGTTTTGGTAAAAAGTAGAGTTCCATCGAATTGTTCACCATTTTATAATGAGGTTAAAAATTAAACTTCAGGAGTTACAGATTAGAATTGTGTAAGTAATCTTCTGGGTTTGCGTGGTTTAACGGAGTTAACCTTCGAAATACGCTAATCTTCGCCGGTGTAATACGGCATTTACACCGCCGTTTATCACAGCCAGGTTAACGATAACCTTTTTCTCTAATCTTTGCCGTTTACACCACACAATTTGAGATTAAATTCACATTTCAGCTGGCAACTTCGTGCTTAGACAAACTCCGCATCGAGGCAAAACTATCGAATATGGCAGCAGAGCAGAAAAATTAAGTTGGCGACTATTGGTTTTGCCAGTTTTGTACAAATTTGCGATGTTTTTGAAATAACTCAACCTTTAAAATTGGATGAGTGAGTCAAATCGGGACAGTCGATGAAATCTGTCCACAGTTTAAACCAATAAGGGCCATTTATATTGGCGGCGGCGTGAGCTTCAAAAAACTTTTGGTGGTGGCGACGCATCGGAAAATTTTCGATCGCCTTTCATCTGTCAAACAGTTGCTTTTTTGTGTATGCTTTTATTATGGTTGCCGTATAATGCGGCATTTACACCAAACAAGATTAACGCATTTCGAAGGTTAAACTCCGTTAACCCACGCTAATCTAGAAGATTACTCATGCAATTTTTATCTGTTGAAGCTGAAGTTTAATTTTTAACCTTAATTTAAACTGGTGGAAATTTTGATGCAACACTGTTAGTTGCTAAAAAATGCAACCATAATAAAAACATACATAAAAACTCAACTGTTTGACAAACAGAAGCCGATCACAAATCTTTATTCACCGATGATGCACCATCCGACAATACTGTGGAAAACTGGTGTAATGAATTTAATTGGGAACGACGTTAGCTTCAGGACGCAATTCCTGCAGGCCGTCCAAGATCTATTGTAGTCCCAGAAAACATCGATGCTGTGCGTGAACTGATATTGCAAGATAGACTGCGTACGTTACTTCCACTCCCATATACTCAATACAGCATAAACATTTGGCCGTAAAAAAATTTCTCCCGGTGGATAACGCATAAATTGTCAGACGCTGAAAAAAGGGCCCGTATCAATTGGTGCAAGGAAATGTTGGAGCAATTCAATGGCGGTGCTTCAAAAGACGTCTATGAGATCACAATAGGCAACGAATCATGGATCATGAATATGAACCTGAGACTAAACAGCAATCGGCTGGGCAATCGGAAGGGCAAAATTAGACATACCCTCAACCTAAAGCATCCCAGCATACACACAAATACAGTATATAAATTCTCCTTCGTTTGAATATTCTTGCTAGTACATACTTGAGTTTTATTGTATAGACATGATAACTTTGGATATGTAGCAAGTGAAAGATTTTAAATTACACTCATTTTAAGATTGACTGAATTATAGACTTAACAACCCTTTCCTAAACTCAAAAATCATCCATTTATAAAAATAATTTATATTTGAATTTCGAGTATTGAACAATGTTTTACATAAAATTAATAGCGCTAAAACGAAATATGGTGTTCAAAATTGTTAATGAACTCTTTTGGTAAAAATAAAACATTAAAAAATTAAACACACGCTACGGTGTTCAATATTTAAATAGCTGCAACTTGTAAACTTATTTGTATATTTTAAATTCCGTTCAATACTATGTGTTCTTTCCTATTAAATAAAATGGAAAAATATATCTTAAAACAATAATTCTTTCAGTGTATCGTAGTAGATATTAAAGTCCTCATTTACATGAAGGGTCTTTTTCGTCGATTTGTTGCAGTTTTCGTTTAATGTTGCTGCTTAAATTAGGTTGCTGCTAAATATATAAATTTTAAAGTAACACTCTGGCATTTTTTTGGTATTCATCGTCAGTTTTTGATATTTTTATTTTGTTTTGGTGTCACAAATATATTCAAATGTAAAAAAGACAAAGCGAAAGGTGGAAAGGCATGTCAGGGCATTTTTTCCACCACGCTTACTGTCTGCAGCTCTTGTCAACAAACTACAAATCGCAAAAACCTCTTGCACCGGAATTCTATAACTTTTTAACGACAAAATTCGGTAGTTAAATTGACAAAATTCGAAAATTTTGTATTGAATTTTAATGAATTTTGACAATTTAACTACCAGTTATTGTCGGTAAAAAGTTACAGAATTCCGGTGCTGGTAACAAATAAAGGATGTCCCAAAATGCTTCTAAGATTGGATAGTACTTGCGTTGTCTTCGGGATGTATAGGCAAAATGTGCAATTTAGGAACAACACAACTAGATTATCATGTCGAGACAGGAATACCACTTACTGTTATTGCCCGACCAGCCGCATTTTCTACAAACATGGTCCCATGATGGCTCCAGGCCAAAATTCATACCAAACAATGGTACGTTGTTAATGCATTTATGTTTCAAAAAACACTCGTGCGTTTTCTGTGCCCGAAATGCAACAATATTGAAGATTAACGAAGCCATCAAGATCAAAATGGCCCTCAACGCTGGCGATGATTTTGATCGAAACCCCTTCATTATTTTTAAAATATTTCACAACAATGAAAACGCTTTGTTCTTTAATTTAGAGTTAAATTTTTAATAACCGTCAACAGTCACACTGTTGACGTTTCTTCAACAACACGAAATTTCAATTTTCGTGAATTTTCGGGCACCCTATAGTTTGCTGTACATTGATTGCCCGATGTAAATTTCATGTGTCCTTTCAAGACTTTATTAGATTTTGAGATTAGATATTTTTCCAGGAACCCGCAATATGTATTTGAGAAAAAATCTAAATTCTTTTCACCAACGTTGATTCCTACTTGATTTTCTTTCTGTCCGACGGGACACCCTATTCAACTACTAAAATTGCAGTCTACATTTTAAGCGCAAAAGTCGTATGCCAGTCTAAAAATGCCTTCTGCCGGCAGATGCAACGATCCGTTTGACAATGATATCATTACATGTGTGATTCCCTCTTCAAGAATGATTGATTTTCGTTTAAGATCACTTACCTCTTATCGTACTGGGCATTATATTCAATTGCGGGATAACTAAGTGCGAAATTCGTTTGATTGCTAGATGGGACGACACCCTATGTGAGTCACATCATAACTTGTGTTTTTCTCTTAATTTTCACAACACTCTCTTATATTGCGGCTTTCGATAGCTGCGAACGGTTTAAGCCATACAACAAACATAATGGCAAAACTAACTAGTATGTTGTTGTTGATGCCACATACAGACATGGTCTAGTTTTGGATAAGGAACTTTTTTTTCGCTTTCCCTTCAACAACTCGAAAAACAGAACACAATTTCTCTCGTTTTTTATATTTTTAAGTTTTCGATTCAAATAGAAAGAAGAACAACTGAAAGCAGCTACGTGTCGTCGTAACACACAAAATGACTTCAACGGGTGGACTAACGGTTACACACTGACACAACCTTTCTTTCCATCGATCGCCGAGAGATGCCAAAGTCTTTCCTGATGCCTTTGGATGCAAGAAAAATATACAAATAAATAAAAACAACTGCAATGCCTTTTTTGTGTTTTGTTTTTGCCAAACGAAACGAAAACTTGACTTTCGGAGAGTTTGGCCAAAACGAGAGATGGCCAACGAGACAGCCGCTCAGTTAACAAGCCAGCCAGTTAGCAGGCACGGCAACCAACAGTGCACATTTCTCCACCACCAACAACACCAGTTCGTCAGCAGCATCTTGATCTTGGATTGTTTGTTCGTTACATACAATTTAAGTAAACAAACGAAGTGTTCATGCGCAGAATCTGCATCATTACAAAGATGTTAACCCTCACCAGTAAGTCCAAAGTGCTGACCTTTTGGGGGGGATGATCCCTTTCAATGGATTTGAGACCAATAATCATTATATTGCAAGGAACTCCAATATAGAGGATTTACCACTAAAGCGTATACTTATACATTCACATCGCGTTAGGGAATGGGTAATAAACGTTCACCCATCACCCACAGGCTACCCATCACAGGTTACCCAGGTACAGGTTACATACATGGATTCCCATTACATCCCATGAAGCGATTGGAGAGAGCTTCTCGCAATCCGTGAGCTGTGCGCTTTCTAGTTTTACACTCACTGATTGGGACCTACAGTTTTACACCACCGGCTGCCACAAGACGAATTATTCATGAAATATTTGCAAGGTAAATCAGAGTTAGTTGATAACTTTCGGCAACAAAAATTTATAAATATATAAATTAGTACATGAACTTGCACAATTTTGGGGACTGCAGATTGAGGGTTCACAACCATGAAAATGTTATCGCTGAATTTATGTAAATGTTTGCAAGCATTGTTTTCACGAATTTTAGATCTACCGGTTTTTTATTTCTTTATTGTTTGTCACGTTTTTATTTTCAGCAGTTTGCAACAAACAAAGACACATTTGGGTCAGAAACACATATATTATAACCTATTAATCATTGTGTCTCAAATAGTTATATTAAGTAGCAAACACGATATGCTTGGGCACAAGTATACTATATTTGCGACAAGCTACAAGCACGTTATATTTACATCCAAACAACAAAAAAAGACAGATTTTTATTTATTCCGAAATGATTTCGATACTGGATTGGATATGATTTTCACATCGGATCTGTTCCCGTTTCGAGATTGCATCCGATTTGATTTTGAGACCGGTTCCGTTCTAGTTTCGAGAATGGATTCGACCTAATTTCGAGATCGGATACAATTCTCGTTTCAAAACAGAGACGTACTTATTGGGAAAGGACGCAATAAATTATGTGGGTAGTAGTATGTACGGACTTTACATAAGTGCGAAAGAGACAACATAAACATATGGCTAATTGGACTCCAATTATAGCTATGGTTAAATAAAAATTTCAACTATATTGTTATTGGGCGGAAAACAATAAAATATTTACTTATACAAATATTACAATATTTCCCGGCAAACATACATATGTGTAATTATAATATCAATAAAATAATAAGAACCATATTCACAACATATACATACATGGTAGTTTGTAGACATATTATTATCATAGGTTAACATACATATTCAATATTCAACATATTCATATTGTGGCGATCGGTGACGCAATGATTGTTTGCACGGCTCTTGTAAATGGGAACGTGGGTTCGAACTCTGCTCTGACCACCTTACATTTCTTTCGACGTCGGTCGCCTCGCTTAGTGACGGAGACACTATCGAGTATTTAGCCATGACAAAATTTCTCAAAATGCCGTTCGGAAACGGTGTAAAACTGTAGGTCCCAATCAGTGAGTAAAAAACTAGAAAGGGAGCACAGCTCGCTGGTTGTGAGAAGCTCTCCCCAGTCCCTTCATGGTATGTATTGGGAAACAATTTTGTATTAAGGTGGTGGGCGTCAATTCTGTGGCCGGTCTTCATCGGCTGTAACGTTAAAGCTAAAGTCATCAAGCAGATACATACCTACAATATAATTTCTCCACCCTCCAGCATTTATTTGTATATATAATTTTGTCCATAGTGCCCAGTCAAATACAAATTCATCCCGTGTACTATAACTGAGCATACGAGGAAGACGCTGTTCTGTTCTGCTTCCTTTTACGATCGAAATCAACAACAGCAACAAACAGCATCTGACTGTTTTAATTGCCCTCCTCACCGTTATTATCATGTGACGTAGTGCCAGAGTATTACATCATTTCTCACAATCCACTTTCTTGCGGAATTTCACAATCTGTCGTTGGAGCGGTGGATGAGGGGGATTGATGAGCACAAATGACTTAAGCGAATAAGGAATGAACGTCGTGATCGTGGTCGTCGTCTCCGTTGTTGTATCCCACAATGGAACGAACGTATAGGATGATGATGATGGTGACGATGATGATCGTACGCATTTACAGACGACGATCTCCTCTTCTTTCAACGTGAGGGAAGACGTGAGATCCGTCCGTCGACGACGACGAGCGAAATGCTGTGTGTGCGTCGGAGTTTGGCGGCAAAAGATATCTTGGAGTGAAACATGGAAACATGGAGCAGAACAAAACGAGTTTGCAAGTACCGCTATTTGACTGACTCAGCAATGTGTGAATACAAATTCTACAGATGCGCACACATACAGGCACACAGCCACACAGATCCAGCCAACACTATCAGCATTTCGAGTTCTTCGTTTGTTTTTCTTTTGCTTTGTTTCTTTGCGAGTGTTCGTTCTACGATCAATGTACTACCAATGCGGGGTCATCGAACGTTCTTACAGCGGTCTGGCTAAGAATATGGGAATCAAAACAATCAAACAAAACGAAACGATCGGAGAAATAAACAGAATGTGTGAACACGACACGACGGACGAAAGCAGAAAGCAAGCTTACGTCTCTGCTCAGTCGAGAGTGGCTCATACATCCATGCATACATAATTGAGATACTACTACGTATCGCATACATAAATACATAGATATGCATTCGTACTTACATACAAACATAAGTATAACAGAACTCTTATCAAAGCCAGTCGAGTGTGTCAAGACAGTGAGTAAGAGTATTTTCTGGAATACCTTTAATCTATTCATTTCTCTTTAAGGAACGAAGAGAATGTATTATGATACGTCGTAATTTTGAATGACGATAACATTAAACCCGGAATTGGAAACAGATAAAGAAAAAGAAACGGTGTTACATCATGCGATAAATTTGGCCAAGATAGTTGAAAGCCTATTAATACATACATAGATACAAATTTGGGAGCGAAGCGTATTATGACAACACGATCACCCTTCAAGGTCAGTTAATACGATTACAACATACACAAGAATCACAGAGCCCTTCAAATTTCATTTGCGGAGCCCACGTCCAATTCGAATACAAATTTAGAATAAACGAATAGATGGAGAACAAAAGATTCAATTCCCAGATCTTAACATTAATTATTAATTCAACCAAATTCAACCACAATGACAAAATATAGTTTTGAATATTATAATTATAATATTATTACCAACTAACATATACATATGTTCAAAATATTATATTACATATTATCAAAGTAATTACTATTACATTGTTATTATTGTATACATATACATATGTTCGCCGGGAAATATTGTGATGTTTGATTGTCGAAAAATAATATGTTTGCAATTTCAATTTAACCATAATTAGAACTGGGTGAAGCATATATATATGTATTTGCAAGCATTGTTTTCATCTATTGAAGATCTGTTTTATTTTTCTTTTTCGTCTGTCACGTTTTTGTTTTCTGCAGTTTTCAACAAACAAATCCACATTTGGGTCACAAAAACATATATTATTGTATCTCAAACATGTAATATTGAGTAGCAACCAAACTGTATTTGGACACAAGTATACTATATTTGCTACAAACACGTTATATTTGCATCCAAACAACAAAAAATACAGATTTTCGTTTCTTCGTTAGCACCTTAGTCGAAGTGAATCATTTGAGCGTCGATACAATTTTGGAAACAAGCTAGTCGCTATGGACATGACAACATCTAACAGTTCTTGTGTAAAATTAGTTGTAGAGTCCCTAGTACTGCACAGCTCATCTGCTTTACAGTACCTCAGAATGCCCCAATTCTCTGGCAGCCATAAGAGGTGAATACCGTACGGATGAGTCATCTCGTTAAAAGATCTGTGGTAGATTTGGGTATTTATTGAGTTCAGAAATACTGCCTCTAGTGGATTGATAACCGAACGACTGGCAGAGAGGACATTGACCCCCAACATTTCTGGGCTATTATTCTTCATCCAGACGGTCACTTCCTAATAGCCAAAAATTTCCGCCTGATAATAGCCAAAATTTCCGCCTGTTAAACGCTACAATGATCAGGTAACACAGGCCGACAAAATTTGAAAAAGTGCAAACCCCTTAGACTTGGGTGTACTGAAAGGTTGGAACTGCGCTGAAGACGAATCTGACCTCTGAATTTCTTCATTACATCAGGTTTGACTTTTGTTAACTTAAAGTTAACAAAACCCCGGTTTACGCTCTATTCGTAATGTAACAATATTCCGTATTAAGGGCACCTTAGACCAGCAGATTGTCGGGCCGACTTTCGAGTCGGGCCGACTCATCTCCCAATGTAAGGTGCCGACTAGTAGGGCAAAAATCAAAACGAGTTTGATTTTCAGAAAGTCGGCCGGAAAGTCGTTTAGTGTAAGGCGAAACAATGCCCGACACAAAAGTCGACCAGACAAATAGTCGGCCGACTGGTCCGCAGGTCTAAGGTTTCCTTTAAGCTGTATACAAAATATGCGTTATGTGACCTTCAAAATTACGTTTATCCTTTCAAATATGGACTTGTCACAGAGATTGATATTTGGGAAGGGAAATCGAGTTTAGTTTAGGGAAATCCACTTCACGTGGCGGATTTATTGGTCAAACGCAACAAAAATGATCGAATTTTGAAACGCGTTGTCACTGCAGATGAAAATTGGATTCGTTACAACAATGTCAACCAAAAGAGATTCTGGTCCAAACACGACGAACCCACTAAAAAGTTTAAGTTGTCCATTTATTTTGAACTGCATCCAAAACATAAATTCTGGCTTCTATTGTCAGCAATTGGCGGACTTTAAGGGGGGGGGGGGGGGCACTGAAAGAAACACGACTTAAATTGGTAAATCGGAAAGTCGTGGTTATCCATCACGCAACACTAGGCCTCACACATCTTTGCAAACTCGGCAAAAAATATTGGAGCTTGGATGGGAAGTGATGCCACATCCACCTAATAGTCCTGATCTGGCAGCTTCGGATTTTCATTTATCCCGGAGTCTGCAAAACTGTTTGAATGGAAATCCTTCATTACAGAAGAGGACATACAGACCGTGTTGTTCGAGTATTGTTGTGAATCTGGGATCAAAAAGTTGGCTGAACGATGGCAGATGGTCATTGAACAAAATGGCACCTAGGTACATTCATTATAGATTAACAACGTCCAATTTCACCAGGTCCCCCGTTATCCTCCAGTTAGAGCGAACGAACAAATAAGTTTTAAGCTTCAGCAGTAGAATTACCAATGACCATTGGCATTGACCATGCGACGATTAGCCCTGAAATCTTACAGCTTGACAGAATGGTTTGGAATGTCATTAAATTATTACACATGTAAATAGTAGAAATATTTATTTATTTTATTTTTCATATTTCTGGTTTGTTTATCAATGTTTTGAATCAATGGATGGTTGTGTGTGGATGTTTGTGAAATGTTCGTAGGTTCATTCGTTCTATTGATTGGCGGCTAAAAGGGCCCATAAATTGTTGCCATCTACGTAAGTACGTAGATACACGTATGTATGTATAGTTGTGTAGATATGTATGTATTTATATGTGTACATACATATGTATGTTATATTTGAAGGCATGAAGATACAAATGCTAAACTGCGCGTTACCAAGTTCAAAACCCCCGAAATAGTCAAACAAATAGGTGTGGATAGTTAAGCATCTGACGGTATTTTACAAGTCTCTCATTTCGCGCTAGACTTGTGTACAAACACCCAGGCAGACTCAGCTCGATAGCGCTCGATCATGGCATAAGCGACGCGCCGGCAAAGCGAGTGAATGTTTCTTTTTCTGCTGTTAAGTTTTTTGTTCTTCTTTTTATTTTAGTTTTGTTTGTTGTTGGGATTTTGGGTAAATAAGCACTTTTTACTTTTATTAAAATGTGAAAAAAAACGTTTTGTTTTGCTTTGGCCGTTGTTGCTGTTGTTGCTTTTTAGAATCTCACCACATAGCGGTATTCTTACGAAATACCGTAGAGCCCCGGTAGGTAAAGCTCATTGACCCCCCAGCCGAAAAGTACAAAGAAACAAAAGAAGCAACACAGTCGTCGTCATACTTTGACTGATTTCCAGTAGTGGCAGTTGTATTCGCTATGCGACTGCCACCGCGTGCGTGTGTGTGTGTGTTAACGTGAATTTACATTCATATTGACGGACGTGATTGGTAGCGCTTCCAATCGACCGACCGTCTGGTCTGTCAGTCTTTCAGCTTATGAATGCGATGTCATTTGCTGATTCAGTATGACACCCGTTACGACATAAGCGTCGTACTACCCAGCATGTGCGCACCCAGTCCCCACAATAAATATCCAGCTTAAAATTCTTCACTTGCTTCTTCTTGCACAAACCCTAATTATGGCCGACTAATCAAAATCATTTGTCATATTTCGCCGATTACACCTAGCGGAATGTCTTCTTGTAGTTAGGTGGACAGTGTTGCTGGGGAGAAATTGTATGAAAGGGTTTTCGCGTTTTTCTTCGATGATTATTAAGTGGTGTCTTCCAATATTGGAAAGTAATTTCGGCTCTTTTGTTCCAAGTAATTTTCAATTATTTAATTCACATAATTAATTAAATTGCATTTTTATTATTATTCAAGCTCAAGACCATCTACATCTATATAAATAGAAATATAGTTTTCTAAAAAGAAGATATTTTGCAAACAGATTAATTAATTTTAATTAATTAACTTTAATGTAGGTGTCATTTTGTTTATTGCCTTCTGCATCGTTCAGGCAACTTTTTGATCCCAGATTCATAGAATGACTGGTGCGTCCACAAATATACTTGAACAACTGGGTTTGTAGATCTTCTTCTGTATTGAAGGATCTTCCATTCAAAAAGTTTTGCAGACTCCTAACTAAATGCATATCCGAAGGTGCCAAATCAAGACTTTAAGGTGGATGTGGCACCATTTCCAATCCAAGCTCCAATATTTGTTGCCGAGTCTGCAAAGATGGGTGAGGCCTAGTGTCGTCATAATGGAAAACCTCGTAATGGAAAAGCTTCAGTACTCCATCAAGATTCGTCAATTGCTGACAATAGACATCAGAATTTATGATTTGGAAGCAGTTCAAAATAAATTACTCCCTTAAAATTCCACCAAATAAACAAAAAAAAAATTGTTTCCCGTTGCATCCCATGAAGGGATTAGGGAGAGCTTCTCACAAACCAGTGAGCTGCGCGCGTTCTAGTTTTACACTCACTGATTGATTGGGACCTTCAGTTTTCCAGCGGTTCCGAACGGTATTTTGAGAAGCTTTTTCATGGCTAAATAATCGATAGTGTCGCCGTCACTAAGCGAGGTGACGGCTGTCGAATAAAATTTAAGGTGGTCAGTGCAGGGATCGAACCCACGCTCTCATGCACAAGAGCTTCACACACTACCATTCCACCACCGACGGTGGTCTGGAATCAGATGAAATCTGGAATCAGATGACTCAAGAGATCAATCGTACCAATTTTCACCAAAACCGGAAAATTAAACACAAAATAAGGTTTATTCTCACATGTATTTAAAGCCATGACTATTACAACTTTATATGGGACGAAAATATAAGGGGGAAAATGTCCCTACATGAATAATTTTCAGATTTTTTCAAGTTTGGCCCGCTTGACTAATAAATAATAATAATTATATGGCTCTTTATCGACAACTTTGCCGACTTCTGACTTAGATCCTAAATGTTCTCTCCTACTCACACAAAAGTTCGTGCATCCCCATAGACGCATGCCTGCCTATCTAACAGTGTCCAATGATCAACACTGATTGCGTAGAAACATCCTGTCTAGGAATGAATATCATATTATTCGATCGATTCGGATTATAATTTGGTCAAATCAATCCTGTAACTCCCATCTGTGACGCACAGTGGTTCAGAATCAATTTCCATCGGCCAAAATTCAATATCTGTTGATCTACTAAACATTTCCAAGTTCTGTAAAAATCGATTGTAGACCAGGAGTCAAGGATTATTGTCATATATCTACATTGGAAATCGCACAGTGGGGTATATTGCAGATAAATTTCCAAAGTTGGCTAATTCTTGTTTATTTTTCGAATTCCAAGAAAACAACTATTTTGTTTTTTAATGTTTGTTTGGAATAATTGTTCATAATGCACACAAAAAATTAAAAATTTGTTCGTATTACAGATACTCGCTTTTTCGAATTTTGAAAATCGAAATTTTTTATGTTTTTCGAATTTCTTAAACTGTATCTCATTCAGTTTAAGAGCTCTTGCACTCAATTTTTCTTTATTAAAAAGAGTGATTAGATGGTTATAATATGGCTGCTCAGTTTTGTTTATAGCAATTACTAAATATTTCAAAAATATCGTTCTTGAAAAAAAAATTACATGAGGTATCAGGGGACACCCGGTTGGAACGAAGTTCCTTTCGATATACTATATTATGTACTAGTTAGTTCCAACACGCCTAAGGTGCACGTTGAAAAATACGATAATTTGAATGGATCTTTTAGAAAACATACTTTTTGCAAAATGAAAAATTTTTATTAAGAAAAAGGTCCTATTTGTAAGAATATGTATTAAATTTTCCCGAAAAGGTAATTTTTGAAGAAGAGGTACTTCTTTTATTAAAAGCTAATGATTTTTTTAAGAAAATGTACTATTTTTAAGAAGAGGTACTTTTTGTAAGGAAAAGCCGTAAGAGTATGAATTTTTATTACAAAGAAGTACTCTTTTATTTTATTAAGAAAATGTACTTGTTTTCAGAAAGACTACTTATCTCAAGAAAAGAAAAGATGTTATTTTTAAGAAAATTTATTTTTAAGAAAAGGATTTTTTTTAAGAAATGGCAATTTTTTTAAGAGAAGGTATTTCTGAAGAAAAGGATTTTTTTTCAAGAATAGGTACATATGTAAATTTTTAAGAGTAGGTACTTATTTCAAAAGAAAGTTATTTTGTTTCACATAAAAGGTACTCTTTAACGAAAAGGTAGTTTTTTAAGAAAAGGCAATTTGTTGTAAGAAAATTTTCTTTTTTAACAAAAGATACTTATTTTAAAAAAACTTGCTTTTTTAAGAAAAGGTACTTTTTATAAGAATTTACTATTTTCTTAAGCAAAAGTACAACTTTTGTTTTATGAAAAGGTACTTTGGTCAAGAATATGAATAGGTACTTTTTTTTGGAAAAAATTTATTTTTTTTAAGGAAAGGCACTTATTTAAAAAAATTTTCTTTTTAAAACTTCTTTTACTTTGGCTTTTCTAAATTTACTTTTTATTGGGTTCAAAACTACAATATATATTAAATATTGGTTACAGGCTCCACCTAGAAAACTTCCTATTAAATAAGTAATTTCCCAACATATGTTAGTCTAGACACTAACCAAAAGCAAAAGTACCCAATATAGGTAATAATACTGGGTTGTAGCATAATAGTGTTAAAAAAAAGTTGTTTAATTTTTTTTTCATTTAAGCCCCATGCCGCAACGTGCGATAAGGAACTTCGTTCCAAAATATGGCTTTGGACCAATATAACTTCTCTACTTCAAAAGCCTTCAACGAATATAGTACATAGTTGGAAACGTTGGTTTGTTACACAATTTTTCAGGGAAACCTTTTCTGCCACCCGATTGAACACAAAAATAGCTAATTTAATGAAAAACTCTGACGTTTTAGTGCCTAAATGTGAATAACTATTTTTTTCTCAACAACTTTAAGAAAATAAGTGCGCGGCTAAAAAGGTGATAAAATTGCCGTTCTCATTGTGGTATTTTTTACTAATCGGAGTTCATTTGTCAGAGTTATGTCCTAAACATCCCCTAGAACACAACATTTAGCATATAAATCGAATTACTGTTGTTGAATTGCATACAGGTGGTACTAAAATTCAGGTGGTAAAAAACATTGGCATTATTATAATGTTTCTATAACTGAATATGAGAGTTTCAGTAAATCAGTAAAATTATTCAGTAAATTTTTTGGGTGAAGCTTAAGAGCAACTTCTGTCATACCGTTTTCAATTTAAATGATATTTCATCCCCACCTATTTAACGACGCAATATCATAACAACCCTACCAGAATAGTGACATTCATTTGACCGTCATTGTTGATGGATATATCCATCAAAGTTTCTATCACGTTCTTAAAGCCAAAATTAAAAAGCTGATGGAAACTTTTGTGCACGTGTGATTTTGCATCTCCCTCGAACTTATGAATTCGGTCTCCTATAAAACATATATTTGAGCTGCTCACTCTACTGCTGTTCACTAATCGTAGATTATATGAGTATTAGTCACAGTTGATGGATATATCCATCACAGTTGACAAATCATACTTGATGGATATGTCCATCACAGTTGACTAATCAAATTTGATGGATATATCAGTCAAAGGTGATGGGTATGCCTTTTATAATAAAAGACGATGTTATGGTATATGATGGTATATTTTTATTATTTGTATATATTTTTAATATATTATTGAATAATAAATGAATGAAGTACACACAGTGACTGAATGACTAAGAATGAGAATGAATGAATAAGAATAAACGATTCAAAATGAATAAAGTAATATATTAAAAATTAAATATTTACTGTAAATAAAGAAAAAACATTAAACTGGGCAAAATAAATTACTTATTTACAATTTGTTTTTTATAAATCTTCTGCTTCATCCGCTTCAATTCGTTCAACTGTCTTTTCGCACATTTTTCAAACTCCACAGCTCCTTGAAGATGAAAAACATCTAAAATTTGAACAGGAGATATATAAATATATTAATAATAATAAGTATACATGAATGTATGTAAATTAATAATTATTAAATCATTTATAGACAAAAATATATACATACCTCGCAGTCTGGTTGAACCACATAAGCTTCCCTATCGCATGCTTTTCCCACCTCCCATCCCAATTGTATTTATCAAGCAGGTTATCCGTCAACATTGGGGGGCTGACGCCTCTTTCAGTATATTTTCTGTGAAGAAGTATGTATAAATATCAAAATATTAAAATATCGAACCATAAATTTTAGTTTGTTGCTATTGCTTGAGCAAAATCTGGTGTGCCCAACTTCTGCTCTACCTATTGCACCTCTGTAATAGTCAGGAAAGGGAGCATGCTGCCGACTTCATCAATAATTTTGTACTGTGTCTGGCCAGTCATGCCATAGACAGAATCTTCCACTACTTTTTGATGGCTTTTAAATGCCTTATTTTTCATAATCATTATCTTTTTTTTTGGATCATATAAATTTATTCCTTCCACTGTTATTTTTATTCCACGATATTTAACGATAATGCACTTGTAAGGAAACTAAATATTTTGCACTTTTGTCGAGGATTCACAAATTTTACTTTTTAAACGTCAACAAATTCAAGTTTCCATCAACACAGACGGTCAAATGACCGATACTATTCTTGTAGGGTTGTTTCCATAGAGTAAATATGGGTAGAGAAAATCTTTCACTCACCAAATTTCTGACATTTGTCCTCGTGTGATGTATACGTTTGATGTTGAAAAGAATTGCTTTACTAATACCAGATAGAGGCAATGGTTCAAAACAACGAACAAAATAACAACAACGGCATTTCGTTTTGTGTGTTAAAATTAATGTGTTAAATACAACACAGTCAATAAAAAAGTTTAAAACACAGTTTCACAGTTTTTCACCAAAATGGCATGAAAAATTAAAGCAAGAAGTTATTGTAATTCCACCTGGTGTATATCACTTTTCGTCAAACATTTCTCTATCACACCGACCGCATCACGAAGAGTGTGAAAGGAAACGTCAGATGAGTCAAATGGCGGCTCTACTGTAAATTTACTCTATGGTTGTTTCACTCTTGCACATGCAACTCAGTATAAAATAGTTGCAAGTGTGTCAGTGCAAAAATGTTGTGTGTGTTAGTTTCCATCATTCATTTCTTGTAGGGAACGCGCAGAGCCCAAAACACATCATGTGGAAATGTCTAGGGTTGCCCAAAAAGGTTGGCAACTCTATTAAAAATCTGGCAACCCTTTTAAATAAAATTCCGTCTTATTTAACCCCAGAACGTCATCCTTATAGCCTATTCGCGTAACTCAAAACAAGTTCTAAGCGAACGACAGCCATACACTTACTTTCGCTTAAAAATAAGGCCGCGTAGCAACGAACTTGTCATTCGCTTAGCGTTACGTATGCCATTTGGTTTGTATAAGGTAAATACGCTACCAGATTACCAATTTAAGCAATTTATAGCACCATTACAAAAGAAGTGCTAAATTTAATAAAAAACATGGTGAATATTTATATAAGTATATTGGTGCAATCAAAATGGAAGGTGGCAACACTCAAAATTATTAAGCTGAAAACATCTGACACAAAAATTGTAAACAAAACAAAAAAATAACACAAATGTAAACAAACTAAAGTGAAATGTAAACATTTCGTTAATTACAAAAATATCAAAGTATAAATAAACGAAAAAAAACAAAAACGGATGTGCCAGTGGCTCTATATTTGTTTGGAAGAGCGGAAGTCCATGAGGAAGCCCCTATTGTTCCTCCATTGATAGTTTTCCGGCTCCAAACACCGGCTTTCTCTGGCAAGGTCAGGATTATACTCCATATACTCCACCAATGTTTGGAGCTGCACTAAAGTTGATATTTTAAGGCTGCAATAAACATCTAGACAAGTAACATTGAAAAATATGGAATAATTATTTATTTACCTTTTGTTTTCCACAGTGTTTTTTACATTTTAGTCTGCTTGTTTACCAAATTTTGCAATGCGAAAGCTAAAACACAAGTGACTGATTTTGACATTGCGTTCGCACAGATGACAGCGAAAAAAAGTTAGCCGACCCAAATTTTGTACTGAAATGATTACGTTTTCTTTCGCACTGATGTTCTTGCGACTTGTCGTGCCATTGAGAGTTAGGCGGCCCCAAAAACAGCTGTTTGTCGCATAGACAGTGTGAGAAAGCTGTCGTTTGAGTTACGTGGCCAGGCTATTATTTTTTGTACATTAACGTCATCCTTCGTCATTTTGACTACGATCTATTTCAAGATGCTATAAATAATATAGTGAGCAAAAATGGGAACCAAAATTAATGTTTTTTTTTTTGTTTATGTAGTTAATTTGTAATTAATATTCAACACAAAATCAGTTTGCAAACGACTAACGCTATACGAAAAATGAGGTTAAAGCAAACGAAAAACATATTTAAGCTCGAAAATCGCGCGTAGTCGTTTTGACGAAGGATGACGGTGCAGGGTTGAATTCAATGTGAAATTTTTTTCGAAAAATTGTACATTTTCCATAGGGAAATGAAAACTGTTATTTATGTGGGTGCCTAATTATAGTTTGGTGACGCCTAATATTCTTTGGCACCACAACAACTAAAGTTTTTGCACAATTCGGAAAGGTAATTCAAACTGGTCTATAGTCGCCATATTTTGTCTAGTGTTGGCAAACCTGGACAATAGAAAACCGTTTTTTTAGCTCAGTACATAAGTTTTATCTTCAATGTACGTTTTTGAATGAACCAGTTAATATAATCACCAATATACTTTTTTTTCCTATGCGATCACATTAAAAATTATTCGTTTGAAATTTTCGCCGCCAGTTTGAATTTTATTATTTTAAGCCTATTTTTGAAGTTGCCAACTCCGAAAATCCTAGTACTTTCTTTAGCCAGATATGATAAGAGTAAAGGCTTTTGGCAGTAAAATGCTATTTCCGTAATGTCTGCAATGGTTTAGTCATAGAATAATACATAAATAGATAAACTTATTCTCCCATCTGACGTTTAATTTCACACTCTTCATGGTAGGTTCATAGAGTAAATATGGGTAGAGAAAATCTTTCACTCACCAAATTTCTGACATTTGTCCTCATGTGATGTATACGTTTGATGTCGAAAAGAATTGCTTTACTAATACCAGATAGAGGCAATGGTTCAAAACAACGAACAAAATAACAACATCGGCATTTCGTTTTGTGTATTAAAATTAATGTGTTAAATACAACACAAATGTATGCTAACAATAACAGTCAATAAAAAAGTTTAAAACACATTTAAATTTCACAGTTTTTCACCAAAATGGCATGAAAAATTAAAGCAAGAAGTTATTGTAATTCCACCTGGTGTATATCACTTTTCGTCAAACATCTCTCTATCACACCGACCGCATCACGAAGAGTGTGAAAGGAAACGTCAGATGAGACAAGTGGCGGCTCTACTATAAATTTACTCTATGCGTAGGTTTGTGGAAATGAGAGCAATTAAATTTAAAATGATCTTACACCAGGTGGAGTTATAAAATATGTTCACTTAAATTTTTCCTGTCGTTTTGGTGTAGAACTGAAAAATTTAAATATATTTTGTACTTTTTTGATAAATTTTATCGTTGGTATACATTTGTAACGTATTTAACACAACTAGTTTGCCACAAAAACACGAAATTCTGTTGTTGTTCCTATGTTGATCGCTGTATACTATTGCCACTATCTGGTATTATTGAACCCATATTTTCCACCATCCAATGTTTCCATTCCATCGTACCTATGACGTTTAATTTATTGAGCGAATAAAAGCTTCTATGGTATGTATTATTCTATGGGTTTAGTGGCCTTTGTGTTATAGCGTTTTTACATGCACTGTTTTATCATGCTAAGTTCATGATTATCATTCTACGGCAAATAGGTGTTTACTCGATTTAATTTTGACATTTTTGTATTTCATGATTGGATTTACAATTCTATCGGTCAGCCAATTTCTCTATTTCTTCATTTATAAAAATTACTTTTTATTTAATTAACGACATTTTTAAGTGGCATTTATTAAGACTTTCTCGTAATTTTGTAAATATTTAGAAAAGAAGGAATGAAAGAAAAATCAGCTGGTCTTATAACACTACCTCTTTTATCAACCATGTTGTATGTATTGTCATTAATGCACATGTTCAGTGAAGTACGTTTCCTTTACATTCCCATTTCCGTTTCATGTTCACACAGTCTCATACTGAACGTGCGTATACAACTCTGCGGTTGAAATGACTTGTGACATGATAATAACATTAATGAGGTAAATGTACTCAATCGTGGATACAAAAGATGTATGGGAAATCATACGATAATAGTGAGTTGTCGATTATCGAGTCGATCTGCAAGATCGAGTGGGAAAATATGGGTTCAATAATACCAGAGAGTGGCCATAGTATACAGCGATCAACATAGGAACAACAACCGAATTTCGCCCTATAAGGTATAAACTAGACAACGAAATTGTTGTATCACGCGTGACTCACGTGAGTAGCATTAAATTCAATTACGTATTCGTGAGTGCAGGTGATTGGGCTTTACTGAAATTGTTTGTTCTCCAAAAATTCTTCCAGTGTGCTTTTGTTTTCCCCCTGATACACATACTAATGTACTTACTAGTTTTGCAACTATAGAGTAATGACGTATAGAGTAGCAATTTCTCTCAGTAAATTTACGAAGTGTGGTGTGGTTGCATGTGGACGTTGCATGTTGGAAAGTATTGCTTTAATAACACCAGATAGAGGCAATGGCTCAAACCAACCAACAAGGAAACAGTAACGGCATTTAGTTTTTTGCGTTAAAATTTTTGTGTAAATACACGACAAATACATATAAACTAACAATAAAATATAACAAAAAAAGTCAAAAATATGTACGTTTGAATTTCACATTTTTCATCAAAAGGACATCAAAAATTGAAGTCAACAATTTTTGTAATTCCACCTGGTGTAAGTCAATTTATGTCAAATAACTCTCTATCGCACCGACCGCACCACGAATAGTGTGAAGGCAAATGTCAGATGAGAAGAATGACAGCTCTATATGGCATTACTCTATGTTTGTAGCAATGGAATTAGTGTTGAACAATAAATATGAACAATATTTAAATTTAGACACGATTGGGTAAATAACGTTGGTATTAAAATGTCGTGAGTTGTCGTCAGTGATCGTGCTTGATTTAGTGTTCTTGTTTCGTGAGCGTACGTGATTGTGAAATGTAGAAAAATTGTTATTCGTGACAATTTCTTATACATACCTCGTGAGCGTGCGTGGTCGTGAGTGAAAATTCACTCACTCGCACACCTCTAGTATAAACCCAACTCTCTAGAATAAGCCTAAGTGCCATATATTACCTGACATGCGTCCCATTCAGTTCTGTCTGACTGGGGGATATAAGTACACTGGAAATATAATTGATCATCACCACAAAGAAAAAGCTCAATTAACAGGCTCTACAATAAATTTATGTAAAATTTCATTAAAGTAATCAAAATTTTCCAAAAATTAACGATCATGTTTTTCACATGTTTTCTTCATCATTGAATTGAAGACTTTTTTATATCATTTTGATGAATTGTTATAAATTTGTGTGTGTTTTAAAGCGCGATGATTATTCTTTTTTTAGAAGTTTCTACAGAATTACAACTTATCACCCAACTACGAAATTGGCTGCTGCGCGTGCCTGTTAAAAAAAAGTAGGCGGCGGCGGTAGACGGCTCAAATTCCGACCGGCTTTCCATTTCGATTGCGCCTTTTATTATGCACAAGCAGTATTTATTACAGGTGGTAGCATTAGAACAGCTGATTTAATTTTTGTTACGTCGCTGTGGCCCGAACTTGTCAAATTCAAATGTATTTTGTTTTTTCTTGTATTTTCAGTTGTATTGTGATTATTGAGAAACATTTTTGGTATTATATTTATACTCCGTATGACACGTGGCACTGACAAAACAAAAAATAACTATGAACCATAGAATAACACATACTATAGAAGAACTTATTCTCTCATCTGACGTTTCATTTCACACTCTCTCGGTAGGTCTGTGGAAATGTTTACATACACCAGGTGGAGTTACAAAATATGTTCACTTAACTATTTCCTGTCGTTTTGGTGTAGAACTGAAAAATTTAAATGTATTTTGCACTTTTTTGTTGACTTTAAACGTTGGTATTCATTTGTATTGTATTTAACACAACTAGTTTGCCACAAAAACACGAAATTCGGGTGTAGTTCCTTTGTGGATCGCTGTATACTATTGCCACCATCTGGTATTATTGAACCCATATTTTCCACCCTCCACTGTGTAATTTCCATCGTACCTATGACGTTTAATTTATTGAGCGAATAAAACCTTCTACGTATGTGTTATTCTATGCTATGAACGAACAGCTCTCAAATTTCAAAATCGAATTCTTCTCAACGCTCTCCACTATTGAAGTAAAAAGGGAGGAGTGCAGCAGAGACACCCTGAACTGTGAGTTAACGTAATTAATGCGTTAAGTTAGAATATAATTAATGCATCTGTGTTTTAATTCAATTAAATGCATTACATCAATTGAATGTGCTGAAAAAATGTAGAAAATCACAAAATTTATGACGCATAATTTTCATAAAATTGATTTTAAAAAACAATTTCATAAATATGAGCAACCAAGTACATTTTACTAATGTACCCTTTACATCAACTCTATGAATAACATGCATTAAATTTTCGACAATTTGCATCAAACTGATACTCTGATACTGATACTGTACATTAAATTGATGGGCGAATCTGAAGAACAACTGATGTAAGGTTTTAAATTTATCGAATGAAATGTGTTGTAGGTTGAAAATTGATAAACTTTTACATTAAGACAATGCACAAATTCATCATTTCCATGTACGTTTTCATTTGAGTGTCGAGAGAATTCTATCAAAGGTAGACGTGGGTGGCATGCAATTTATGTCTAATAGATATTCTCGCAGACCCCTTAAAATCGTTCCGTGATCATATGAGCTGGTGATTCATCTCAGCGAATGTCTTCGGCAGATTGCGGACGTTATATGCCAGCCCAGCAAATCTACCGATAACAAGTGGAGGATAACTCCAGGCTCACGGTAGTGGGTGTACAAAGGGCATCCACGTCTCACATCATTGCCATACTCTCGACCTATTGCAGCAGACTACGGTAAATGGATATTGGCAGTGCTGTCTGTCAAACAACAATGCCGCTGAGCAATATCGAGCGGACAACAGTTGCATATATCCAGTCAACCATCTTCGTGGGTAGATCCACTCGACGTGCAACGATGTTTTAAACTCGGATGTAAGACAACGAGAATGATGAAATCATATGTATTAGCCAACACACGCATGCGAGTGTCAGCAACACGAGCCACGAGAAAGAGGTCAACAAGAGAAAGAGGTCAGCAAAAGAAAGAGGTCAACTAGAGAAGAGGGGCAACGATCAACAAGCAGTTTTTGAACAACAACCGACCGTGATAGACGTGTTTCTTCGCTGTGACAAATTAGATCAATTACTTTTGGTTTCATTTTATTAATAAATTTTTTAATAACAGTTACTCGGTAATACCCTGATTATTGAAAGTAAGTATTCACGGTTCCATGTGGGAGAGCCAGGCCTAAAAACAGAGAGCAGAAAGTACAATACAATAGTTGCATTCTATAAATAAAGGGTGTCCGAAAATGCACGCAAGATTTGAATTTTGAAGTCATGTGTGCGGTAAAGTGTTGTTGTTGAAGAAAAAAAGATTGTGTGACAGCTGACAGTCCAAGATTATTAAAAATGGAACTCTAAATATATTAGCAACGCGTTTTCATTGTTGAGTAATATTTTAAAAATAATGAAGTGGTTTCGAACAAAATCATCTTCAGCGATGGGGTTCATTTTCATCTTTGTGGTTTCGTTAATCGTGAATATTAACATGATTTGCTGCGTGATTGCTGAGAAACAAATGCATCAACAAAGTGTCTACAGTTGGGTCTAGATTTTATGCTGGGACTTTCCTCGAACGATTTTTGGTGGCTGCTCGGGCTTTGATAGTTAATAGTGCACTGTCGCGATATGCTAATCTAGTTTTTTGGTTCTTAAATTACATGATATTAACGATATGTGGGTTCACCCCGAGAAACAATTCATTTACTTTAAATCTTGCGTAAATTTTGGGACACCCATTAGAACGAACAACTTCGAAAACTTCAGCACCAGTGCTTGTAAGTATGAAATCAACGAGCAAAAATAGTAAGAAATATCACTCTTCACGATAACTTTGGTTCACGTTGTTGCTAAAGATACTATTTAGCATCAATTAGTGTCTTGGGCCACCGTTTTGCACACCACATTACTCCGGACAGTGTAATGTACAGTATCAATATTCAACCAGTTAATCGGAGATACCTCATTATATCCCCTAGATCTATCTCGTGTATCTCAGTGAGGTTGTGTAGGAAGGGACGACCTATAGTCTTTAGGCGTCTATTTATTAAAGCCGGACAACTGCATTGGAGATGTTCTACCGTCTCATCCTCTTCTGCGTCTTCGCAGGCACTGCAGTGGTCATTATATGGAAGATTCAGCCGTCTTGCGTGATTACCGATTGACCAGTGCCCGGTCAGCACGGTAATTAGCCTTGCTATGCTCCCCCGATTTTGGCTAATCAGGGAATTAGTCCGGTGACTGTTATATCCTGGCCAAGTGTTTCTGAATATGCGGCACGTTTCCGTCCTATTTGATCTTTCAAGGTAATGCAGGAAAATACTCTTTTGGCCAAACCTATAGGCGTTGCGCCTGACATCATATGGAGTTCGGCGGAAGAGGATCCTGCCCTGGCTAGTTCGTCTGTCGTTTCGTTCCCAAGGAGAGCCTTATGGCCTGGTATCCAAGTAATAACCACATTGACCAGTCGACCTAGCTCGACAAGTTTTTCCCTACATTCACTAACGAGTTTAGATGCAGTGTTGTTAGATTTAAGTGATAGGAGAGCCGCCTGGCTATCAACAAATATTCCAATGCGCTCTGTTCTCCGTTGTAGTATAAGTTCGGCGGAGGATTCCTTGATGGCCTCCGCTTGAAAAACGCTGCACTTGTCTGGGAGTTTGGATGATAAATTGAGGCTTGCCCCTTCGGAGAAGATACCCGAGCCGGTTCCACATTCCATTTTGGATTCGTCCGTAAATACTTCAGTGTTAAAACCTGTCAGTGGTTCCCCTCTATCCCACTCTATTTTTCTGGGAAACCTAACAACGAATAGGCTATCGAACGTCAATGAGGGGGTGCAGTAATCGGTGGTTCATGAGAGCTTTATAAGCTGGACGCTGCTGGAGATGACGATAGTTCAGCAAAAAATTAACCGAAAAATTGATCTTTTAGTTTAAAAGGGATTACAACTTTCCAGATGTCACCAAAGTTTGAGGAATGAAATTTCAACGAACATCACACAGATAATATATTTCCATAGTTCAAAACTTTCCTAGTTTGCAAGATAATCGATGTTGACAAATGTTGCCCAGTGATTAATGCTTCCTATTCTACTCTAACGAAATTTTTCGACTGGATTCATTTGCAAAGCTGTCTGTTAACCTTTGAACTTATGAGAAATATTCAATTTCAAGAACTCTTTTCCTGTTTAAAGGACTAAGGTCCTTCTTTAAGAATAATATTCAATAAGAATTTTTCAGTTTCTTGTTAGTTATATTTCGTATGTAAATATACAAATAATAACACTCCTCGAACTAGTTCCTGTTAATGTAGTCTGTCCTTTAAGGATAATCATCCCCGGGTCAAGTTGTGCCTTAAGTCTAACAAATAAATACAAATAAAGTTTTAGATTTTGTAAATAATTGTCCAAACAAATGAATAAATCCCATTACACATTTCCCAGTTAATCAATCTTGGTAAAACCCCCACCACTATCGCACATACTTATACATATGTATATAGGCACATATTAACACCGCATTCCACTAGATGCTTTTTCATTGGCCACTCTGTTACACAGTTTCTTCCGAGTGACGACTTCCTTCCTCTTCTCGCGCACACAAAGTCTTTCACATACAGATCCTGAATAGGATACTAGCAACAACAATTGCCACCACACAGATTGCTTTGTTGTTGTACGCATTTTGTGGCAGCCAATGGTAGCCTCGATGGCCTAGCTGTGTGTGACGCAAGGACTCACTTCCATAGTGGACAGTGGGTATAAATAGCATTGCAAGCAACATCAAGCTGTTCAGTTTGATTTTGATTCGGTGATTCTCCTTTTGTTTTCTGCCGCCAGCGCATCCCTTTCTGGTCGAACAAAGTGTTTTGGTAGCATGTGAAACAGTTCCATGCAACAAGTGTGTGGCATGAGAACTATATCGGCATCGTTGCCATTGAGTAAGAAAAAACTGTTATTAATTTTCTTTATGGAAACTTGTTAAAATATAAATTTAATTCGATTTCCACAATCGGTTATCTCAGCAAACAACATTTTGCTAGGTAGTCGCTTAACTTTAACTTCAACAAAACTTGACTTTTGAGCTGTTGTTTCGTTCGGCTGCTCATATTTAATTATCCGTCTATATCCATTTAAGTTGTCGTGTGTATAAACAATGTAACCCTCGAGCGTCGGAATTGAATTCCAATTTGAATAAGAAGACATATTTCTACAGCTGTGGTCGGTTAGCTAACAGTGTCCGTATTTTCATTATGGCCTTTGCAAGGCAATGAGTTTGTTAGGGGACTATTTGTATAATGTCGGTGTGGAAACTTGATCCCAATACTAGACAACTAAATACATAAGAAAGTACAATATCACAATGTCGGCAGTAGTAGCTGTTGTTTTTATCTAAAAATAGGGGGAATACGCGTGTTTGTTCCAACCATAGCGGCATCTTCGGATGGCAGTCAGTTAATAAAGAAAAGAAAAATGATTTCCCATTACATCCCATGGAGGGATCTCACAACCAGGGATCTGTGCGCTTTCCTAAAGCGTTATTATAGAGCGGATCGTAAGTTATCAGAGAAATTTGGCAACTTGGTTGTCCTCGAGGAAAATCAACTGCAAAGATCATTCGGACCATGCCCCACATGGAAGAAACCCATATGAAAATATTTGGATCAGAAAAGTACGCGTCCACCTACAACATACGTTTGAAATGTTGTATAGGGAAAATAGATAGAAATCATAGCAAATGCACAGTGGGCGAAAAGCTCAATCTAGCTGGATTTAACTAAAACTTTTAAATCCAGCTAATGTCTGTCACATTTGTTTAAGTGAAAAATGGTAATGTAATTCCGGAAAGCACACTCCGTAATTCCGGAACTCCGTGACAAGTTCAAGATCAGATGCACACTCACTGTGCCTAAATTGGTACCACTGGAAAGATCTTCAATCATCTAAGTACATACAAATATTATAAGCAAATTACATATGCGAAATGGTATCAATTGAAAATCCCTTAGAATCAACTCAATATGAAACGCCAAATATTCCTACAACAAGAGCAGAAGGCTTTTTCCATCATGTTATCTTTTCCTCTTACATTCTCGCAGGGTTGTAGTTGTTTAGTTTTGATTTACGGCAAATTTTTCTATACTTTGCTTAAAAACACCATTGATCTTAAGTGAACCCCTACACTAGCAGACCTGCATGACTGTCACTGTCTTTCATATAGTCGATCAATTAATGGCCTTGTCCTGATTTACAACACACGTTGCAACCACAACAAGCAACAAAATATAAACTACACACAAACGAAAATATTAATTTTGCATAACTACAGCCAGGCGAAATTCCACACGCTACATCACCAACAGGCAGTCCGATTCCCTAAGTCCCAATCCACACAGGGAAACTTTTGTCGCCGGAGACACGAGTTCGTGGGAGAGGGAGGCGAGAAATAAGAAGAGGGGTACTTACGTCGTCCCTCTCTCCCCAACGAACTCGAGTCGCCGGTGACAAAAGTTTCCCTGGGTGGATTGGGACTAACAGGTTACAGCACACACTACAACTAGAACAGCAGCAGGTCAAATTTCCTAAAAACTGGACTCTGCACAGCAGCAGCCAGGTCAATTTCCTAAGAATTAGAAATATCCGTCGCCGCTAGGTTAGCCATCCAAGCCACCGCCGTCAGTTTTCCCAAGTCCCTACGCAGCCGCCGCAGCAGAAACAATCTGCGTAAACCTCTAGTTTCGATGAAACAGCTGATCGACATCCTAGTGGCAAATTTGATGCAGGATAAAATGTGACGGAGAATGAGCGACAGGCGAATTGAAAAAACTGCATTTTAATTTGATATTTTCCTGTCTTTTTAAATAGCTCACTGATTTGGGTACAAAACGAAGCATGATTCAAGTGATTTGATTGAAAACATATTAATATATGTTAACCTACGCCAATTTTCCGTGTAATGCAACTTTTGGGGTCCACCCGCCTTCGGACTGGCTTTTTCATCTTTTGTTCTGGTGACTGATTGTGAAATATCCCATTATCCGCTAATTTCTGTTGGAGTAGGGTATAAGTGGATTTTTAGGATCAATGCCGGAATTCTACAGCATTTTTTTTTAATATTCCACACAGAAGGTGTCCTTTTCAAACATTTTTTTTTACCTTTCAAGTCAGTCAAAATTGATGATTACAGATATTACAAGAAATAAAATTAATTTTTCCTCGATATATTTGCCACGGACTAATTCCATGTGAAACGGAACAGTTTTTTTTCTTGTTTTCTCCGATTTGAATGAAATTTTGGGCATTGGTAATTTTTACCGAGTAAATTACAGCTGTACTTACAGTGTTTCAAAAATCTCAAAAATGTAGTCAATAGGCTGAATCGAAAATCATGTTTTGTTTTTATAGTGTTATATTTAAAGAGTTGTAACTTTTTTGTTATGTGAGATATAAAAATAATGTTTTCCCTTTTTAACAGGAAATTGCTTGAAGTTTTAAAGAAAATTATTAAAAAATAAACAAATTTTATTATTTTCTTTGAAATTTTTATAAATATTTTTTTTTTGTAAATTCCAAAAAACTTCCTCCCTAATTTTTTTCAAAAAAATTTTAAAAATAGCTAATAGTGTCAGTAACACATCCTATCAGTTTCAAAGTGGTCCCTTTTGTAAATTTTCTCAAACAATTAAAAACGTGAAAACAGTCGAACTAAAAAAATATTTTCTATATAAAACTTGGGACAAGTAATTACATTTATATTTCGTTACCTGGTAACTTTGAGAATAACAGTTAATTAGAAACATATATACGGGGTTTCCTATATTCGTTATTGACAGGGATACCACCAACCTCTGACACGACACCATAAATTAAATGACATCGCCCCCTAAATCTTCCCAACTAACAATGTTCGTTCAGCTGAAACGATATAATGAAGTTTCAAATAAATAATCCACTGTGCTAATTCTATCATAGAGAATCCAAAAAAAAATTGTTTTTACTAAAGTAGGCGGGGTATCTACTATTGCATCATTTCATCGTTTATATTTAAATGCAAACAGTTCTATCAAATCAAAAATACTAATCAGACGTAAATATGCCGTTTAAAAAGTATTGTATCAACCCCTTGAAAAAACCTAATCATAAAAGTGTAAAAAAACCTTCGAAAGATATCTGCTAAAGTTATAGACACGTTTCCCGATTTGTCGCGAAATAAATTTATTTGTAAAAGTTGTAGAGTAACATTAGTGCCAAAAAAAAGAACCACTCGTTAAAGAAAAAGACGCATATGATGACGAAGGAGAGGAAGACGACGATGAACAAGATGATGTAGAAATGATCGAAGTTGAGTTTCAGAACATACACAAAGAAAGTGCATTGTTTCACCTAAACAGATGTTTGGAAATTTTAAATGAAAGTCCAATCGATTTTTGTAAAACATTTGGTATGAGTGAAAAAAAAACAAATTAAAAAATGTGTTTTCGGTGGTTGAAAAAAAACTTTTTGAAGTAGATGACACAAACTGTGATGAGGAGGAATTATTAAATCATTTACAGGAAAAGTTCGAGGCTGCTACCAATGATAAGAATATCCAGTTACAAATTTGAACAATTTTACCAACAAGTTGGTCAGTTCGGAAAATCAAAAACACTTTCGGAGCAACACTTCGTGCCGCGTATAAAGCTAAACGACTCATATCTAATAATGGATTTTTGGTATCTTCCACGCCTAGATTGGGTGAGCGTGTTAGTGAGGAAATTAAAAAGTCAGTAGATGACTTTTACAAGACCGACAAAAACAGCCGTGTAATGCCGGGGAAAAATGACTATGTTACGGTTAGAAAAGACTGCGGTGAAAAAATTAAAGAACAAAAACGATTAATTTTGTGCAACCTTCAAGAACTCCATAACTCGTTCAAGGACAGCTTTCCTCATATGAAAATAGGATTTTCAAAATTTGCTAAACTGTGGCCAAGAGAGTGTATTTTAAGCGGAGGAAGTGGTACTCACACTGTGTGTGTCTGTACCTTGCATCAAAATGTAAAATTAATGTTTTTTGGAGGTAAAATCAGCTCTCCAGCGACGGATGAAAACCTGGATTTTTGTACATATCATCACTGGATTTCACAATCAATATGCAATCCCGCTCAGCCAAAATGTTATCTTGGCGATTGCGAATTCTGTCCTGGTGATGACCAACTTAAACTTAATTTGCGGAACGCTTATTTGAAAAGTAATGCTGAGCATATTACATATAAGCAATGGGTACAAGTGGACCGTTGCGATCTGATTACGGTCGTTAAGCCTGTGGATGAATTTGTTGATTCAATTGCACATCACCTTAAAAAGCTTATAACGCATAGTTTCATAGCGACAGAACAAAATAAGTTCCTAGAGAATTTAAAATCAAATCTCATACAGGGAGAATATGCCGTCATATGTGATTTCGCGGAGAATTATTCATTTGTGATTCAAGACTGTACTCAAAATTATCACTGGACAAACTCCCAAGCAACAATTCATCCATTTATAATTTACTACAAAAATAAAGACGGAAAACTGCAGCACTTTAATTTTGTTGTAATTTCTGATGTTCTGGTACACAACACAATAGCTGTACACTTATTTCAAACGAAGTTGATGCACTTTTTGCGAGCAAATAGTGAAGATGCAATAACAAAAATTTCATATTTTTCTGACGGCTCCGCAGCCCAATATAAAAACAGGAAGAATTTTGTTAATATAGCACACCATAATTTTGATTTTGGATGTGATGCAGAGTGGCACTTTTTTGCCACCTCCCATGGAAAAGGGCCATGTGATGGAGTAGGAGGTGCTCTTAAGAGAGCTGCAGCCCACGCAAGTCTACAGAGGCCATTAGATAATCAAATTGTCAATGCTCGCGATTTGTATTTATTTGCTAAAGGATTAGAGAAAATTAATGTTGAATTTTGCACGCAAGCAGAATATTCAAACGAGGAACAATTTTTAAGTCCCAGATTTGAAAAATCATTTAGACTTGCTGGGACACAGAAACTTCACTCTATAATTCCAGCTTCAAGAACTGAGATTTATGGAAAAATTTATTCAAATGATGAAGAGCAATATACACCATCAAAAGTAATGCGGTCCTGATAACATTAGGTTATACTATATAGTATGTTTTATATTATATCTTATTTTTAAAAACTATACATATATAATTTTTTTATTTTTGAATAAATTAAATCGAATATGTTCTTTGTTATGGGAATCTCTTTGGCATGTTTTTAACTTTGTATTAAACAAAATATTAGCTAATGCAATATGAATGCTATTATGTGTTAGAAGTTTTATATAGAAAATATTTTTTTAGTTCGACTGTTTTCACGTTTATAATTGTTTGAGAAAATGTACAAAAGGGACCACTTTGAAACTGATAGGATGTGTTACTGACACTATTAGCTATTTTTAAAATTTTTTTTTAATAAAATTAGGGAGGAATTTTTTTTGGAATTTACAAAAAAAAAATATTTATAAAAATTTCAAAGAAAATAATAAAATTTGTTTATTTTTTAATAATTTTCTTTAAAACTTCAAGCAATTTCCTGTTAAAAAAGGAAAACATTATTTTTATATCTCACATAACAAAAAAGTTACAACTCTTTAAATATAACACTATAAAAACAAGACATGATTTTCGATTCAGCCTATTGACTACATTTTTGAGATTTTTGAAAAACTGTAAGTACAGCTGTAATTTACTCGGTAAAAATTACCAATGCCCAAAATTTCATTCAAATCAGAGAAAACAAGAAAAAAAACTGTTCCGTTTCACATGGAATTAGTCCACGTATATAAAATAATACACCAAGGATTTCTCCGCTTATTATTCACATCGTTACCTTAATTTAGAAAGGACGTAACTAACATAAATGCCATAATTTCAGAAATTTTAAAAATATTTTAATGCAATTTGAATTATAAAGGGAGCAAAATTTTCTATGCACAGCACACCAATTTTTTCAGTAATGATGCATTTTATGTTTCTCTATACGAATATGAAAAAAACTCCACTACAAAAAAAATTGCTAGATACGTCCTTTCTAAATTAAGGTAATGATATATAAATTAGTTTTCGTAAGACTGGCTTTTTCGTCCACTATGCAATGATTATATTTACAAGAATTTACTGTCCACAAAAATCATGGAATAACATTGGCAGATCTGGAGGACAGTTCAGACTTATAGTCTAAACCAAAAAGTCGGACAAAATCAAAGCGATTTTACCTTAAGGTCCAATTAGTCTCGACGGTTGACGGTTGACGTTCTACTCAATATTGCGCGGTTAGTTATGACGGTTAGACGGTAGAAAGACAAAACAAAACAAAAACAACTGATCGAAGAGCATTTGTAGAAAATATAAATGGGTTTTGTGTTAAACAATGATTATGTCAATTAAAAAAATTAAAAATAAAAAGAAAATTGTGGTTGCCGTGTAATTGTGTATTGCCGCAAACAAAATGTCGAAGTAAAAGCAATAACAATAACAGCTGATCCGTCTTGACGGCTGACGGTTGACGGTTGATTCTGCAACCTGCAGAAGTCTACCGTCGTTAACCGTTGCATGCAAAATGCAACCCCAACTCAAACAGCTGATCGCTTACCGTCAACCGTCTACCGTCAACCGTCAAGACTAATTGGACCTTTATGAATATAGGGCCTTCTTATTCAATAGTGTGTGTGGAGGTCTAACCAACATTTCTAATTTCAAACCGAAATTCAAACTTGATGTTGTTTTCGAGTAAACTCTATCGTAATTTGGGAAATAAATACAATTGCAACTGAATTTACAATTAGGGAATTCACATGGTCTCCCAAAGTCATAAGTCGTAAAGTCATATTTAACAAATTAGTACATATGACTTATGCATGTGAGCAGCATGTTGTATGAGTTAAATCATAAGTCATAAAAAATAAGTCAAATAAACGTCAAGCAACAAAAGAAAATTAATAAAAAAAAATAAAAAATGCCAACAAGAAGCGAAAAAGATAAAATTTTTACGGTTTTGTGTGAAAAGTTTGTGCACAAACTTCCGTTTGTCCTTTTTTTTCCTTTTTTTTTATTATTTTACCAATTAAAATTAATTCTTGAGTTAATGTTGTAGAAAAATGCTAAATTTCTACAAAACACAACAATATAACATCTGATTAAATAGTAAACAAAAAACAGCTGACACTGAACATACAACATAGTACACTGGAAAAACAGACATGCTCAGGTTGTATAGTCGTAAAATATATTTACATGAAGAATACCAACAACATATTTACAACTGTTGTATTATTTTAGCATATACGATAAATACAACACAATAGTACACCATGTGAACTCCCTAACTGAATAATTAACAGCCTGTCCCTTGATCTGGAACGAAACATAGAGTAATTATATACCTAGAGTTAACATCTTTCTCAGAAAATTGATGACAATAGGCACGGTGTGATATGAACGTTGGATTTTGAAAAGCATTGCTTTAATGGAGCCCAAAGTTACACCAACAGTTGATCCAACTTCTGACAAGTTGAATCAACTGTTGGTACGTGTGATTGCAAGTTGGTCAACTTCATTGTTTTTCTTCATTTTTATCTTGACGTAGATCAAGCAGCACATAATGTTGCGAGCGTACGAAACGTTGTGGGCACAAGAAATAAATTAAAATGCGTGATTTCGAAGAAACAATATCAATGCGCGAATTTATTGATCAATATAAAAATATGTCGGTATTATGGAACTGTAAAAGCGGAAAATAAAAAAATTACAGCAGACAGTTGTCCGCGGCCTTCGGCCACGGACTGTCCCTGCAGGCTGTGTCAGAGACACGGCCATTAAGTTTAACATAGAATACGCCATCCGATAAGACAGAAAACATATATAACAATAAATTCATTTGCTTATATTATTTATCATTTATTGTTATATATGTTTTCTGTCTTATCGGATGGCGTATTCTACGTTAAACTTAATGACCGTGTCTCTGACACAGCCTGCAGGGACAGTCCGTGGCCGAAGGCCTCGGACAACTGTCTGCTGTAATTTTTATATTTACCAACGGCATTTGATTCAAGTCCGTTTAAAAAAAAAATATTATGTTCAATTTTTTTAAACTCAATTTAATTTATGTATTTTAATTAATATTTTTATTGAAATAAGTTCTGCGAATGTTGAGAGGGCCGCCCTAATATTAAAAAAGGTTTACCTTATCGAGTCTTCGCATTAGCATTCGAGCGTTGTGTGAAAGCTTTACGCTTTACAATTCAAAATTAATGTTACAACAGCCTTATTGAAGCTTTCGCAAAAAAGCTTTATTACGTTAGCTTACTGTTTGTTTCACTTTTTACTAGATACATGTTGCCAAGCAACTTTAGCTTGCTGTTCGTTTCACTTTTTACTAGATACATGTTCCTAAGCAATGTTGAGCAACCAAAAACACTCAACCAAACACCACACATATGTTTGAGTGTATGTGTTTAAACAATTTTCATTTGAGAAATTAAAATACTAGAAATATATCAACCAATATGAAATGTATATCAAACGAAAGATAACATCTTCATTTACCTACAAAAAAAATTTTAAAAAAATTCATCTAGCCGTTTCCTCAAATTCAATGAAATAAAGATTAAAACAATAAAAACCTGACATGACTCCTCATACCGTAAGGTAAGACGTATTCAACGTCAAAAATAAAAACATTAGAAAGAGTAGTTATGTCTGTTGAACATCAAATGTTTGAAAAAATCGATTTAAACCAATTCTCAGATTATCCTGGACTTTTTTTGAAAAAAATTATTTTTTTTCTTAACTTTTTTAGCATAACGTCAAGGGACTCCAAATTTTTCACTTACAATATTTGGCGAAATTGACTAACCCTAGTGTACATGTGTTGAGTACTACAAAGCCAATCAAAAATTGATTTATTTTTTCAATTATATACGTAATCAACTCGAGTACGAAGTTAAACAACATTTTATATACATAGGGGTTTCCAATAAGGACTTGACAACTTTGTCACACAATGAATATGTAGACTCAAATTTTTGCACTTGTCTACTAGGGCGAGAATAACGACCGAAAACTGGAGTTAACGCTCTCCGACCCCGAACTTCGGTAGTACATTTTTATAATTTGCATACGTTGTATGTTCGTGTACTTTACCATGATGAAACTGTTGAGTTTACTGAAAAAAGGAAAGTAACAGTTAGATGATCAGTGAAATAGTGCGTTCACAAATTAAATTCAAAGTTGTCAAGTACCTATTGGAAACCCCATTATTTTCAATTGCATGCATAATCAACACGATTAGGATGTTAATTACAATTCAATATTTGTTTCGCTATTTCGATGCCCACAAAGACATCCAATCAACTGTCATCTCCACAAGAATTTGGGTATATCATAACACCATATAGGAATAAAAAAAATTCAACCTAATGAGAATTATTTCAACACATACTTGTACGAAAATTTCCAAAATACTTCGTTGTAAATTTGATTTAAAGTCTATTGAATTTAAAATTTTGCAATTTCAAGTACACAAATAATTGGTGCAAGTGAAATAAATAGTAATCGGTGCCAATTGTATTTATTTATTTCCTGATTTTTAGGTAAATTTGTTCAGTTAATCACTCGAGTAATTGAATCAATTTGTTTTTAAACAAAGTCTTGATAATTGATAATTTTTGGGTAATAATTTGATCAGTGTAATTGTGCATTATTTAACCATATTATTCTACGGACTTTGTAAACGATGGTGATCTGCACTTCATTCCCACCTGCAGTAGATGCGAATTTTCAGCCACAGAAAATTCAAATTTCATGAAATAGTTCCAGAATCTTCTAGTATATTTTCTTATTTAGCTTAATAGTACTTCGTTGAAACTGGAAAAATATTATCGAATAATGACAATCCACTGTTTGCGACAGCAGAATGCAGAATATTCCGCGGGATTTAACTCAGACAATTCCCGACTGAGACCAGTCGGACTAACAGCCTGTTCCTCGATCTAGAACAAAAGCTTTCGTTCGTGTTCTAGTCGAAAGAAATTTGATTTGGGTTCCGCAATCTGGTCATTTCAAGTCAAATGAAAATATCAACTACTTCAAAGCTTTTCAATAAAAATTGTTGTTCATCTATTTCGAGTACATAGAGTCAGTCAGTCGGACAAAAATTTTGACTTAGGGGAACCCAATTTGAGTCGAATGCGAGTGACTGCCTTTCATTCGCTTAGGTTTTCATTCGAGATCGGGGAACAGGCCATAACTGCCACAATTTGCGATATTTCGCATAACTGCCGTTCAATATTCAATGTCACATGTTGCTTGACGAACATTTTGAGTCATTTACAATAAATGCATTTTTCTTTTCGGTCCAAGTGTAATCGGGTTATCCCATTTTCCCCTCAAACGCCAAACGTTTAAGAAGCCTTATAAAACCAATATTGTTTTTTTTGCATTCCAACATTTTTTTCACCCAGTGAATTATTGATGTTCGAAAGGTTTAGTTCGACTTCGATTCGCATTTAAAATCGTCTCCGAAACGAAACAATAATCAGCAAGTTAATCCAGTAGCAAGTGAATAAACACAGAAACTCGCAAAAACTACATAGAGGGAGTAACATTGTAAAGCACTTAACGACTTTGTCTAACTCATTGTTAACAGAAAATATACATTTAAGCCAACAATTAGCGTCAATACTATTTGGGACAACAGTAACACCCGCTGAGTCAGTGTACAGCCGAAAGCGACGACGCACTAAGCCAAAGGCCAACGATGGATTTAACGGAATATCGTCAAAGGGGTAAGTAATGATGTGCCCCCTCACCCGAGTACGCAGTGCGAAAGTGGAAACCCTTTGCTGGACTATTTGACATTTGTAGAAATCATTGCGACATTTACTGGCACAATATGAATTTCATTAAAGCAAGTGTCCATGGCCATAAATATTTACTTAACTTTATGAGCCAATTTGTTGCTTTCAAATCCTCTACACAGAGGGAGTTGGTCTGAATTCAATTTTTTCCATTTCATGGAATGGCATTTGCTCTACACCCACACACACACAACGACAAATACTAAAGCCTATTGTAAAGATTCCCATACGAGTCATACCATACAGTGCGTGGCTATATTTCATCCTTTCCTTTGCAGACAGCATTAGTACATATGTGCACAACAGATGTCTTGTGGTCCAGCTGGAAACATTACTTGAATGGAATATTGCTACAACTGTTTCTTCTTACGCACTGTATCACATGCATCACCACAAATGAGCTTACATTCTTTGTAGAATTAAATTTAAAGTTTGAAATATTTTGTGAATGGAATAATTTGATTTTTTATTGTGACAGGCAAAGAAATGGTCGACTACATTGCCGACTACTTGGAGAATATAAGAGACCGTCGAGTTTTCCCTGATGTCAAACCGGGTTACATGAAGAATCTTTTGCCCGACTCGGCGCCCATTGAGGGCGAGCAATGGGACAGTATATTCAATGACGTGGAACGGGTGATAATGCCCGGCATTACGCACTGGCAAAGTCCGCACATGCACGCCTACTTCCCTGCACTGAACTCATTCCCCTCCCTGTTGGGCGATATGTTGGCCGATGCTATCAACTGCTTGGGTTTCACATGGGCCAGCTCCCCGGCATGCACGGAGTTGGAGATAATCGTGATGAATTGGTTGGGTAAAATGATAGGTCTGCCTGATGATTTTCTACATTTGCACAATAATAGTCGTGGAGGAGGTGTCGTCCAGACTACAGCAAGCGAGGCTACATTGGTGTGCCTGTTGGCCGGTAGGACCCGAGCCATACAACGATTTCATGAGAAGTGTCCTGGCTATCAAGATGCTGAGATAAATGCCCGCCTAGTGGCGTATTGTTCGGATCAGGCACATTCGAGTGTGGAAAAGGCAGCCTTAATAGGTAATCCATCGTCATTGATATGATTTCGAATTTCTATATATTGTCACATCTCCCAACAGGTTTGGTTCGAATGCGTTACATAGAGGCGGATGAAAATTTATCGATGCAGGGCCAGCCACTGCGAGATGCCATTGAAGATGATATACGCCAAGGCTTAGTGCCGTTCTGGGTAAGTACAAGATTGATGGGCTGGGCTGTTCAAAATTGACTACGGAAAATAGAGGTTAGCAACTGGAAAAATATATAAAAATAACCAAAATCGGTCGAAAGAACAATTACTTCAAACTGCAACTGGCAAAACCGGTCATACCCACAAATATTACATCAAGAGGTATTTATTTACCCCGCTAAACTAATTTTTTCGACGAGTTTGTATGGGGAGTCACTTATTATCAATTCGATTTCCATACAAAGTGGTCGAAAAATTTATTTTGCAGGGCATACAAAAAAGCAGGTATAATATTTAATATAAGGTAGATAATAAGCGTGTTTTTTTATTTCCGGTACGACTTTGTATAGGGAGCCGCTTAAAATCGCTTAGTTCCCTAGACAAAGTGGTCGAAAATTGTGTTTTGTTGCCACGAAAGTTCAGGTAGCATTGCTACATAACACGAGGATAAGGAACGTGGCCGACAAAAGACTTTTGCATTTTTGTTGGAATAATTGACTATCAAGTGACAGTCGGTGGTGCAATGGTAGTGTGGAGTGGATAAGGAGTTATATGCTTTTTAAAATGTTCAGAATCATGAAAAATGTGCCGAGGTGGCTATATTGAAACGGGTGTAGGATCAAAACGCGACGGTGGATTTTAAAAAGCTATACCTTATTTTAAAGGTCTTGACGCGTAGTTTCTGCCGATCAAATTTAATTTTGTTATACAGGGTGCCGAACATTTGTATATTTGTGAAATTAATTTTGTAACGTGATTTTCACTATATTTGCACCAATATTCCAAATTAACAAAAATACACGCATACTTCTCTATCGATTCTAAACAAGCCCTGAAAATTTTAATTCTACATTAAATTAAAATTTGATCCTACACCCGTTTCAAATTTGCACACCCGTTTCAATGTAGCCACCTCGCACCCAGCAGTTGGGTGGCTGCTCCGCAATATACATCTACTTTGTCCATACTTTGTACTGTCCATATTTTGTACTGAATCGAATTTGTCGAATGGCGCCTGATGGCTTATTGCATTTTGATCCGGTGATAGCCATGTCGGCTTGTAGATATCTTCTTATTGAAAGCTCAAGCTACTACATCCTGACTGATGTCTACGGCCAATTGTATCAGTCACACGAATTGTAATCTCCCGGCGAAATCTTGTTATTATGGCCTTGATGGCTGTGCCCACCCCCTCCATAAATGAATAGGCTTGTGTTGTCATCATTGGTCTAATTATTTGGCGTATTGTGTTGTAAACCAATGTCCCAATTGTTCCGGCGTCCGTCAAATGACTGCCGATTAATTTCCATCCCACCGGTCACTTATTTCATATAATTTAAGAGGAAATCCTTTGGCCGTTCCATGCAACCTCTCCCCACCTCCTCCCCTTCTTAATGATTAGAAAGCAAAAAAGATTCCCAACCGATTAACAATATTCAAAATAATGCGTTCGAAATGAGATGCCACCAATTAGTAACGTGGAATAAGCCAAGAGTTTCAATCGCCAAAATAGCCAAGTATGTACAGTGTTGCAATAACAAGAAGCGAAATGCGTACATTCGTAATCTTGGTTGAGATGTTGTCGACAGACGAGATACACGCGATTGCTGGGATGAAATGTGTGTGTCCTCAGGCATTCACTGGGGAATCACCCCAGTGAGAAGCGTTGCTTTTCATGACTACTTGACAGATAGACAAATTGCGGACAGCAGCAACAAGCAAAAGCCGATTAGAGCGAGTGATGGGACTGGCACAGAATTTGTAGTATGATGGAATTACCAGTGTGTGGTGTTGTTCTTGGTGTCCTTGTAGGTTTGTGCCACACTGGGCACAACTGGTGCATGTTCGTTTGATAATTTGGAGGATATTGGCGCTGTGTGTCGGGAATTCAATTTGTGGCTGCACGTTGATGCCGCGTATGCGGGCAGCGCTTTCATTTGTCCGGAGTTTCGCACGTGGCTCAAGGGAATAGAGCGTGCCGATTCGATTGCCTTTAATCCCTCCAAGTGGCTGATGATACACTTCGATGCCACGGCTTTATGGTAAGTGGAAGGAGGTCATTGGGGCACAAGATCCGTTTATCGTTTCATTCTCCACTACCAATCTTGTTTAGGGTCAGAGACAGCGCCGCCGTTCATCGTACCTTTAATGTGGAGCCACTTTATTTACAGCATGAGAACTCTGGGGTTGCCGTAGACTTTATGCATTGGCAGATACCACTAAGTCGACGATTCCGCGCCCTTAAAATTTGGTTTGTTCTACGCTCGTTTGGTATAAAAGGGCTGCAGCGTCACATACGCGAAGGAGTTAGACTGGCGCAAAAATTCGAAGCTTTAGTTTCTGCAGATCATCGGTTTGAGATACCGGCTAAGAGGCACTTGGGTATTTTACATATTTTTGTCGACACTTTGGTATACAATTTGATTAAGTGCCGTCCTTGTATTGTGACTAGGTTTGGTGGTCTTCCGCATCAAAGGTGACAACGAGATCACGGAGCGTTTGTTGAAGCGTCTCAATCATCGCGGCAATTTGCACTGCATACCCTCCTCATTAAAGGGGAAGTACGTGATAAGGTTCACCGTCACATCAACACACACCACAGTCGATGACATTCTAAGAGACTGGGCCGAAATCAGGAATGCCGCCACCGCCATTCTCAGTGAAATGAATATTATAATTTCGAATAGAGTCTGTCTCAAAGGTTTGTGACACTCGGACAGTAGGTTACCTGTTTCGTTCCAGTTTTAAGCATTTCACCTTTTAGACATTAAGGACAAATCTGAAGCATTCGGTAGCAGTCTATTGTTGTCGAATTCTCCAATGTCACCGAAGGTTGTGAATGGTTCATTTGCCGCCATATTCGATGACGACTTCCTGGCCAAGACTTACGCCGGCATACGAATTGCGGTACGTATTCTGCGATGCATGTTCTCCCGCCTACGCAGTATGTCGTACAATCCTTTTTTACAGCACCAAGAATCGCCATCAATGCGTCGAAGAGTGCGAGGAATTTTGATGTCGGGAAAACAGTTCTCATTGGATTCTCATATGGATGTTGCTGTCCAAAAGTCGGTGGAATCTAAATCAACAAACAGCAAAGACGAGGAATGCTGTAGCAAGAATACTTCAACTTCCAAACATGGCAAAGAACGTGACTCTATACGTGAGGTTGAAGAGTCCCAGGAAGGTATGAAGCCCAGGTAGTGTACTCGCCAAAATCCACAAGTAAGCTTGTTATTCTCACTAATAACACCCAAAGTGTTTAAGCGTCATTTGACACCAACCATGGAATTGGGTTTCCACCATACATTTGTATTTCCATTGGAAAGTCAAAATTCGCTAAAACACTTTGGTCATTCACACACAGCCTGTCTAGAAACTACAGTCTTGAAACCTCCACAAAATCCAGTTTTCCTTATCCCCCACTTTTATTTGGCACCATTTTCTTTTGCCACAGATTGTGAAACGATATGGTGGGATATCGCATCAATGCCCACGCTGCATCCAAGGCCATATCTACGCGACAAGCGAAACAGATCACAAGTCGCCACCATTCGTCTCCAAAATAATTTCATTAACGACAAATATATCTACTCCAGTCAAACATTAAGCAAACCAGTGAATAGTGTAAGGACGCCCGTAACCCATCATCAGCTATTGAATAAGGCACGACAACTGTCGACCATCATAGAGAGGGGCAAATCCACATGTAGTGGATCCTTCTCCTCGACCTCATCCTCTTCTCCTCCTCCTCCTCCTCTTCCTACTCCTCCCAATGCGCCTCACGAGTCACAGCCGCCTTCAGCATTAGATGTTCGCCTGTATCCGGGAAAACGGTATTTGTATACCGAAGACAATTTGCGACACGACGGCTGTTTCTCGGCTACAATATGTACACCACCCACTCCCACAGAGGACAAATTCAACACCATCAAGGATATTTCGAACACATTCTACAGCTTCGAGAGCGCAACGAATAATGATGAGAACACCAACATGCCCACCTCAACCCTCCTCCCCACCCCTAATGCTATCGATTGCCTGAGAGATAAATCATTATCTCTTGAGTCCCCAGCATCACTCAGTCAGCCATCGATTGATTCTGGAGACTCCCTAGAGGGTGTGTCGACGACCTCAGCTTTGAACTCCTCCCTAGAGTCGAATTGACTTCAGGTGCCCTGCAACTCTTCACATCAGAAGCTGCTGTGCTAGCAATAATTACCTACGTAAGTACTTGTGTCTGTGTCTCTTTAATATGGAAACCATCATATTTTCACACACACATATGTATAAATTTATAGTTCAATCCAAAAGAGTTTTATAGCCTAAGTACAACTTACTAAATCTGTTCTAGACAAATGTTCTATGCTTGCTTCATTTATATTAAATTAATCAATGAGCAAATCTCAGTCACTCCAGAGATTCAGCTTTCCAACACTGTAAGATTATGAATATCCGAAGGATCTTTTCATTTCCAACAACCACATGTCATCCTTGTCCAGCTTAAAATAGTTACATCTCTCTATGTACTATGTAATGTTATCTGTTATCTATTATGTATCTTTGTATCTACAGCATCGTCCACCTATACTACTAGAGTATGTACGAACTTAATAAATGTATTTCAATTAGATAATTATGTATAATCAGTGCTGTTATATATGTATGTATATGTATTTGTGTAAATGTATCATCATTTCAAGAAAAGAACAATGCATATCGATCGAATCTATCTATGTAAACTACTACTACATGAATATCTGCATATGTATGAATATGTAAATATGTATGTGTTTGCTTCTATATATAAAGTTCAATAAATAAAATGCATTAAAGAAATAATGTACAGAATGGAGTACATAAATACCAACACCTCATCATTTCTGGGATTCAGGTTTGACAAATGTTAAGGTGCGAGATCTACCTCGCAATGAATGTATGGAAAAAGTGTTAGCTTGTGGTGGTTTTACACGGCATGTATTTTTCGACCCGTCTGTTTTTCGTATGCCTGTCAAAATTATTAAAAAAACACGGCTTTTAATTTGTTGTGTTTAAACGTGCACATGTAAACCATATGGCATAACCTGTGCTTGTCATTAACAGCTGATGTTGTCATGTCACAAAACAGAATAAAACACTCATTAATACTTTTATTTAGAATTGTTAATAAATTAATTACTTTTCCTAGTTGTTTATCCATGTTAATTTAATTTTACCACTCCTTGAAATTGTTCTCCTTACACAAACGCTTTGTTGTTTATCAAAAAACAGCTGATGCGATACGGTTTTTCATACAAAAATAGAACACGCCCTATTTCAAAAATTGCCATATGTATTGCATGATGCATTGTTCATATGGCATGCTTGATAGCGTTCACACGACATGCATACATTTTTCATCTGCAAAAGTGACATGCGATATGTAAAATACAAGTCGTGTAAAACCACCTTTAGTAATGAGATGGAAATCTTTCTTAACACTAGGATGTCAATTAGATTAATCGTGGCTAACAATTAAAAATTCTACTTTTTCGATTAACGATTAACTCGAACGATTCCAGCCGATTAATTCATTAACATGATTACATATAATGTATTAACTGATGGAGTAGATGAATCCTGTATCTCCAAACTATAATAAAAACGCATCCCGGTTTAAGCATAAATGACTTGGCAGCACTTTAATAGAAAGCGGCGTTCAGGTACATACATACATATATCGCGATTTCGAAGTTATCGAGAGATTTCAACCCAACAGACACGTTTTACATTGTTGATACTAGGCTTATTTGTTCCTTTCTCGGACAGCCATGCCGCGATAAGGATTCTATCCTCAGAGGAGAATATACCGATGCTGGTTCGTGAATGCAGGAGTATGTTAGACGAGATTGGCACCAGTGTGGGTTTCGGGTCATACGAATATAGCCGGAAACGAAACCACTGATGAACTAGCCACGAAAAGTTCAAGTGGAAATGCGGTTGGACGAAAGGCAATTGAAAGCCCTTTAAGAGTGGTGGGTAACGTGATTGTTCGCCTCCAAAGATGATAGAAATACCGTAGGTGGTGAAATATAGGTGGTGGCTTTGAAAGTAAAGGGAAAAATGGTGGAAATGGATAAATTTCCCTGAAAACAAAATCTATTGAAAAAAGGATTTTGTCATGCATTTTATATTGTCAAAAAATAACGAAAGCAATATTCCTTTCTATTGTCTACATTTTCAAATCAAACTACAGAATCGAAATAAAAATGATTTTTGAGTGCTTTTTCGTCGTATGCGAGTTAGCCGACATCTGGTGAAAACGGTGAATTATCGAATACACCATCTGTTTGCTGTCATCTTTGTCGCCACTTCCACCACGAGCCAGACAGAGACTGGTGAGATCTCACTACGGATGGCATATCACGGGGTTTCTGGCCTAAATATAAGGGTAAGAGAACCGACGAACCAGCCGTTATGTCGTAGTTGCGATTACGCGCTTATGGTGGAAATCGCTGAACACTATCGTATCTCCTACAATGCCCACCCTTGGAAAATATAAGGAGGACAACAATGATGTATTAATAAAGGTGAGCGGGTATCACATCTGATTTGCTTTGTTTACATTTACGGTTAACATAAGTTGTCAAAAGTTTTTTACTTATTGTTGTTTGCAACAATAAAGTGAAAAAGTTTATTCTAAAACTGTGGGAATAAAGCAAGAATAAATAAAAAGAAAAATGCGAGCCTGTTGCCTTTGTATAAGTATCCACTCCGCTGGTTTTGTTTTTGCTCAACCCGGGCACATGCAGCTTTCTTTTCTTCAAATATATAAACTGATCTTCCATTTGTCCTCACACATAAAACATTGTTAAACATACAATTGCATTATTATTAGAATATATGTATCTTGCACTAAATAGTGAAATGGCTCTATTCACAAATAACACATTCACATTTTGTTTACACTTAAATCAGCTGACATTGACAACTTATGCAAACCAAATCGAAATCAAAATGGCTACAAAATCTACTGTTTCTACCTTTTCAATATATCTTGAGGACAACTTTAGGAACTGGGCAGTATTGAACTCAAGTTTACTTCTTCAACACATTAACAGTACTAATTGCGTAGAAGTGGGTAACCTGAATTTATTACTAGCACATTCTTTTTCTTTTCTTTGTTTTCTTTTCAGGGTAACGTGGCTAATCATAATGGAATCACTGCTACTTGGGTGAGCTTCTTGGGAGGAACTCACAGTCAAATTCACCAAATCTAACCTTAATTCAATATATCACTCATTCTCCATCACATTCTTTCCTGTATAAACTTTGCAACTAGAAGGTCGATCAGCTGTTTAATGGAAACCCCCTGCATTAACAACTACGGCATTAGGTCTGTCTGTTTACTCGATAATTTGTATAAATTATTACTGGATGTTGTCTGTTTACTACAAAAGCCAGTAAAAGAGAGCCAGAGAGAGATTTTTTTGACAGTTCAATAATAGAGAACTTACAATAATAGAGAACTTACAAGAATTTGCCAGTAAGAAAACATATGTTTTATGGAAGCAGCTGTTTTATGAAAACCGATGTTTTACGCAAATAAACAAATTAAAGGAAAATAAAATTGAAATATAACAATGGAAGTTGTAAGTAATAGGACTGAGAAGTGTTTTTTGTGCATTTTCCATAGGCGATTCATCTTCGTTCGGCAAAAACATTATTTCGTCGAAGGTTTCTGTTCCCGTAACTGTTCAGTAACAGTTTCCCGGTACTCTTTATCTATTACATTACAACGGTTTACATTTTATAAATATTTCTAAGGTTCATTAATTACCACCCTAAGCCCTTTGGAATGTTCCTGATGAATATTTTACATGCAGCTTTTTTTGGTTGCTCATTTTTTAATTGCTTATTTAAAGAAAAAAACAACGATAATTATTTGTATCTTTGGAATCAAACACATTTTGAATCTTTAATTATTTACATCAGCTGTTTACAAATCAGCTGTTTTCGTTTCTTGCACGTTTTCACTGGATGTTGTCTGTTTACTTTTTGGGATATTTTCAACATGAGAGTATAATCTGTCTTACTGTCTCGAAAATAGTTACTGAGTAATTCTTACTGGGAAAGTAAACAGGCAGACTTATTGAAAACTGTATTTGTTTTTGATACGATTTTGTAATTTTTTCTTGTGTCAGTTGCGCAATGTCAATTTAGAAAATTCCAACTTTTCCGCTGCGTTAATGCGTGAGGTAGGTTTGCATGAAACTCATACAAGCCAAACATTATGCGCGGGTGCCGATTTTCATTGAGGTCTTAAGCTTTACTTTACTTTTATTGACTTTTATTGAATATTACAACCTCATGAGGTCAGATGTCTTACACATATTAATTAAACAAACAAATTAAACAAATTTCAACATATTCTTCCAACTGGCTCTATCCTTCGCCTTTTCCCGCCAGTTGGTAATAGCAAGGATACGGAGGGATTCTTCTGCCTGGTCTTTCCAGCGGAGTCTTGGTCGTCCTCTTTTCCTGCTTCCATCGGGTACATTATCAAAAATCTTTCGCGCTGGCTCATCTTCATCCATTCTGATCTAGCCAATGCCTAGCAATTGGCACACTTTGATTCGTCTAGCTATGTCCACGTGCGAATAGAGATTATATAGCTCTGCGTTCCAGCGACGTCGGTACTCGCCGTTTTCCCTAACAGGACCATATATTTTACGGAGAATTTTTCTCTCGAAAACTTCCAGGTGTTTTTCATCCGCTTGCGATATGACCCAAGTTTCGGAGCCATATGTCAAAACAGGTAAAATGAGAGTCTGATATAGCTGGACTTTTGTCCGTCGAGAGAGGGCTTTGTGCCTAAACTGCTTGCTGAGCCCAAAATAACATCTATTTGCAAGCACAATTCTCCTATCTATCTCCAGGCTGACGTTGTTGTCCTTGTTCACGGCAGATCCAAGGTAGACAAATTCATCTACCACTTCAAAATTAAATCGGTTGTCAACGTTCACGTGCGGACCAAGTCGAGAGGTTTCTCTAGTCGTTGACACCATCAATTTTGTCTTGCCTTCATTGACAGCAAGACCCACCTTCGCTGATTCCTTTTCGATTCTTGAAAATACTGCAGTAACCTCTCGCAAATTTCGCCCAATGATGTCTATGTCGTCAGCATACGCCAGCAACATATGGCTTTTCATGTTAATGGTCTTGTTCGTACTTACTGCAGCCTTTCTCATTATTATCTCCATTAAGATGTTGAAGAGATTGCACGAAAGTGTGTCGCCTTGTCTAAGTCCTCGCTTGGTACAGAATGGTTCAGTGAGGTCTTTCCCCACTTTCACTGCTGATTTGGTGTTGGTCAGAGTCATTCTACAGAGGCTGATCAGTTTTGCCAGAATATCAAGTTCAGACATAGCTCCGTACAGTTTTCCCCGTATGGGGCTATCGAAAGCAGCTTTGTAATCGACAAAAAGGTGGTATGTATCGATATGCTTTTCGTGGGTCTTTCCCAGAATCTATACTATCTTCCACTATCAGTACCTTCTGATCTTCAGTGGAAGAATCTGAGTGGAGTAGTGCTGAAAAGTGGTCTCTCCACATTTTGAGCACACACTGCTTCTCAGTCACCAGATTCCCATTCTCGTCCTTGCAGGAGGGTAGCCCATTATTAGTTAGGCCCGTTGGTCGATCTTCTTACCCTCTGGAAAAACTTACGGGATTCACCATTCATCCTGCACATTTCGGTTCTTTCACTCTCTCTCTGCTCCCACTGCCATTTTTTTCGCCTAAATAGTTGGTTTTCCTCCCTTCTCAGCCTCTTGTACCGCTCACTCGCAGCACGCGTTGTAACTGACTGTTTCGTTGCCATGCGTGCAGCGTCTTTATCATTTTTTCATCAGTTCCAATGCGACATTCTTCGTCGTACCATGGCTTATCCTTCTGCGGTTTTTAATAGCCAAGTTCAGTCATTGCAGCGATTTCCAAAGAATGGGAGATATGCTTCCACTGCGCATCTGGGTCTTCGGGAGGGGGGGTATTCTTCTCCAGCAGGAGAGAGAGTTTCTGTCGATAGGACATTGATATCTCCGGTATTTGTAGCTTGTCAATATCCAGCTTTTCCTGTGTTCGGCTCCGTACGTTTTTCGCCCTGCTCAATCTCGTGCGAACTTTCGCAGCCACCAGGTTATGATCCGAGTCGATATTGGCACCTCGAATCACACGTACACCCATTACACTAGAAGAGTGCCTGCCATCTATTACCAAGTGATCAATCTGGTTCTTCGTCCGTTGATCAGGAGATATCCAGGTCGCCTTATGAATGTCCTTATGCTGGAATCGTGTGCTACTAACTACCATGTTCTTTGCAGCGGCGAAGTCTATCAGTCTTATTCCATTATCGGAGGTGGTATCATGTAGACTGTGATTGCCGATGGTTGGTCGAAAGACACTTTCCTTTCCTAATTTGGCATTAAAATCGTCTAGAATAATCTTAATGTCGTGGTCAGGGCAGCGTTCATAAACTTCCTACAGGCGCTCATAAAATGTCTCTTTGACCTCATCATCTTTATCCTCTGTCGGTGCGTGCACACAAATTAACGAGATGTTGAAATATTTCGCTTTGATGCGAATTGTGGCTATGCGGTCACTCACTGGGTTGAACCTTGAAACTAGGTGTCGCAGTCTCTTGCCTACTATAAATCCGCACCCAAATTCGTGCTTACGCTCATGGCAGCTGTAGTAAATATCGAAGTTTTTCTTTCTGGTGCAACCATATCCTGTCCATCGCATTTCCTGGATCGCTGTGATGTCAGCTTTATATTTTCCGAGGACCTCCGCCAGTTGGAAAGCAGGGGAAACAAAATACATCACCAAGTTCGTCTACCAGTGGGAAATGTCAAAATGATTTTGATATTTGCTTTGGTTGGTGAACATTTTTTTGTTGTACCTATGTATGACGCATACAACTTTACGTGCAGATAAGCTTATTACTTGGTTTTATGAATAATACAAAATAATAAATGGTTTCCTACTACATCCCATGAAGGAATTGGGAAGAGCTACTCACAACCAGTGAGCTGTTCGCTTTTTACTTGTATACTCACTGATTGGGACCTACAGTTTTTACACCGATTTTATGGCAAAATACTCGATAAGAAAATTAATTTAAGGTGGTCAGAGCAGGGATCGAACCCAGGATCTCATGCACAAGAGGCGCGCACATTAACCATTGCCACAATTGTTGTATGAGTCTCGAAAAAAAGTGGTATTTTTGACGCTACAGATTTTTCGCATCCAACTGGTGCTGCCGGTGGTACATTAGGCGTGTTTTCGTTACCATTATGGTTATCGTTTGCTTGGTGTACAAGCCTTTTATTAACTGCTTTACCTGATGACATGTGTACACAGACACAGATTTCCATCAGATCCAATTTTCATCAGATAAGTCTTATAATGTTAACTTCGTCTTAGTTTCCCATTACGAGAGCTTCTTACAGTCAGTAAATTGTCTGCTTCCTACTTTGTGTACTCACTGGTCAGTACCATAGAATAATACATACATAGATAAACTTATTCTCTCGTTTCATTTCACACTCTCATCGTAGGTTTGTGGAAATGAGAGCAATTAAATTTAAAATTACCTTACACCAGGTGGAGTTACAAAATATGTTCACTTAACTTTTTCCTGTCGTTTTGGTGTAGAACTGAAAAATTTAAATGTATTTTGCACTTTTTTGTTAACTTTTATCGTTGGTTTGTATTTGTAAATTTGTATCGTATTTAACACAACTAGTTTGCCACAGAAACACGAAATTCGGTTGTTGTTCCTATGTTGATCGCTGTATACTATTGCCACTATCTGGTATTATTGAACCCATATTTTCCACCATTCCAATGTTCACTTTCCATCGTACCTACGACGTTTAATTTATTGAGCGAATAAAAGCTTCTATGGTATGTATTATTCTATGGTCAGTACATACAGTTTTATACCGAAACGGTTGTGCATTTTGAAGATTTTTCTGGACTAAATGCCTAAACTGATAGAAAACTGCCCGTTGTTTTTGATGTGTTAACATCTATAGCGGCGTATAGGGACTAAATCTATCAAAGTCAGATTTTATGCTGCTGCTAAAACTAGATTTTATGCTGCTGCTAAAACCAGATTTTATGCAGCTGCTAAAACCAGATTTTCTGGGACTGCGAAAAAGAATAATGACGTGTTAAACAAAAATGAGCGAGCAAGAGAGCAATGAAAGAGTGGTGTGGCAGGGGTGAGGCAAACGAAATTGTGTCTATAGCGTATGTATTAACATAATAATGTATGTATGTACATGTGCCTGTTGCTGTTGTTGAACGGAGATATAAAGCATAAGTAGATACCCAGCTAGCATTTGAATGTTTGTTTCACGATCACGATTGTTTCGCGACTGGATTTCCAATCGTCACCACGATTGTAGGAGCAGAATTATATTTTTCTCTGCTTTTAAGACTTTGTGCTCACGATTTGTTTTTGTGTTTACTTTGTGTCACAGTCTTACATGTAGTTTTCTTATTGTTGTCTTACTTCTTCCCGCATACTCCACCGAACTCGTGTTTTGCAAAGAGAATTTAATTATGTCTCTCTGAAATTCTAACGGGTTTTCCAATATCTGCTCAGCAAAAAAAGAAAAAACTTTTTTGCTTCTTTTCATTTGAGTATTTAAGAAGCAAAGAAGCGTCAGAAGTGTAGTGCAGCACAAGTGTTTTGTTCTATGAAAGAAACAAATAATCAGCCTTATTACGAATGTCGTTCCCGTATTTCGACTACGACAGTTTTGTAAAAGATTAAAGACAAAGTTGACGTGTTATCTTTAATCTTTTACAAAACTGTCGTAGTCGAAATACGACAACGACACTCGTAATAAGGCTGAATAATAAGCATTTTTGTATAAATTTACCATCGCCTTCGCAATCGCCTGCGATTGGATTTTGCTCATCGTCGACGATTGGATTTTGCTCATCGTCGACGATTGGAAAGTAAGAGTCGCCGTCTTGACACAGTTACTTCAGTTGCTCTGAACGTGCGCGATTGGAATACGACATCGCGCACGATTACTTTAATCGTCGGCTCCGATCGTGAAAGAGTCGTGCACGATTGAAAATGCTAGCTGGGTAGCCACGCAAAATTTCACTTGCTTGCGCAGTCGACGTATGGTGACACACTAATACGTCAGCTACTTCGTACAAAGTATGTGTGATGTTGTGTGTTTGGCTGTTTCGTTGCTGTTGATATGGCAAACATGTGGTTATGTGACACACGTATACGTCAGCTACTTCGGACAAAGTATGTGTGATGTTGTGTGTTTGGTTGTTTCGTTGTTGTTGCTATGGCCAAACAAAGCGAGTCATTTGATGTTCAGCATTGCCCGGTGTATACAAAAAAACTATTATTTTTTATTTTCCAATGTAACATTTACTAAGGTGTTCACAGAAATCGAACAGGTACCGTGTAGCAAAAAGGTGTTGGCACATCATCCGTGACTTCGAACGCTCATTGATATTTTTTTGTTCAGGGTCAAGCGACGTTAAGATATACCGCGATTTCGAAGATTCAGAGATTTCCACCGCCAAACATATGTTTTGCCGTAAAAATATCATCTGTTTATGGGAACGAAATCGCGAATATTTCGATTTTCCGGTATAACTGAACAACGCTTTATGCTTTATATTTTGCTTTGAATTTGGTAACCATTGGAATTATCGAGCAATCAAAAATTGCCGGCTTTGAAATTTCCCACTGTCAAGCACTTCCATTTCCATTTTGCTCAAGTCAGAAAGTTGAACGATATGGTTAATATTTTATTATTTTACTGCCGCGTATTCCACCGCATCACAACCTTCGTAACAAAAAATTTTGGTATTTCTAACATCGAAAAATGTATGGGTCCAGCTATGGGTTCCTGAAGGACAAGCCTAGTATACGAGTATTCATCGGTGTTTGTTAGCAGGTTCATGGTTTCCGTTTTCTCCGATGACACAACTTCCCCTTAAATCGACAAATGTAAGCGATATTTTGCCTTTAACTGCTTCCTTTAAAACGACTGACAATGAGTTTCAGTTTCCAAAAAAATAAAATATAAATAGCAGGAATACAATGAGTACCTTCAACGAATATGATTATATACAACTGAAGAACAGGGCACGAGCAGAAACAGCTGCCAGACAATGGCAACACGTAACACAAACCGCTCGGAAAGCTGCGAGGAATGCTCACATTGCTTTAATTTGCAAAATATACGTGATAGCATTTGGTCTAGTGGGCGTTGGGGCCATTCAATGGTTCGCTATCATCACCAATCAGTAAGTATCGTACCAGCAGAACTTAAGATCAAATACTCTTTTGATGCTTCATTGTCCAATAGGAGATGGGCAGTAAAGGTTGTGAAACAATGCAGTTTCGCAATAACGGGTCTTATTTTCCTCAATTTCCTAATGATGGTATTAATACAGATTATCTTGCGCAGCAAGAGATCGAAGAGCAAACTGACCGTTATCGGCTTTATATTTGTGACGGTAAGTCTAGCACTGGACGTTGTGTTCTGTATATCACATTCACCTAAAGTGGATTTGCGTATAACTTGCATCAATTTGAAATGTGTTTTAGGTACAAGTATCGTCGGCTACCTTGGCTATGCCCTTAACCCAATCAATGCCATGGAACTGGTTAAAATCGGCGGCTTTTACATTAACAGTTGCGGGCATAAGTTTGATCATCGCCTTGGTTTATCACGTTTGTATGGTCTTATATAATGATTCACTGTTGGTTTCATTTTGGCATTTGCCTACAGCTCGAAATGGAACATGATCATTTGTTTCTGACCATGTGGTCGATAAGATTCTTTCTGATGACCTCGACTTGGCTGCTGTTAACATTGGCCTTTGATAACCTGCAGGTGGTCATAAGCATTACGCTTATTTTGGTGTTTTTCGTCACAATTGTAAGTAAACCGCCATCGATTCGGGGTTGGTTTGAATGGATTTTGAAGGCATAACTAAAGTCGCGATGTATCTCCATAACACGCCGGAATAATTTTGCTTCAGAATACTTGCGAATACAATACTTGTTGACGGCTGCCCTAAATGGGTGCCGGTGCCAATTTGAAGACCTTATTTGGGGTTGGATATGCCATGGAATGTGAAACTAAATTACGTATTCCATCTTATTTCTAGTTCATTATAATGTGGGGCAGATCTTTGGGATCCTTGGAGTTCTACAGAGAAGAATCTTCTTATTTGTGTTTATACATAACCTTGACATATTTAAATTTTCTATCGCTGTTGACCAATACTTTGGTGTTGTTTCGGAATATTGAATTGTTACAGAATTTAGCATTAAGTTAAAATAAACATACTTGTACATTGAAGAAGCATCCACAAATCTACCTGAATCTCTCATAGTTTCAGAGCAACTTCCCGAACCATTCGGCGGCATTCACGCAGCGGAAACACTTGAATAGTTTTGCAGGCCTGTTCTGACTTCCACTGAAATTTCAAATTAGTTGAGGTCTTGAAATCTCTGACATGAAAGTTGATTGTACCAGCTTATGCCCCCTTCGAATTTATTTGGTCCCAACCTAATCAGTATGAGGCGCCGTAATGGAGCGCAAAGAGTAGTCTTCCCTTAATATGCCTTGTGCGAACTGCTCCATTCTAACCACATAACGTCTTTGATGTCAAGGTGATTGGTAGCAGTGTTGAGGACCTGAATGGCCAGTTGGTGTTGACAGGCGCTGGCTAGGCCATGTCAGTAGAATGGATGAAGACGAAGCAGCACGAAGGTTTTTTGAATCCGAACTCGAAGGAAGATGAAAAATAGGAAAACCAAGACTCCGCTGGAGGGATCAGGTTGATGAATCCCTGCATACACTTGGTATTGCCAACTGGAGAGATAAGGCAAAAGATCGAACTGGTTGGCGAAATATGTTATCTTCGTTATGTAAGGTCCCTGACTCACCGGGGTTGTTCGAGACCGGATAAGTAAGTAAGAAAGTTAACAGAAGCTGGTTCCTAACTGCTCTCTCCGAAACCAGGTCACGGGTAGGTTGTAATGCCTAGTCCTGCTCACGTCGTTATTCCCTTACGGGCATACTCGTAAGACTCAAATGGAACGAACAAAAAAAAAACAAAAAATTGTTTCCCATTACATCCCATGAAGGGATTGGGGAGAGCTTCTCATAAGCAGGGAGTTGTGCGCTTTCTATTTTTGCACTCACTGATTGGGAGCTACAGTTTTACACCGGATCCGAACGGTATTTCGGGAAGCTTTTTTATGTGTAAATACTCGATACTGTCGCCGTCACTAAGTGAGGTGAACGTCAGCGAAAGAAATTTAACATGGTCTGAGTAGGGTTAGAACCCACGTCCTTATGTACAAGAGCCGCGCACACTACCATTGCACCACCGATGGCTACCGATTGCACCACCGTCGATCTTATAGTTAACAGTGGTTTTAATAGCAACTGTGTTAGTGTAATCCACTCCGGAGGTAAGCTCAGTTGGAAGAGCCGACTTTCACACATTCAAAATGGTTAATGGTCCCACTTCGTAGGCTTCAACGGGTTATTTCCCAAACTCATCCCCCAAGTAACAAATTTCGTAGAGAGTTGTTTATAAATGACTCAGATCTGAGGAGAGACCCTTTACAATCTGGAAGAGGCCCATGGCACAAGGAATAAATCCCGCTCGTAAAGTTGGTGCCATTGGTAGGTCTGATATTTTTAAGGGGGATCAACTTTACCTACGCACATTGATAAGAAATGCACTCCTTCCATCAATGAGCCCAACAAAATGTCAACCGCCATGACAAGCAACAGTATCATGAATATCTTCCCAACAGTACGGACCCAAGGGACGAAGGCTGCAAAGATAGAAGAACCGTGTTTTAAACTATGGGTTCAAAAACAAACCTGATGCTCAGGATGTTAGGTCAGTTGGAAGAGCGGATGTTCACACCATAGAGTAACTCATATATAGAGGGACAATTTCTCCCATCTGACGTTTCATTTCACACTCTTCGCGGTGAAGTCGGTGTGATAGAGAGATGTTTGACGATAATTGTTTTACACCAGGTGGAGTTACAAGAACTTCTGGCTTGAAATTTTCATGTCGTTTTGGCGAAAAACTGTGACATTTATATGCGTTTCACACTTTTTTGTTGACTGTTATTGTTAGCATACATTTGTGTTGCATTTTACCCAACAATTCTAACTCGGAACACGAAATACCGTTGTCGTTTTAATGTTGGTTGGTTCACACATTCTTATTGATGGAGGGTCCTTCTTAGAAGGCTGCAGCGGGTTATTTCCAGACTAATGCCCTTTGTAACAATGGTTAGATCTGAAGGGAGACCCTTAAAAGCTCGAAGAGGTCCAGGTCACAAAACCGGCTTGGACTTTTTGGCAGGATCAGTCCTTCCAAATAACTTCAGCTTGGACCATGCTTATGATGGCAAAGATGGACGATAGCGGAAGCAGGTGAGGTATCGACTGGTCAAAAGGCGCCAAGATTATTGACTGTGTTAATAAGGAGTCTGCCGGCTTCCTAAAGAACGCCATCAGTGTTTTTGACGCATTCTGTCCTAGTGAGAAATTATAGGTTGCACCCCAATCCTCTCATCCTTACGTCCCATTATATCTGTATGGATCCCTCTTTCGACGGTGGTGGCAGATATATTTGTGAAGTTGTGACAGCAGGACGTGTGTGTAAGCCATTACATTCGCGCTTAGGAATTTCTGTCCACCGTTGCTGATGACAAATCCTTTGGTTGTGACATCCATATTGCTACTGATCAGAAACCTTTGGAGTAGACGAAGGCTTATGGAGGGAGTATAGTGTTTGGTTTTGGGAGTGCCAGGTTTCGAAATTACAATAAGTGTGGTTTGGTTACACCGCTTGCATATATGTATATGCGCTTGTTTTGTATGAAGTAATTAGCGAAGACTTAGCGACGAGAATCGTTTTCTCTAATTTTAATAAAAAAAATGTTCACATCTTTTTTCATATTTTTGAAATAAATGACTTATCGCTAAATTGCCGATTTCTTTGCAACTTAGCAAGCAACAATCGGTTGCTTGTAACCAAAACACGACTAATATCTATGAGCGGAAGTGAACTTAAGCGGATTCGAGTAGCGGAATCAACCTACATACATCATAAGCAGATAAATCGGCATTTTCTTAATCCAGGAGGCTGGATTGACCGCGGGAACATATTAAGAGATTATGCAACATAAAAAAAAAAATAAATAGTTTCCCATTACATCCCATAAAGGGACTGGGGAGAACTTCTCACAATCACTGAGCTGTGCGCTTTCCAGTTTTCACTCACTGATTGGGACCTACAGTTTTACACCGATTCCGAACGGTATTTTGAGAAGCTTTTTCATGGCTAGATACTCGATAGTGTCGCCGTCACTATGCGAGGTGACCGCCGCCGAAAGAAAATTTGAAGGTTGTCAGAGCCGGGTTCGAACCCAGGATCTCATGTACAAGAGCCGCGCACACTAACCATTGCACCACCGACGGACCATTATGCAATATCAACCTCGATATATTCGTGGTCAATACATCTGACAAGGTAAGAGCTTGTGTTGTAGCTAGAAAAAATATCTGATTGTTCTGATTTTAGTATAGAGTCTGTACTACAGGTGATACGGGTCGAAATCAAACCTGTTAGAAGTCGTTCGATGAGCATGATACGTCTGGAGGGACGGTTCGCATACTGGCGCACCACTCATAAATATAACAAGAGATACAGTAGGATGTGATGCTCGCCACACCCAATGGGGCAGGTGCGTTTATGCTTCTGTCGTAGCTTAAGATCTGTAATAGGACTAGTTTGTACGTTTTTCGTAGCAGATCGTGGAGTATTGTTATAGATGTAACCCTGACTTTTGAGGAGTCTTTGAATTGGCTCGGTATCTACTCTGATCACAACACGAATTTATTGTCCACGAATTTATTTATCCAAGAAGAACGAACTAGGCAAGTATTGAATAAATATGCCTGTAACACAGCAGACGAAGTAAATGGCAGAGAATAAAATATACCTAATCTTCTGTATAGATGCTACATTGATTCATGCCCAATTATCTTCCCGGGTAAAGGACTTAGAAAGTTACGGAAATGTACCAGGAGGCTTTTCAACAAGACAACGATAACTGAATATAGAATACCGGTACACGCTGAAAATTTAAATTTTTTGTTGTTTGGATACAAATATAACGTGTTTGTGGCATGTGGCAAATATAGTATACTTGTGCCCAAACACATTGTATTTGCTATTCAATATAACATGTTTGGCACACAATGATTAACAGGTTATGATATATGTATGTATTTGTGGCCCAAATGTGGCTTTGGCTCATGGATAATGTGACTAACTGTTTTTGATGAAAAAATGGAAGAACATTCTGTGTCTTGCCAAGCCCAACGTATCAATGCTTGTTTCAGTTCTGACGGTCTACTGGGGCTGTAATCATGAGGGAGATGAAGAATCCACTTAAAATCTTCTTTGCGCGTGTCCGGATGTCTACGGTGAGATTGTACTTGTTTAGGCACCTGGGTGAATTATATCTCATAGGCGCTGACATGATCTTGAGCTTCATGGAGCAAACTAAAAAGTTATCCGGTGGCTCTAGCGCTTAATCTCGTTAGCCTGTGGTATCACAATGGACTTAAAGGTCCAAATGAGTTGTTCATCAACTGCCAACTAGGTCGTGGTGGCAGTTATTTCCTTTTATAACAATAGCGCTACTCCTTTCACACGGAGGTGAAAGCTAGAAGAGTTTAGGAAATCGTTAATTGACTGTGTAGAACTACCGTTATCTTCGAATCCCAAATATCTTGGAATTCCATAGGTAAAAAAGCCGTCTTATTGGTGTATACAGGTAAAAGTTGTATACCTCTCTTAGTCCGCCGATTTTCTATCTGTATGGACTGATTGATCGTTGGGTCAGGCGTACGGTCAATGACGTATGGTCGGTGAGAACTGACTGCAGTATCGATTCTAGACTTGAAGCCGAATCAGTACCTACTTCAACTAGGGTTATCATGGGGCCACTTTCATGTTAGTGACCTTACCCAAAGGTGGGGTACTATATGTATCGATTAGTGTCGCTATTGTGCAGATGAAAAGGAAATCTAGACCATCGAACACCTTCTCAGTACTGCAACACTGGAGAAAACCCTGCTTTCAGTATCGCTTTATGAACGGCTAGTATTCTGTTCGTACTGTGGGGACGGGGAAACTCTTGGAATTCGTCTGAGAACTTATTGCCTCCCCTTAGAAACATGCTTTGTTTGTTGTCAACTTTGAATATCGTCACCTAAAATGCCCAAGGACGTAACCCCAATTTTCAAAATTTTACAGGAGAAGCAAAAACCCGTAGAGGAATTTATGATAGAGTAATTTATTCATAGGTATAGTTATTCAATGGTTAGTGTCCGCGGCTCTTGTACATGAGAACGTGGGTTCGATCCCTGCTCAGACCACCTTACATTTCTTTCGACGACGGTCACCTCGGTTAGTGATGGCGACACTATCGCGTACTGAGCCATGAAAATGCTTCTCAAACTACCGTTCGGAACCGGTGTAAAACTGTAGGTCCCAATCATTGAGTGTAAAACTAGAAAGCGCACATCCCAATCCCTTCATGGGATGTTATGGGACACCATTTTTTATACCCTCCACTGTAAGTGATAGAGGGTATATATCAGTTTGTCATTCTGATTGTAACATATAGAAATAAGGCTTTGCGACCCCATAAAGTAAATATATTCTTGATCCTTATAACAACCGGAGTCGATATAGCCATGTCCGTCTGTCCGTCTGTTGAAAACATTCTCACGACTTCAATCGGCGATAACGCGGTTTGGTTTTTGGCCAGAATGTTCCACGTATTCCTGAGCAGTTTGGTATTGAAAATCAGCGAAATTGGTCCATTGGAAAAACTTTTATGATTGGAAACGTAAAAAAACTCATAAAATTTTCACATTAATTTTTGTAGTTTTATACTAAACTACTCTTTTGCCGTGTGGTGAATTTCCATGTTGAAAATTTTGTTGTTCTTTATAATAGGTAAGTACTTTAGAATGTTTAGATGTACTTTCATGTCTTCATACATTTATTTGAATTTTGTCACACTTCATCTAAGATCACTGTGGCCTGATGGGTAAAGGGTTGCGCGTTGGAGTCTGAGGGTTGTTGGTTCAACTCTCGTCCCAGCTTGTTTTTTTTTTTAACAGTTCTTCAAAAAATGCTTTTTTATTTTTAAAAAATGATTTTTTATTTTACTTACTACTCCTTTTGCCGTGTGGTGAATTTCCATGTTGAAAATCTTTGTTGTTCTTTATAATAGGTAAGTACTTTAGAATGTTTAGATGTACTTTCATGTCTTCATACATTTATATGAATTTTGTCACACTTCATCTAAGGTCGCTGTGGCCTGATGGGTAAAGGGTTGCGCGTTGGAGTCTGAGGGTTGTTGGTTCAACTCTCGTCACAGCTTGTTTTTTTTTTTTAAACAGTTCTTCAAAAAATGCTTTTTTATTTTTAAAAAATGCTTTGCAGCTTGTTTTTTTTTTTAACAGTTCTTCAAAAAATGCTTTTTTATTTTTAAAAAATGCTTTGCAGCTTGTTTTTTTTTTAACAGTTCTTCAAAAAATGCTTTTTTATTTTTAAAAAATGCTTTTTTATTTTACTTGTGAACAAGTAACTTATTTTTATTTTTTTTAAAAAAGTACATTTTCTTAAAAAAAAGTGCATTTCTTAAGTACATTTCAAAGTACATTAAGTACATTAAGTTCATTTCAAAGTACATTTCTTAAGTACATTTCATTAAGTACATTTCTTAAGTACATTTCTTTCTTAAGTACATTTCTTCTTAAGTACATTTCTTAAGTACATTTCTTCTAGAGTACATTTCTACTTAAGTACTTAAGAAATGTACATTTCTTAAGTACATTTCTTAAGTACATTTCAAAGTACATTAAGGACATTTCAAAGTACATTTTCTTAAGTACATTTTAAATGTGAGCATTTGACCATTGTGAGCAATGCATTTGTGAGCATACTGCATTTGTGACCAAGTAATTGCATTTGTGAACAAGTAACTTATTTTTATTTTTTTTTTTAAAGTACATTTTCTTAAAAAAGGTCCTTTTTAAAATTTAATATTTTGCTGGTTAACACTAAGGTGGAGGGTATCAAAGATTCGGCACAGCCGAATTTAACACTTTTACTTGTTTTTTTATAGGTATGGTTGCAAGTGATCATTGGATGGTGAAAAGCAGGGGTTCAATAATACCAGATAGGGCAATAGTACACAACGTTCAACAAAGGAACAATAACCACATATCGTGTATTTGTGGCAAAATAGTTGTGTTAAATACAATACAAATGTATACCAACAATAAAAGCCAACAAAAAGTGCAAAACACATTTAAATTTCACAGTTCTATATGAAAACGAAATGAAAAAGTTAAGTCAACAGTTCTTGTAACTCCATATTCTGTAATTTAATTTTCGTCGAATTTCTCTAATTAGTCCAACCTACGACGAAAAGTGTGAAATAAAAAGTCAGATGAGAGAATAAAATAATCTATCCTAAATTCTTCTACGCAAAAAACCTTATAAAATCAAAAGTATTTTATTTTTAAAGATGTTTTTCACGCTCTCCTTAGGAACTTGGAAGTCTAACGCGAACCACACACGTGTCATTCATGAGCATGACCATCAGCTATCGTTGAAGTTTATTGTCGGTTTACCGTCGTACTTCACTATCACTGTTCACTGTCACTATCATGTTCACAAAATTATTTGGTAATATTTTTTCAAATTCATCAGTCAGGTAAAAAGTTATCTACAAGTTCATGCTCATGAATGACAAGTCTGTGGTTCGCTTAAGATTTTGCAGATTTATGTTTTAGCCTGGTGTATAATCAATCAAAACAATAATTTTGATTTGTTCAGGGTTAAGCCCTTAGCATATCAGGTGGCGATATGTGGACGACTTACATACATATGTATGTATATTCCCAGTATGTTTGTGGAATACGAATTGTGCCCAGATTCGTATGTCTCCTCTTGCATTGGGCACAGATTGTTTAAATTTCGAAAACCCTGAATACCGCCGTCCTTTCGTTCGTTAAGAAAGGATTTTTTGCAACTTACTATTGTTGAATGTTGAGGTCGCACAAAACACAATACTTTAGTTTTGTAGATCATCTTCGGAATCTATGACAAAATGTTTTATAATTTATAACTATGTCAAAATCACACCTTTGAAATCGCAATATTTCCATTTGAAGATGGCATAATAAATTGCAATGGTTCGAAAGGAATCATAAACATAAAGCAATTTTTAGGTCAAAATTATAGTCGTAAATGACAACTATGTTAGTAACCAACTTTAAACCAAATTTGTGTCATTTATCTCACTTTCAACTTCATTCATATTCAAACCGTGTCTTTTTAAAACTCAGTTTTTACCTATATGTTCACATTAATTAGAAACAGAGTAATTCTTATAACTAGAGCTTTTCTTTCTCCCAGCCAATTTCTGACATTTGGCCTGGTATGATATGAACCAAGATTTATTCATTCAGGTTATAGCAGCAGCTGTAGATGATATTTAAGTGCCTAATATGTCAAAGTCAGCTGATGTAAATACAATGTGGAAATTGCAATTTAATTGTAAATGAGTTAAATTTACTGTTGTTCATAATAAAGATTCAAGTCGAATTTTGTAAAGCCCTTTAATATGTAACAAATTGTTTTCGCAAACACATCCATCTACTTTATTACAAATTTTTGGAACTATGTGAACAAACTAATGACCAGTTTTTAAGTGGGTAGTTAACTATCGGATTACTTTATCTTAATTCTAAGTTAATTAGAGGTTAACTTTGCATTTTGTTTTTCAGTGGTGAGTTAATGTAAGTCGCCATATTGTCAAGTAATATGGCAACCCTTGTATTCTTATTGGAAAAAACGTGTGTTTTGTGATAAATACCAAAACAACAAAGGGGAACAAACAAAATGGAATTATGTAAAATAAGAAATAGATGCATAAAATCGAAGTCATTTTAACAAAAATGTGTAAAAAACTACATAGGCGCAACAATTTAACGATCTAGACTCAACGTATGTGTACAAATACGCAAATCTGAAACATGTATTTTATACAATCTTCATTTCTCACTTTGACAGTCAATAATTTGATTGTCAAAATAATATGGTTCTGACTATAAGATAACCAACCAACATTGGGTGGTTAAATTATAGTTAAACAATGACTAAAAAACACAATTCGATGTTTAACCAAAATTTAACTAAGAAACGAAGATCACCACTGACTGAAAAACTGGCCATAATAGTCTTAACAATAACAGAAATGTAAACAAACTTTGACATATTAGGCACCAACAGAATGAAAACAATGAAATCAGCTGTGCTACTGCTATAACCTGAATTAATAAATCTTGACTTGAACGTTGAATGTTGAAAACAATTGCTTTACTAATACCAGATAGAGGCAATGGTTCAAAACAACCAACAAAACAACAACAACGGTTATTGATTAAGATTATTGTGTTAAATACAACACAAAATTGTATGCTAACAATAACAGTCAATATAAAAGTGTAAAACATATTTAAATTGCAGTTTTTCACCAAAACGATATGAAAAATTAAAGTCAGAAGTTCTTGTAATTCCAACTGGTGTAAGTCACTTTTCGTCAAACATCTCTCTATCACACAGACCGCACCACGAAGAGTGTGAAACGACGAAGCGTCAGATGAGTCAAAGTTTTTCTCTTTACAGAATTACTCTAGGATTATAAGTTATTTCGTAGACAGACATAAAGTTTCCTATTGTGAGTTAAAGAAGAAGGCCAAGAAACAATTTTTGTGCTGTAAAGGTACGAAGGTACGAAATATTCGGATTTAAATCCAGGGGGTTTCTTGAAATTTTGAATTGATAGAAAAATTGGGCTATATTTGAAATCAGCGAGAATAAATCTACACAAATTTCAAAATCACTCTAATAAATATCTCTATAGGTTTTAAATTCTTTTTGCACTTTCAATATAAGTGAAAAATAAGAAAAAACAGGCAGTCGGTGGAGCATGGCAGTGTGCGCGCCTCTTGTATATGGGTTCGATCCCTGCTCAAACCACCCTAGTGCTTAGTGACGGCGACACTATCGAGTATTTTACCGTGAAAATGCTTCTCAAAAATACCGTTCGGAGCCGGTGTAAAACTGTAGTTCCCAACCAGTCAGTGTAAAACTATAAAGCGCACAGCTCACTGGTTATGAGAAACTCTCCTCACTTCCTTCATGGGATGTAAGAGGAAACTATTTTTTTATTTTTGTTAGATAGCAAAAAAGTGTATGATACTAAAGAGTTTGCCATCAAAAACTAATTTGTGTACGAGAATCTGGAGGCTAATTATGTAAAAAATATTATCGTTTTATGGTTCCATAATCAGCATGTCGTTTGGACGATTATCGTCATACATACATAATTATGTAGGTCCGTGGATAAAAGCCCTCGATATATAAGTACTCGACTGACAAACGACTGTTGTTCCTAGAACAACCAATTGATAATTTAAAAAATTAAGTTCAACTTCTGAAAAGTCATGTCTTTGTCGTTTCTGACGACTTTAATAATTAGTTTTGAGAAACTTTCGAAAAAGCTTCTCATATGTCCTCAAGCGAAATAATTACTTCAACGGCGAGTAATGCATACGTTATAGCTTCTGCGTTCTTATTGGAATCGATGCTGCAATGGTTGATCTTTGCATATCTGTAAGACAAAAACGTAATTTATGGTTAACAATAACGTAAACTAAGATTGAATTTTCGTTGAATTAAGTGAAATTTCCGATATTTTATTTGGCAATTCTACTGCATGTCTGGTGATACTGATGGTAGCACTGGTTGCCATACTAGTGTATAGATTTGAAGACTGTCAACTAATGCCGTTTTGGTTGAGAATAATGTTGGCTTTGGTTTGGGTAAGTTGAGGAACCTTTAACTGCCCGGCGTCAAATCTTAGGAGGCCCCTCGATTTTAACTACTAAATCTAAGCCCTTTCTATTGCACCTCTTATTTAAAACCAAATTTTGGGACGAAAATTACAAACCAACTCAGGCTCAAAAGATCTGCACTATTCTGAGTTGCATTTGAAAAGTTATGTGCATACAAACGCTTCCCTTTCTTTTCTCTTTAAAAGGTTGAATTTACAATTGTTGGTGCTGGGGGTATTATAACATCCGCTCCTGCCCAGCCACTTGGCATCAGTTGTCTGGTGCTTGTTGTGTTGTTTACAATATTTACCTTTGTCGGATGTTATAAGATGATGGTGAGTAGATAAAATATCGCGATAGCTTCATATCAAATGTCACATATCTTTCCACAGAGCGACACAACTTTGTTTGTGGGCTACTTGTGCCTCTGGACGTTTCTTAGCTTAATCGGCTGTGTTTTGATATTAGCCTTCCTGCTGACAATTGAAGAAATGCAAGTGGACTATGTAAAAATGTTTATCATGTGTATTTATCCGGCGACGATGTTTGTACGTACGCATATTCATTATTTGCAACAACATTAAGGACACTTAATGAGTGCAAACGATTGTCCACATTTTAAATACATCTCGATGAGAACCCAACTTAATATAACTTTAAATTTACTATAGAATGTTGCTTATGATTCGCGCAAAATCAACAATCCCGACAAAGAACCCATCTTGCTTGAGGACAAAGTGCGTTACGGCCTATATCTGTATGGTGAATATGTTGCAGTTTTGGTGGTGACATTAACGTTGGTCGGGCACTAGCGGATTTATTGGCAAAATCAATAAGTAGATGTTTATTTAATAGTATGTATATGTAATGATTAAATATAGTTTTATTTTACACACTCACAAAAGATTTATATTTTCAAATAGAATATGTAATGTAACACACATAATATTACATCAATCAACGCAATAAACGTATATAAATATTATAGTTTTGTCTCAAAAAAAATATGTATGTATGTATATAGTTGAGTTCCAGTGTTGATTCAAAACAGAGAAATACTTTCGTAAAAACATAATAAATGGGGAAAAGGAATAACAGATAAGGATGATCGTTCACATCATCTCATGAATTATACATTCACACAAATAAATGTATGTAGATTATCGTGATATGATTAAGATTTGTGCTTCCTTCAGTAGTAGTTTAGACCATCAACCTATGATTTATAGTTCTGATTGTTTGTCTCTGTAAATAATTTGTATAAAAAGGTGTAAATTGTAAGGTGTGCTTATACAAAAATCACATCATGTATATATATATATGTATATAGTTGGTAAATAAGGCCCTTGTTTGGCATATTCTCAATATGAAATTGAATGGATTTATAGAAAGTGAATGCTGCTTCGTCAGACACATTCCGCTTTTTCGTTGGTTTAATCAAGGTTCTTATTGTGTGTAGCTGTTAGTTGGTAGGTTTCCTGTCGAAATTTACTTCAGTTGGCCGGCCGGCCGGTGTTACGGATATATATTAATTATGTGGTGCCACAGTGGGTGAATTCAACTGGTTGTCACTGCTGCTACTGCTGCTACCGGAAGGCATAAGACATACTGAAATTGCATGCAGACAATTAGAATACAGTCAACTCTAGATACGAAAAGTTACTTCCAACATAAACAAAACTCCAATATGCAACTACACTTACTTGAGAAATGCGAGACGTGGATGAAAGGAAATATGTTGATTTAATAGGTTTATTGCGGTGTAATAGCAAGAAATACACTTTACTCTTATCTACTTTATTGTATTTGAACTTTCTTCGTGAATATCTCTGTTTAATTGTGTTAATATAGTGAACTAACTGCAAAATAAAATAATTCGAAATTGTTTTCAATTAAGGTTACAATGTTATCTATGTTTATTCTTAAAAATAGTTCCAAAACCATGACGATTCGCAATGAGTTATGCAAATATGCGTTTACCATATGTGTGTCACCATTGCATTTGAGCTTAATAAGTCGAGATAATAATGATTATACTGTTTGGAGAATTATTTGGTGTGATATTTCCATCGTTTAAGCAATGAATGCCACGTCCTCGATAACAGCAGATAAGAAGTGGGCAGTCGTAAAAATTCGATGGGTCGAAACAAAGAGTATCTTGTTTTTAATAAAGAGCCCGTAAAGTTTTACCCCAACCCTTTTTTTGTGGCTAGGTTAACGAAATACAGAAACCTTTTCACAATCAAGGACTAAGTGGTAGCTGTTGTTATACCGTTTCATCACTGGCCACGCAATCGATGTTTTCAGGGTTTCTGAGTTTGTATTTTGTATTTTAGTCAATGAGGACTGATCAGTGTGTCTATTGTGAAGTATTGCAAACCAAATAGCGATTAATCTAACGCAAATGTGGCCGTAATTGTAGGTTTTGAAGCGCTACTTTAATAACTGAAAGATGGCAGGTAATATGGAATCTTTTCAAAATGTTAACATTTGGGATATAGTGAATATTTTAAGGCGGACAATCAGGTAAAGTTCGAATACACTTTTTTCTTCCAATATAATTCAACCATAATCCATGCAGACATGATAATATAAAGACTAAATAATATAAAGGGTTTTCCAATTTGAGGATTTGATTTCTAAGTGACGTTTCGGCCATTTGTAGTATGTCATGATCTGTAATTTTTTTTCATTGTATTGAGTAATGTTAAAGATATACGCAAGAACAACGTTTACAAATTATTTAATTTTTTTATCAAAGTAATCGTTCTCCAATTGCAAATTTTTGTGCGTTTTTGCCATTTTATGGTCGTAATAATCGTTCACCTGTGCTCGTTATTCGTCGAATTGTTGCAAATTACGAACGTACAGTTTCTTTACATAATGTTCAAGTGCCAATAAGACAAAGAAGAATAAAAATATTGCTGCCGTTCAGGCAAGAGTTGCTGAAGACCGCAATTTATATCGAAATGAATCTGGTAACACCGTTACTGTCAATGGAGAGCGGTATTGATCGATGATAACCAACTTTTTATTGCCGAAATTGGAAGAAGTTGCTCTTGACAATATCTGGTTCCCACAAGACGGGGCTACGTGCCACACAGCACGTGCAACAACCGAATTATTGCGGGAAAAATTTGGAAATTTGTTTATTTCAAGAAATTGAGACATTGAATGGCCTCCAAGGAGTTGTGATTTGACACCATTAGAGACTATTTCTTGTAGGGTTATTTGAAGTCATTGGTCTTTAGCAATAAACCAGACTCTCTTTAAGCTTTACATGTCAAAATTGAACGTGCTATTCATGACATACGACTTGAGTTAGACGTGGAGGCCATTTGAAAGACGATTTACTTAATTTTATCGAGTGTACTTCACATTAAATATAAAACATTTGAATTTCCTTAACAATTAGTGTTTTTTTTTTAAGAAATCATATCTCAATTTGGAAAACCCTATAGTTTCGAATGTGTAGCAGCCTGTATTGCCATTCAATTTTATAAAAACACATTCTGTTTGTTTATAGCAAATATTGGCTCAACCAGAAAAAATTGAATATTTTGTATACCAGACATAACCATATCTTATCACAGAACAATTAATCTAACTCCACGAAACAAGAACTGTAGAAAAATGTAAAAGAAAGTTGGGACTCTATTTAAAATCACGCGACATTTCATATACAAAATTAATGCAAGGCAAAAACCAAATTCTACATGATTACGTCTTAATTTGGAAAACAAACAAATGGGGATAAAATATGGCAGCTAGATGTTTTTAAGTGGCAGTGGCAATATCGTTACCATCTTAAACTCTTCTAAAAGTGGCGATAGATTTACTGGCATGCAAGTAGCTCATACATGACAGTGTACATTCTAGTCTCGGTACACAAAGGAGTGGATTAATTGAAAATGGATCGACTGAGCCCAGATGCAAAATACATTTGTCATTACTACAATGAATTTGTATACAATTTTGTTAATACCCTATTATGTTTTTCATTTGTGCTTTGACCACAAGCTTGAAGATGGATGAAATTGGATCAATGATCGTAAAAGTAGAAAAAGTTCAGATAACATACTAAAATACAACTACAGACTTCGTCCAGAATATTAATTTTTCCCAACTTTGTATTCAATACGTTTACTAACGATGTTATTTCCTTCCACCACATCTTGTTAGTAGTTCTTGATACCACACTAAACATTGGGTCGTTCTTACCTATAATAATAATCAGAAGCACAACTCCGATAACACCCATGATGATCATCATTTTCATGTTGGCCCACCATTGTTTGCGCTTCAGTTTTCCGGCCTGGTGTTCAAACTGTGAGGCGCCCTGTTCCAAGGCATCAGCTCGTTCACCCAACTCGTTCAACTTTTGATCGCGTTCCAAGACTTTCTCTACATTGACCCGCATAATGCCCACGACTTCGTCGACCTTGGCCTGTGTCTGTTTCAGACGATTCGCATTTTGTTGATTGTTGTTGCTGGTGGGAAAGGAGTTGTTGGGTGAATGGGCAGATGGTGGTGGAGGTAAAACGGGAAAGCTACATGCATTATTCTCATTTTTTTTTTACCAATTAACGACTAAATTTCATTTGAAGATTTAATGCCGAAAAATGTTTCCAGCTACACTAGTACAGTATACTTACTCGGTATTTCCGGTTGAGCTGGATGCACCGGGGAAATCATTTTGGTCTTCCATTGTTTACAATAGTCTGAAATAAAACTGAGATAAAGGACTTTTAAAGGTATGAAACTCAAACACTGACGCCTAAGCTAGTTAGACATGTACAAAACTAAGATGTAGTCACAGCTGCTGTTCGTTATAGGCGCAGGTGACGTCACAATGACAAACTACAGTGTAATAGTGATCAATGTAACTTGTAATCACCACGGTCACTTTGTTATGCCTGCGGTTGAGAATCATTCACTGTATCATATTGGAGATCAGACAATTGTTCTTCCCAAAATAATCATGTAATTTCGCTTCCATTTCATAGTGGGATCATGAACTATAAATGAGACATTTTCCCCGGTCACGCACGCACACACACGTTTACTCTGCCAAAGTAAAAATTCCCGTCCGTATCATTCGTTCGTTATCGTATCATTCGTTCTTTATGGCCCCGCATGCCACTCCCTGGTCCCTCTACAACTAGATGACCCTTACGAACACGAAACAACAGCAACAATTGTTGAATATCTCGCTCGATATGTTCTGCCACTTTTTTCTTTGACGTTTCACGAAATGATTCACTGGCATTGTTTGTATACGACAAAGTCGAATGAATCCGTCCCAGAATGTACAATGGAAATTACCTGCTCTAGTAAGATGTTTGACGGGAATCCTGAATTGGATTATCTCGCAAAACACAATTAAATGAAAATAACTCAAAACAAAAGAAAACAATACGTAGAAGAAATGTTAAAAATGTACAGATGAATGGATTCCTTTTTCTACTTTGACCGACCGATTGCAGTGTAGTGTTGGGGAAGTATCGAGTGCTTATGTACTGGTTACTCGGTATCGGTTGTTTCCTCGAGTACTTGATACCCAGTAGATATTTTCTTGTACACACATGTACACAGAAAAAAACATCATGTGTAATATTGTCCAAATTCATAGTCTGATATCACCCAAAATGCACTGGGCAATATTTCCAATAAACGAAGGCAAAAAGAAACAATAAATAAAACCTTCTTGTAGGTGATTTAAAATGTGAAACTTTTTCAGTGAATTTTCGAGTACATTAAAATTAGCAATATCGCTTTTCACTCTAGGTTGTAAAGTACCCTTTTAGATATTAAGCCTGTTTTTTTATTCCCTGCTAAACTAATTTTTCGACGACTTTGTATGGGGAATTAAGCGATTTTAAGCGGCACTCCATACAAATTCGTCGAAATATTAGTTTAGCAGGGAATAAAAAAACAAGCTTATTGTTAATTTCGTAAACGTATTAAATTTAGTACTAGTTAATAATCTGCAACAACAAAATTTGAACTCTAATTTACAGCCCTAGCATATTACGGAACTAACCCTGAATTTCAGGTTGGCATATAAACTCTATGTAAAAAATAACCATCATTTCAGGTTCGTAAAGTTGTTGGCGACTTTCCGTTTGGTAGAACGCAGCGGAAAAGAAATGCAAACGGGATTTTTGGCATTCTCTGTCTATTACAGGGTTGGAGAATTTATTCTCATACCTGAAACAAAAATTAATGTTCTGACATCGTTAGGTCAAGAAATTTGGGATATTTGCAAAGAAAACTATTTTAAATATTAATTATGTGTTGTGAACTTAAAAAATGTGTGATAAATAACGTTTTGCTCACTACACATACACAAATCTACACATTTATTTTTTCGTGTAAAGATAAATGAAAATTTTCAACCTGAAGTTCGGGTTCAGCTCCGTACCGGTATTCTGCTGTTAAAGTACAATGCGAAAAGGAGGTGTAAACACGTGTGGTCGTTGGTATAAATATAAAAGCTTATTGCTTTGCCGGCAACATTTTTACTGAAGAAAACAATATGGTGTGATATTGTAATTTGTGCAAAATGTTGAACAAAATGATATAAATGAATGCAAACGGTAGACGATTGAATTTAAAGTGAAAGACAAATAAAATCATATGATCAGCCGTTTTATGTTATGATAATTCAGCTTTTTTTCACTATTTAAGGTAATTTTAAAGCGATAAAAAAACGCCAAATGTGTGGTCATATTTGTTTTTGGTCGCAACATATTGACATAAATAAATATTTAACACAAGCTTGATGGATGATTTTCTTGGTAATGTTAGCATAAGGAACGCATCTGGAAAATCCAAAAAATATGTGGTGCCTCAAAGCAAAACATTACGAATTTTCCTTGATGGAATTGAAGTTCCATTTAAAGATAATATTAAATATCTTGGCGTTAAATTTGATAAGCTATTAAAATTTAATCAACATGCTAGATGCAACTTGCAAAAAGCGTATAAAATATTGGTTTATTTTCAAGATTATTTTGGAATAAAAATTTGCCTGAAAAAACTAAACTTTTATTATATAAAACCAGTATTCGGCCAGTAATTTTATATGCCTTTTCTATTTGGTTCAGTATATCACCAACTGTAATGAAGGAAATTGAAATCCTTGAACGCAAAATTATTAGATTTTGTATTGGAAAAAACTTTGAGACCCAAATTAAACGTTACTCAAATCAGTACATATACAGAGAATCAAAAGTTGTCCCCATCGGTCTTTATGTTTGTGATACGTTGGATCGATTTATTACTAGAGTAAGAATGCATGAAAATGGGTTCATTAATAATATTTTTGATGAGCAAAAAAACTTTGGTTGGAGCAACACAATCTATTTATCCCCAGTTGGGTACATAAATGAAACACGCCCGGATTTTTCTTCATACAACCGGCACAGTTTTTATAATAAAACTCTTATAGGCACGCACAGAGGATAATGAATTTAGTTGCACTATCTCTGATTCACTTTGGAACATCATGAATTTACATTTCGGAATTTTATTTGTTATTTATTTTATTTTTTATTTAGTTTTAAGACAATTTATATGAGAAACACTCTCTAGTCATTTTAAGCCCCGGGAGCAACGGCGTAATGTTTTTTTAATTGGTAGAAATTATTTCTATTTTCTCTGATTTGTGACATAGCATGGTGCTTTTTAATTTGTATAGAATATTAAGATATTACATTATAGTCTTAAGTATTCACTTTTTTTTGCTGTTAATATATTTTTCTTTCATTGTATTACGAAAAAGGCTCAATAAAACAAAACTTAACTTAACTTAACTTGGTAATGTTGGCAAAAAATTTTTCATTTATTTTGTTAAAATTAAATTAAAATTGAAGCTTTCCCGTTTTTTAAACTTTACTACGATTTCTAATTCCAAAAGTTTATATATCTGGTTGCAATAAACAAACAATAAGCACGAAATCGACACTCACGCTTTTTATAAAAAAAATATAATTGTTAAACTGCTACAATTGTAAAAATATTACTGTGTAAAACCTGCTAATACTTTTCTGCTTTTAATTTTTATTAAAAATAAAAAATAAATGGTTTCCCATTACATCCCATGAAGGGACCGGGGAGAACTTCTCACAATCACTGAGCTGTGCGCTTTCCAGTTTTCACTCACTGATTGGGACCTACAGTTTTACACCGATTCCGAACGGTATTTTGAGAAGCTTTGTCATGGCTATATACTCGATAGTGTCGCCGTCACTGTGCGAGGTGACCGCAGGGTTCGAACCCAGGATCTCATGTACAAGAACCGCGCACACTAACCATACATATTTATCTATACTTATATTTATCTTGATGTTAAATTATAATCTAAACGAAAAAGAAACGCATATGTAAAGCTTTTGATATAAAAACTTGCTTAAATCAAATTAAAAGATCACGAAAAACCTTAATACATTCTGTTCATACCTCATACTTTATCATTGTGATTTTTATAGACGAGGTAATATTGAGCGTTGTCTCATTTTTCGCAACAATTTTCATTTCAAACATCTGTTGTGTTAGCTTTTCCATTTAGGTTATGTGGTCTTCCTCAATGTTTTGTGTTCGACATTTCTCATGCATAAGTCACCACTGATAAATTAAGACTTGGTGTGACTTCCAACAATCTCCGTACTTCTGTAAATGAAAGACGTTATTAATTCAAAGGAATCCAATATCTTGAGAACGGCGCAATCCCAAACGAATAACAGGCGTCAAAGGGTTTATTCGGGCGGCTCTGAACATATCCGAACGACTTATCCAAAAAGACACCAAAGTTTGATATCTTCTAAAGTTTGAGTATCAAAAGTTTTAGCAATTGGAACACTGCATCTTCTTTACTAATTGTTTAGAAAATACTCACAATTCTATCATACATATAGTCCAACAGATGACAAATAGCTGCAGCACAGAAAACAATTTCACAACAAACAAATTTATTGTTTTCACTTTCATCTTTGCAAGCACTAAAACTTCCACCGGGGAGCTGGACCGCAGCAATGTCTGATGTACATGTACAAAAATTTTGTTTAAACGTCCTTATGCTGCAACCGAAATCTCAATTGTCTAGATTTCATTCACACGAACAGCTGATTTGTGTATGGAAAATCAGATGTTTATGCCACGAAATCTAGATATCTCTAGATTTCGAATGCAGTATAAACATGTTTTTACCATCATCTATAGATTTGCGATTTAAACGGGACAAAGCATAAGCCAATGTGGCAATAAATGAAATGTGTCGTTGCTGACAATCTAATAACAAACAGTACAGTTGCAAACATATATTTGCAATTTAAAAATTGTTGTTAGCAGTGTTTTGCACTTTCGATTTTGGAAATACTGTCTTTTTTCTTGTCGTCATATAATAAATCACCAAACCCAAACTAGGCAGTATTACCGATCGTTTTCTCCTTCTGTGTAGTACAAATATGTTTCTTCTTGGAGAACAGTGGACAAAGTTGTAAAAGCTTTTAAGTCCTTTTATCTTTGTTGCCACATATATAATTTGTAATCATCGAAATTAGTTATACATTTAATCCCCATTTTCACAAAAAAGTAGATTTGTTAAATCCTCTATTTTAAATTATTGTATTCTTCAATATTTCGCTTCACATTGGGTAGCATCGTCAGGAAAATAAGCACAATTATTAATTAAAAATTTCATTTTAATCGTTAATTTCATTATTAGTTCTTTTATTTTATTTTTATTTTAACATTTTAATTTTAAATATTTATATAGTTTTTATTTAAAATTAAACCGTAATTGTGAAATGCTGAGTTTTCAACACGAATAAGTATATGAAATGGTCGTTAAACAAATGTATTGTAAGTTATACAGGTGTAATTTAACTTAAAGTAAAAAAAACGGTTCCACCGGTTTCTGCCAAAATTAAAAACCTAAAACCGGTTTCTTTCAAAACTTATTTTTCGAACAAACCGAAAAACGGTTTCTTGAAAATTTGACTTTTCGAACAAACCGAAAACCGGTTTCTAAAAAATCCCCATATAAACATTCACATCAATCTGATGTATTGTGTATTCCCCGCACAGGAGTTCTGAAGTGAGTGTTGAATTTTTAAAAAGAATCGAGTAGTCCCAAGTAACCACTTTTTACAACACTTTATTGACAACGATTCAAGACTGTGATGGCAATGATGTCATTGCATGATGACAACAATTTCACTGATTGGGCAGCACTTGTGAATGGCAATGCTTGTGAAAAATATTGCTTGAGAATACAACAATGTCCTGCCGTTAGATTTGAAATTTCGCGGTGAGGTTCAAGATAAATTTATTACAGGTTACAGCATGAGGTGTTGTTGTAATTCAAGGCAAAATCAACAGGCATTTTGTTTTTATTTGGGGGCCGAAACTGTCAAATTCTAGAAACACAAAATACATTTGAATTTGACAAGTTCGGCCTACGCCAACATGAAAAAAAAGTAAATGCTTCCACCTGGAATATATACATCTTGGTGAGGTTCAACAGTATTCAATTCTAGTGAAGTGATTGTTCCTGCTGAAACTTCACAATTCCAATAAAATGCAAAATAAAAATGACGAGATATTGCCACAGAATATACAGGGTGGGCCAACTTGGACTGACTGATTTGAAATGCTTATAATTTTTGTATTTTAAAATTTTTTTATTTAATTTTTTTTGCATATGAAAGTATAAATTATAAATTTTTTTAAGCTAAGTATGAAAATTAAAATGTGGCCGTCGGTGGTGCAATGGGTAGTGTGCGCGCCTCTTGTACTTGAGATCCTGGGTTCGATCCCTGCTCTGAGCACCTTAAAATTTCTGTCGACGGCGGTCACCTCGCATAGTGACGGCGACACTATCGAGTATTTAGCCATGAAAATGGTTTTCAAAAATACCGTTCGGAACCGGTGTAAAACTGTAGGTCCCAATCAGTGAGTATAAAACTAGAAAGCGCACAGCTCACTGGCTGTGAGAAGCTCTCCCCGATTCCTTCATGGGATGTAATGGGAAACCATTTTTTTATGAAAAATTACATCTTTTAGATGGCGTCCATTCCCAACAGTTGCCAACAGTTAATGGCTCTACTCAATACATTTTGCATTACGTTGTGCAATGTTTTTGACTGCAATTGAACAATTTCTGTGCGAATATTCTGCTTTAGCTCCTGAATATTTTGTGGTTTGTTGACGTAAACTCGTTCCTTCAAGAAACCCCACAAAAAAAATCTGGGGCCGTCAAATCTGGAGACCTCGGCCACGCGAAATCTGCATTTTTTGAAATTATTCGGTCATCGAAAAGTTCTCGCAGAATTGCCATTGTGGCTCTTGCAGTATGAGCTGTAGCTCCATCTTGCTGGAACCATATGTTACGATTATTGAGAACTATCGGACGTAAAAAATTTTCCAACATGGTCCGGTATACCACCCCAGAGACGGTTTCTAGCTCATTAAGTTCATTTTCGAAGAAATATGGACCAATAACTTTATCAGCCATGATTCCACACCAAACAGTGCATCTGACAGGGTGTAATTGTCGCTGATGCAATGCTCTCGGATTCTTTGTACGCCTAATTCGGCAGTTCTGCTTATTCACATATCCATTTAAATGAAATGTGAAAATGTGTGAAAATTTTCTTTGCGTTGTAACAATTGATCGTCCGGAAACATAATAAAATTCAACAATTTTTACACGTTCTTCCACTGAGTAAGATGACATTATAAAATTTTATAAAATTCTGTATTATCTGCAAAAATAAAAAAAATTAAAAATACAAAAATTATAAGCATTTCAAATCAGTCAGTCCAAGTTGGCCCACCCTGTACATATTTTCATTTTAAAAAAGCCTGATAAGGAATAGTTTTTCATCAAATGTTTGTCCAATTATACGTATAACAGTATGAAGATATGAATGGATCTTAGCAGTTCTAATGCATATTATTAGATCTCATTAGATTGAAAAATAATTAATTATTGTAGGATCGAATTAGAATGATGTATTACTATCTAATTAGGTCTTCTTTGATCTCAGATTTGTCCCCACTAGAAATAATTGAATCTTACGTGAGATATAATTGATATTGAGATATAAGTGAGAAATTTTTACAACCGAATAATGCTACATACATGCATCGTTGTTTTCATTGACTATTTTGAAACTCAGTATTGCATTCATAAAATTTGGAAGAGTAATGCCAACGGGAATCCACTCAAAAACACTACATTCCGAAAATATTTGTTGGAAGAACGCGTCATCAGTAATAGTAATAATATACATACATATGTATTCAGTATTATTTGTTTTTTAGCCCACACAAAAAATAATAGTGTATGCCGAAATAGGCATCCTAATTTTATCTGAAATTTTATCTGTCCGTCGGTGGTGCAATGGTTAGTGTGCGCGCCTCTTGTACAGGAGATCCTGGGTTCAATTCCTGCCCCGACCACCTTAAAATATCTTTCGACGGCGGTCACCTCGCTTAGTGATGGCGACACTATCGAGTACTTAGCCATGAAAAAGCTTCTCAAAATACCGTTCGGAATCGGTGTAAAACTGTAGGTCCCAATCAGTGAGTATAAAAACTATAAAGCGCACAGCTCACAGGTTGTGAGAAGCTCTCCCCAATTCCTTCATGGGATGTAATGGGAAACCATTTTTTTGTTTTTATCTGAAAGACAACAATATGTATTACCCAACAATCAATTGGAAGACAGTTTTGTTTTTATCGCCATGAAAAATATTAGATATATATTTTGTCAATTGAAATGAGGTATAGACTGGGAAAGTATCGACATATTATCGTCTAGATAACTTATATGAGACATTGAAAAATATTCTTTTTGTTCTGATAAATATAAGAAATCTGATCCAAAACTCCAGGCTGAAGTCATGAAGACAGTATTGGATCCTAAGCATACACAAATACATACCACAGAGCAGCTTACGCTTGGTCCAGCTTATCAATATGTCCAAAGTCAGTAGGTTACCCTGGGTTATATTTTTTAGGGTACTGGTATACTTGCCCTTCCTGCTATTGCAACGTTGTCAGCATAACCACAACTTTTCCTCCTACATTTTCGAGAGCGACTATCCATCCCAATACTTGGCAGAAGAAATTTCTTCGCACTGCGCGTTGCATTATTGAATGGACTCTCCATGCCATGAAAGTAATTTTTCAACTATCGTGAACTTCTTAGCAGCCAACGACTATTCTAAGAATGCCACTAGTTCATGCAGGGCTGTCTCCGTAGATGTTGCGCACCAGATGGCAATCTTATTTCAATACTCGATCGTAAATGTTCACCGATTAGCCGTTTCAAAGTCTTCATCAGGAACTATAAAAAGATCATAAACCCACAGTATTTGACAGTTGTATATATGGATTTTCCCGCTTTCCCATTTGGCGTGTATCTTAAGTCTCTACCTACGATGAATAACATTATCAGGAAGGAACTCAGTATATCTGCCATATACGGAATTTCTGCTGGTGATGCCATATCGAGATCAGGAGACTTAGAGGCTTTGAAGTTGACGGTGCCACATTTAATCCTCGATTGAGTAACATTTTCTCCGGCGACGTCAAATGAATGAGAAGCTCACCTACATCGATCTCCTAGTTCAGCGAGTTGCAGGGAAATGAGTATTGGAAAATGAGCTAGTAACATCCGAAGGTAGTCCACTACCTAGAAGAGTCCTTCAGACACCTACCTTATCGTCGTATTTCCTGACGCCAGTAGTTTCCTTAGTATTGAGGCATCAGGTGTATGACTCCCTTATATCAGCAAACTCTCCACTCCACCAGGGGGCTTCTTCTCTTCCTTTGATTCCGTTCACGGACAAGAGATTTTTAGTGAGTAGTTGAAAGACTTGGTGAGCCTGCTCGCTACATTATCTATGTTATCTACTCAGCTTACATCCGTAGTAGATTCTGTCGCCAAAATCCTTTTGGAGGACTTGTCAGTGTTCCCCTCATTAAGATGTACTAATTCACAAGTACTAATTTCAATTGGAAATCGATGTATTTATGACCAGGGAACTAAGTCTTCTCAAGAACATTTTACTCCATATTTATTCCAGTTGTGTTGGTAATATCTAAACCTAAGTATATGGCATTGCTTGTACCTAGATGATTGTCAAGAAGTAATTCACTCCTTCCATTGGCATAGAGCCGATAATCACTAGAGTTCCTACCCTTTACGCTTCCTCGTCACGATGTCTAAATGTTGATGATAGCAGGGACCAATCATGATAAGAAGAATATGTAACTATTTTTTCTGGCCACAATGCGAGCTCTGGGAAAGCAAACACCGTGTGTGCTCTTCGTAGCTCTTCGTAGTTAACTCACAAACCGTACCTTCAACAGTACGGGCTCTTGGACTATATCCGCCTCGACTTTTGCCAGCCAAGGCTTAAAGTGACAGTTGTCCCATTACTGTGATGAAGGTTAATCTGAGGAAGACACTGGAAAAACGTATTCGCCTGGGTTATTTCTGGCGGTTATGTGATGACCATGGGTTTAGACAGATCGCGGTCGTATAACGAGTAACTATCTTCTGGTAAGAGCTTCACTAAGCCTCCATCTTTATCTCCACATAGAGTCACGATCACTGTCGATGTATTTTGTTTCCGCGAGTCATCATGTCTATCCCGTGGTACTGCCTCGCTCACAGTCGACATGGTACCAATAGACCCGCATGCTTGATCCCGTTTATAAATCCTTAGGGTTATCTGTCCAAACCCAAGGAAAGTTTCTCGTTATTCAGAGTGAACATCGTATGCCTACGGGCACAATCTGCTTCTTCTAATCTATAGATTTCTACTTGTGTGTTGCAAATGCCGGATTATTATCTTTCAGAATGTGCTCAATAGTTTTGACGTCGGCTGGATCGCCTCGGATCCAGGCATGTGCCCTGTGTTTCGATTGGAAGTCTTCCCTCCGAACACAGTCAAGTTCAGCCTCTGGTCCCATCACACCTAATTTGTTGAGAACTGCCCGGTAGGGATTAAGTAGTTCCGTTTAGGGATTAAGTAGTATGGGGAGAAAGTTCTCTCCGGATCTACACAACTCTAGTAAAAACATATACTATTTACGGACTACGTTGGCCCCTTTTTCATTAAATAATTTCCATTCAATTGAAATCCATCGATTTGTTTAATTTAAAGTTCGTTACAATTTCTGCATAATTGGGAACTCTTTCATTTGGTTCATCATTGACCCATTCGGTAATCCCAACATAAAAACCTTCAAGTTTCTATCAGTTACGCTTCGGTAGCAAAACTGTTTGTTGCATTCGTGACCGATTTCTTTGGTTACGTGTTTCAAACTATTTATTCTCATTATTATTAGTACAATAATCTTTCCAGCAAAATTACAAAGTGGTTCAAGTATTGTCACTACCATAATTAAAGTGTATCTTCTGTTTCAGTATTCACACCTGATGAAGGTGGTTGTCATTAGGAAGTAGCAGGAAGTTCCTGTTGCCTGTGTATACATACATCAGAGTCACAAGTGTTACCCATACACCATTTGCCTACGAACTTAGTACATTCTTACGCACCGTAATTGCAGCAGAGATGATCAAGAGTTGGACAAACACCCCTCCGGTGATCATTCCATGTGAAAAATAATTAGACAGTGAATCCCACTGTATGCTAAAAGACGAATATGAATGTAATCTTAAGCCATTATAGATTTTATAATTTCATTACTTTATTCTCATAGATTGTTGCCAATTGAAAATTGGCTTCCTAAAGTCTTTCGACCAATATAACCAATATAGTGTCAGTTGCCAATTAATCGAAATCTACTTTTAAAACCCCAACGCTATTCGAACTAAAGTCTCTAAAGTTAATGTTACTCACTCAGATCAAACCCAAGGATTTGCGGAGAGAAAAACGGAACAAGCACCTCTTTAACTTACAATAACTCGTATCCTTGTTCTGGTTTTGATTTACACTATCAGCTAAAGACCCAGTAGAACCTGTGTACAACACAAAACTCGTTTTCTCCTATACACAAAGTAGACCCGACTACTCGGTGCTCTATAGACCAAACGACCGCCTTTTTCAACGCACATCTAAGTATATCAATATCGATACTTCTATACTAACAGACCCAGCGAAATAATTATACCACTGTCAAATATTTATATGTGCAAAATATTTTTTTTTCTTTCCGTCTGAAAACTAACTGTAATTTAATGTCGACCATATACAATTTTTTCGATAATATCCCTCTCTCTTTATCATATACTTTTTTCTCTTTTGGACTTTATTTGTAGTCCCGTTATCTATGATTATCGCTGTAAGTTTGCAATTCAATAAAAAATAATTATATGTGCAGTCGCGTTCCTGACACTTTAAAGTGAACAACTCTATTTTTCTCGGGTGTTTAGTATAAAATATATTTCTGTACGTGACTAAAGTGATCGTTATGAATATATTCTAAGAATCGTTTTATTCACAGTTTTGTTTCTAGTTGAACATGCCACGTGCAAGTGAATTTACGGATGAGGAGCCCGGAAAAATTGTTGAAATGAGACTTGCAGGTAAAGGAATTGGCGAGATTGCAGCTGCGGTAAATTGGCATCGCAATACAGTTTCGAACTTCCCCAAAGACCCCGAAACAATGGTTGTATTAAGCGCAGTGGACGCATCCCATTTAGCAGCTATAAGTTGTAGGGAAATAAAGGTGGAATTGCGTCTAAATGTAACGAGACAGCGTGTATAGCAACTGCTAAAGGACGATATAGGTCATCGGTTCCAAAGCAAAATGGCCAAACCACGCTTAACCCAGCGCCATAAAAATGCGCGTATTGCTTTTGCAGAAAAGTACAAGTTTTGGGAGGACGAATTTGAAACCGTTATATTTAGTGATGAGAAAAAGTTTAGTTTGGATGGACCTGGTGGTCACCATAAATATTGGAGAGATTTACGACATCCTCGGCAAACGTGCTACAAGCGAAACCACGGTGGTGGATCTCTTATGATATGAGCTGCATTTGGAGCACGAGGAAGTCAGAAATATGCTTTGTCCCAACTGAAATGAATACGGAAGCATACGCTGATCTGTTGGACAGCAATTTAATTGACTTTGCTGGCGAATTATGTATATGGAGATAACTGGACTTTTCAACAATACAACGCCCCGATCCATATTGCTCGGCTCACAAGGGATGTTTTTAAGTTTTACTGGAGTGGCCAGCCATAAGTCCCGAACTCAACCCAATTGAAGACCTCTGGGGGATACTTTCCGCCAAGGTGTTTTCAAAGTCGAAGCAGTATACGACGCTTAAAGAACTAAAACTAGCAATATTGGCGGAATGGGAGAAAATTAACATGACCAGTTTAAGCAACTTAGTGAGTTCTATGCCACGCAGGCAACAACAAGTTCTTATACACAAGCGCAACTCAATATAATATTAATTACATATTTTAATTGGATAAGATTAAGAATTAAACTTAATTTTCATTTCTGCATATACACAAATATTTTCTATGAAGAATATATCAAACACTTTTTTTGTTCTAAAAAAGAAATGAAAAAATATGTTTTATTATAATTTTAAAGAACACATAAATATGAACTAATATCTAAAATAAAAATTAAAAAAATTTTAGTTTTCAAAGCACCAACTCAACATGATACATTACTTACTTACTTACTTATCCGGTCTCGGACAACCCCGGGGGGTCAGGGACCTTACAAAACGAAGATAACATATTTCGCCAACCAGTTCGATCTTTTGCTTTATCTCTCCAGTTGGCAATACCAAGTGTACGCAGGGATTCGTCAACCTGATCCCTCCAGCGGAGTCTTGGTCTTCCTATTTTTCGTCTTCCTTCGAGTTCGGTTTCGAAAAGCCTTCGCGCTGGTTCATCTTCATCCATTCTACTGACATGGCCTAGCCAGCGCAATCGCGTTATCTTGATCCGCTTAACTATGTCAATGTCAGGATAAAGCTCATACAGCTCATGATTCATGCGTCGCCGATACTCGCCGTTGTGCACTATAGGGCCATAAATTTTTCGGAGTATTTTTCTCTCGAAGACTCCTACAGATGTTTCGTCTGCTTGCGATAGGACCCAGGATTCTGCGCCATAAAGCAAGACAGGTTGAATGAGAGTCTGGTACAGCTGGACTTTTGTTACTCGAGAGAGGGCTTTATCTCTAAAGTGCTTGCTTAGCCCAAAATAACATCTATTCGCAAGCACAATTCTCCGTTTGATCTCAAGGCTGACGTTGTTGTTTTTGTTCACGGCAGATCCGAGGTATATAAATTCGTCCACTACCTCGAAGTTATAACGGTTATCAACGTTCACGCTTTGGTCTAATCGCGTGGAGGCCCTGTTCGTTGAAACCATTAATTTTGTCTTGTCCTCATTCACCGTCAGACCCACTTTTGCACATATAAATATTTGACAGGGGTAAAGGCATTCTATTTTTCTCCGTACTCTCAATGCACTGGGTTTTGGGTGTAGAATTTTAATGCATATATGTGTCATTAGGTATATTATGTCAGAGAATATATACTTATAACGGCAGTATGGAAAAGAACCCGAATTTGAACAGTAGTAAATAGGAATTTAAACAGAAGTGAGTTTTCTTTGGTTGTTATTTTATTGTTTTAAAATAAACGTAGGCCAAATTAAAAAAAATAATTTATAAAGAATACCTTGAGGGAAGTACCTAAGTAAAGAAGAAAAGGGATAAATTTAAGATTATTATGATGAGGGTCTGTCCAATCGGGAAATTTCGAGGCTATTGAATAGATCTATCTGTGTCATTGACAATTTTAAAAAGTAGGGTGGCCAATATGGAAACGCAAAACGACCAGGAAGGACACCACTGATCAGTGGCAGCGCCAAAAGAGAGATCAAAAGGGTTGCTGTTAAAGAAATCTTCGGTGATAAGGATATTATTGCTGAATTGAGCTTGGGAGCAGGGTTGTGTCGTGTTCAACAAATAATGAAACGCGACTTGAAACTGTCATATGGGAAAAAGTATGCGAAACTTGGTCAGTCGTACAGTCCGTATGTGGAATAAAGAATTAGACACGAATTAGCCAGAGTCGCTGAAATATACATATTTTTGGATGAGGGCTGCTATTTTCAGATGGGAAAAATTTAATTTGAATGGACCTGATGGCTCTGGCAAATAGTGGTCCCCTTATGGTTTGGGTAGGTATGAGTTATAGAGGAACCACTCCAACATGTCTCGTTTCCACAAGAATATTATATTCGACTATTGGATGTCGTCCTAGTTAATTCTGGAGAGAAAATTTGTATCCCAGAATTTATCATCCACCAGGACAATGCAACAGTACATCGCTTTAAGAAAACTCCCAAGTTTCTGGAGTCCAGAAATAATACAAACTCTCGACTGACATGCACTTAGTTCTTATGTCTATCCGATCGAGAACCTCTGGTCCAATTTACCTACCCAAGTTTACCACCCAGGACGCCAGTTGAAGAATGTCAAGGGTCGAAGTGTAGCAATACCATATAATGGTAGATAACTGATCCTGCGCATATTCATTCGTTGATAAACTCAATGCCAAGATGCTTAGTAAAAGTTATCACCGATAATGGAGATCAAATGTCTTACGAAACTTTTTAGAATATTTAAATAAACCTTTGCCTTTATAAATATTTCGCACTAGTAATTAGTTTATTTTCGTTGATTTACCTTGAAGAAGCCGAAGTCAAATTATTTTTGCTAAAAAGTACTTAATTTTGAAAGGATTAATATAATATAAAATAAAAACTTGAAAATTCCTCACAACATTTGGGAAAAACAAAAACTGGTGTTGCCTTTATATTTATTTCGCTGGGTGTATTATAAAGAGGAAATGTTTGTGAGTTTGTTAGTTCGTGAGTTTATATGTAGGGTGTAATCTTCTAAACTGGCCGTCGGTGGTGCAATGGTAGTGTGCGCTGCTCTTGTGCATGAGGACGTGGGTTCGATCCCTACTCTGACCACCTTAAATTTCTTTCGACGATGCTCACCTCGCTTAGTGATGGCGAGACTATCGAGTATTTAGCCATGAAAAAGCTTATCAAAATACCGTTCGGAATCGGTGTAAAACTGTAGGTCCCAATCAGTGAGTGTAAAACTAGAACGCGCACAGCGCACAAGGTTGTGAAAAGCTCTCCCTAATCCCTTCATGGGATGTAACGGGAAACCATTTATTTATTTAATCTTCTAAACTACTTATCCGATTTTAAAAATTCTTTCACTAGTATAATGCTACGTTATAACTGAGTGACATAGACTATTTTGTTTGTTTTTCCCCCTACTAAAATTCAGAACGAAGTCTGTCGGGTTTGCTGGTATTGCATATAAGGAAAGTATATGGAACATTTTCGTATCGCATATACACTTTCTAGCCACAAGGTTTGTGGGGAAGTTAACAGTCTAGTACACTATCCAATGAACAATGTGTATGGGAATGTATGCAACAGTGATTTAATTCCGTTATACTTACAGTTTGTGTATAATAAGAAAAAAATTCATATGTAATTTCTATATTTCAAATTCATTTGTTATTTGGACACTTTACAAATAAACATATAAAATAAATTAAAATATTTTCTAGATTATATATTCAGTATCGTATAATACTGTAGAACAAAATGAAACTTTTTCGAAAATGACACGGTTCTGACAACGAATTGTAGTATAGGGGTTAAAAAAAAGGTTTACCTGTATCGGCGATTTGAAAGTTTACTTATGAGAGTAATTAAAGGGGGAGGTTAAAGTTCCCCCTCTTGTACATTCTTATGATGAATTGTCTTAGGATACCATGTGATCCTTACATTTTAGGTATAGAAGGTGTTCAGCAATATTGTGTCAAATTTTACGACAAATATTTTTATGGAATATATTAACCCTCTAGCTCCTCAAGATACATATGTGTCTTTTAGGCCCCTTTTGCGGAAAGGGTAAAAACATCCTTAAAACAGGGACGTAACGGGTGAAAATGTACAACAAAAATATTTCCCGTAAAATTCTACTATAAAAAAAATGATGTCCCTTAACATCCCATGAAGGGATTGGGAGGAGCTTCTCACAATCAGTGAGAGTGAGATCAGTTTACACTCACTGATTGGGACCTACAGCTTTACACCGATTCCGAACGTTATTTTTGAGAGGCATTTTCATGGCTAAGTACTCGATAGTGTCGCCATCACTAAGCGAGGTGACCGTCGTAAAATTCTACTATAAGTCCCTGAATACACCAAAGCTCAAAACTCAACTTTAATGTCGAAAATAAGTCATACAGTCTTAGGATAAAATGGCTGTAAACTAGTGTAATTGGTTTAGATTATTCAATGATATTTTTCCAGTTTGATTTGGACGAGAACACCTTATGATAAGTAGAACTGGACAAGAATTTCATACATGTCAAAAGTTCTCACACGAAGACTTCTCAACGCGCACACCTCGCCGAGAAACAAGAGAAGAGAACGCTAGACAACTCCGGGAGACTGTAAAAACATATTGTTACGATTTTTTTAATTATCCTTTTTAAGCTGATTACTTTCCTGTACTAAAGCATGGTTCTTTTTAAATTACGATAAGTATAACAACAGTTTTTTTACACTGTTATTTGAGGATTTAAGCCTTTGCTGGTTTGAAATCAGACTAACCTCAGTTTCGCTGCAAATCAGTTATATATATCAGTTCAATCATTTCAAGAACCATCTCGTAGTAATTCTCGTAGTTCTCGATTGCTCTTGAAAATTTGACATTGACTTAATGGTTGGTTATGAGATGCCAACTGTAGTGGATTGTTTGAGACTGTTCTTGCAATATCATCAAACATTCGTGGTGAGTTGGCATGTGGCAGATTTTCGACTTGCACCGACAACATACTTCTTTTCTACCCCTTTTGTCTTGGGGAGATGGAACAATTTGCATCTGGCCGATGCTGATGCTCAATACGAATATGGTGTCGTATTTTTGTATAAATATTTTTTATTTTTATATTAAGTGGAATGTTATGAAATTTATATTTTGGTGCACAATATTAACAATTAATTAATTATTTTTAATTATCAATTACAATTATCAACAAAACAGGCTAAAACGGTCAGTGAAGAACTTGCGATTTTAAAATAATGATTCAAATACTCTTGTAACGGTAATAAGTAACACGCTTGCTTTTTATTTGCTGTATTTAGTAGATTCTCATAAACAACGAATTTTTAAAATCGTCATCAAACTTTAGAAGTTACTCGCCTTGAAACGTTGAGTATCACAAAAATGGTCTACCCCATTTCCAAAATTTAAAAAAAATCAATTGAAATTTAAAAATTCTATTTGACATTTGAAATACATCAATAGATATTTAGGAAACATCAATTAAATTTTAAAAGACATCAATTGATATTTAGAAGATATCAATTGAATATTAAAATACATGAACTGATATTTGAAACACACCAATTGAAATTTAAGAGACATCAATTGATGTTTAAAAATCTAATACATATAATCGTTTAACAATTTTCCAACTTCAGCTCATGTATTATAAATTTCAAGTGATGTATTTTGAGTTTCAATTGATGTCTTTTAAATTTCAATTAGTGTGTTTAAATTTCAATGGATATCGTATCTTTAAACTTCCAATAGATATTTTTTAAATTTCAATTAATGTATTTATTTCCCGTTTGAAACGATATTTTAATACATTTAAAAATTAAAGTACAATTTTCAAATTTTCATTGATAAATTTAGAAATTTTGAAATGGTGTAGTTTGACACCCTGTAGTACATTGCGTGTTGCGAAAGGTCGCCTTTGATACCCTGTATTATATTTTTTGTTGCTACAGGGTGACTCTAATAAAATACTTTGCAGGCGTGACTCCGTGACTATTGACGATCCGACCAATAGTTTAGAAGTTCTGATATTATCACCCCTTGATTTTCGATCGGCCCCACTGTGCACGGGTTATTACCCCAAACATACTCGAAAGAGTGGTGTCAGACTGACAAAATATATGGTCTCCCTCAATGGCTCCCCCAGTCAACAGGTCTGAATCCAATTGATAATCTAACATAAAGAATTCAATGGTTTTTTGATCACCCACCTACAGTTTCCAACTTTGGAAAGCTGTAGAGAATGCTAGAAGGATAATACCTGATGGCAGATGTCAGGGTCAGAGTCTGGCGAACTCAATGTAGCGGGAGGTGTACTATTGTTATTGTTAAACAATTGGGCGCAACCGAATCCTAATTTGGGGGTACAACAATTTGTCTATATGGAACATTTTTTGAGACTGACAATGTGTTTGTTTCTTTCTGTATGTGTTTGACCGCCTACTCTTAGAGGTGTGTATAATTTCAATTAATTTTTTAGAGAAATGACTAAAAAATCTACTAATGTATTGTTGGAAAATATAACCTAAAAGTAAAGCATGGTCCGCATTCATTGAAAACACGCAAGATTTGTTCAATGTTTTCATTTGTGCTGTTATTTTTACCATAGCTGTAGATCTGATAAAGGAACAATTGTTTCAAATGATCCTGCTTATTTGTGTTTCATTCGTAGAAGAGCAACCAGCGACATTTTACAACCAATGGGGAAATGTTTGCCGTGATCGTCGGTGGTGCAATGGTAGCGGTCAAGAATCTTGCACATGAACACGTGGGTTCAATCCTCGTTCTGACCACCCTCCATTTCGGTAACTTCGGTAACTAACGGCAACTTCGATTGGTTACGGCGACCCTATCGATTAGTTAGCCATGAAAAAGCTTCTCCAAAATCGTTCAAAATCAGTATAAAAGTGGAGTTCTCATTCAGGACGGCTAATATTGGAAGGCGCACAGTTTACTAATCGAGGGAAGCTCTCCCTTATCTCTTCATGGCATGTAATGGCAACAATCAAAAATAAGATTGATGTTTGCGCGACAAGGTTCAGATGATATTTGGAATTAGTAGGTATAATGTAAAGTAGTATGTCGCCGAGCACAACACCATGAAATATAATATCCGTATGACAGATATCGATTCATTATGGCAAGATGCGCGAAAAGCCATTTAATTTTGAGACAATTCACGGTGTTGAAATGATTCTAGCTAGAGCAGCACATGTACATACATCTGATTATGCCAAAATGTGGTGTGGCCAAAACACTATGGATAATAATTAATCCGTACTCGTATGTGTGGCAAATGACAACATAATCAAACTGATTCAGTCTGTGGTTGGTTGGGTTGTACATCGTTAATCTCGATAGTAAATCATGGTAACAATTTGCTAGCAAACTGCAGCAAAGCGTAAATACCTATGCCGGGGTATGATATTATGTCACCCGAAGAAGACCCCAAAAAGACAAACTGAGACGTCGCACGACCAACGACCGACATCGTGACATTGGTTAGCGATGTTTCATGGTCACGGTCAACACCCTCTTCCACAGGAATGCAAATCCTACGAATCTATCTATGTATCTAATTACCACACGCTTTGGGTTGCTTCCACTGAAATAGAGTTTCTTTGAACTGCAAAGATTAAGGTGAGGTTTCCATGCCAGCCAGAACAACAAGTTACGAGTTATGATCCACTATATGGCCGCCACCCACCCTTTAACCCGCACACAGCACTATGATGTGCCGTTGCGAGAAGAGAGTGGTAACGTTTAGCTTCTCATCGGCGGGCAGGCAGTTGGCCGATCTCGCCGGTGCGTGAATATCAATCTGCTGCTCTTGGAGTTAATTCAAGTTGGCATTTTTTGAATAAATATGAACTATTGTCATTGTTGGCCTCATTGTAGTTTGGATTTCAACACAAAGCGGTTGTGAATTGTAGTGTGGCCAGAAAGAAGTGCGAGTACCAGTAGACAATTTTAAATTTTGGATAATATATTGGCAGTGGAAAAGGATTCGTTCGCCAGTACAACTGGTCATCAAAAAAAAAATAATATTTTGTGATACAATCATGATAACTTTGAAAAAGGTAAGACCCATACGAGAGATATCCCAACGACCTGGTCATCTGGATGTGGCACCCAGCTAAAAAAGTTATGGGAATTGTCAATTTAAAAAGAAATTTTACACAAGAGCTAAACGGATACGGGCCAAGAAAGTTTCTCGTGTTTAATATGCAATTTGTAGCGGGCGGAGGGAAGACAGACAGTTTGTGAAACATTTAAACTACATAAATATTTTCCCACTACATCCTATGCAGGGACAGGTGAAAACTGCTCACAATCAGTGGAGTAAAGCAACTAGTTACTTTAATGTGTCCCGTAAAATGATAACTTCGTAAATTTTTGACATCACTGCACTCGAACAAGGATAACAAATCTGTCAGATTGTGGGAAAAGTATAAAGAACAATGTTCCGACACATCCTGCAATTATTGCAATCGCAATTCGAATTTGTTTTGGATTTCAAAAATAAATAAATGGTTAACCATTACATCCCATGAAGGAACTTGGGAGAGCTTCTCACAACCAGGAGCTGTGCGCGTTTTAGTTGTATACTCACTGATTGCGACCTACAGTTTTACACCGGTTCCGAACGGTATTTTGCGAAGCTTTTTCATGGCTAAATACTCGATAGTGTCGCCGTCACTATGCGAGGTGACCGCCGCCGAAAAAATTTAAGGTGGTCAGAGCAGGAATCGAATCCAGGAGCTCATGTACAAGCGGCGCCCACACTTACCATTGCACCACCGACGGCTACATATTTTGGATCTCAAAGATGCTTATTACGGAAAACGTATTTAAACAACTCGCGTTGGTCCACTTCAGTCTCAAGTTGGGTGAAAACAATATTGTACAACTTTTTTATTTTATTTTCCCGTAGTCACCAGATATTTATGCGACCTTTGAGTGTCATTACTTTTTTTCCAATTGTGTAAGAATAACGGGTGGCCCAAACGCAGGTATCTGTTTAAATCACATGTTATTTTGACGCTGATAGATTTTTTCTGTTCGAAATACTGATTATCAGTGGGTATAATGCCTCCGCGGGACAAAATGAGCCGCTTTACGCTTGAACAACGTTGGAAATAATTGCAAACGTATTTCCAAAGTGAGTGCTGTGTTGGCCAAACTGTTCGTTTCTTGAAAATAAGTTTTGGCCCTAAATGAAGAACCCACCTCGTGGGCTGTACGCAAGTTTGTGAGACTGGCTGGCTTGCTAATGAACAACACTCATGGTCAAAGTGTGCAACGCAATCCAAGAACATTGATTCGATTCTCAAGAACTCTGTATTTCACGCACCAGCATGATGAAAATCTCGGATCTCAGATTATTAGCTTAAAGGCCCAATTGACTCAGCAATGGAAGGCAAACGACCATCCACTTCGTTGCGGCTTCTCAGTTTGGGCCTTACATAAGCTGTAATCGTACATCAAATTTGGCCGAAATATCATCTTTCATGACGAGGCGCATTTTCATCTCGGCATCTTTTTCAACAAACAAGATTGCTGAATCTGGGTATCGAAAAACCCGTACGTCATTGTCGAGAAACCAATGCATCTATAGAGAGTGACAGTTTGGTGTGGATTTTGGAGTTGAGGCATCATCGACCCATTTTTTCGGAAATGCTGCTGGAAACGTTATTTCAATCAACTGCAAGCGCTACAAAGCCGTGATTACGAACATTTTATAGCCTGAAATAGAAGATATGAACTTGGTTAATCTTTGGTTTCACCAGGATGGCGCATCGTGTCACGCAGGCCTTCAAATAATCAATATTTTGCGGACTAAGTTCGGAAATCGTGATATCAGCCGTCATGGCGATCTCAATTGGCCGCCTCGGATCTACGATTTGACCACTATATACTTTTTCTTCTGGGGTGCCGCTAAAGACAGATGCTATGGGAATAATCCAGAAACGATCCACACCCTTAAGGCTAATATCATCGGAGTCATTCGTGAGAACCAGAAACAGCTAAAAATTTATTAAAAAACTGGACTGAAAGGATGAGCTACTGCAAAGCCAGCCGCGGCAGCCACATGAATAAAATCGTGTTCCATAAATAAGGGAATATATGTTGTTTCTAATAAACCCATAATATATCAAAAGAAATTAAAATTAGTTAAATTTATTAAATTTTAAAAAGATATCTATATTTGAATCACCCTGTAAAAGTTTCTTGACAAACAGAACATTTGTGGTAGAAATAGACGCAGCACATTCGTGTTCAAGAAATATAGCAGCGGGTGTCCCACAAGGTTCAATTTTATCACCAATTATGTATTCTATTTATACATCTGACTACAAATTACCAAAAGGTTCAACATTGGCCTTATATGCCGACGACACAGCTATAGTTTCAAGCGGAAAAGTCTCAAATGCCATTGTAAAAAATATGAGTAAAAATTTCGCGCATGTTGAAAAATACCTGACAAAATGGAAAATTCAAATAAATCAAGAAAAAACTCAGGCAATAATTTTTCCCTTTAATAAGTCACCAAAGAGAATACCTAGCATTCCATTTACTATACAAGGACACGTAATTCCCCTTCAAACCTCCATAAAATATCTTGGCATCATTAAGGATAATCGTTTGTCGTTCAAAGAACATGAATTACATACATGCGATAAAGCTGTAAAATGTGGAAGAACACTTTTTCCTCTACTAAATCGGAAATCTACGCTGAATACAAAGAACAAACTTTTACTATACAAAATGTGCCTTCGTCCAATTATGACTTACGGAAGTATGGGCAGAAATCTGCCCCAAAACATATTTGAAAAAACTTCAAATAATCCAAAATAAAAATCTTAAGATAATCTATAATCTAAGCAGATTATATTCAACTTTTCATCTCCACATGCGTTTCAAGGAAGATATGTTAAATACCATAACCTCAAATCTCTCACAAAGATTCGAAGATCGAAACAGATCTTCACGTCACGAAATCCTAACAAATTTGAATTATTAACTTCCTTCTATTATTTCAGAAATGAAATCTATAGAAGTTATTAAATACTCAATTTTTTCTAATTAACTAAAAATGGGGTTTTTCCTCTATATTTCCCCCTAAATTGTTTTATTTTATTATAAGCTACCTATCTTAACAGAAATAAGTTCCAAATTGTTGCAATACTTAATTTAAGTTATATCTCAAGCTATGATACTATTAAAATTTATATATATTTTAAACTTGTAATGTTGATAGAAATATATTTTGAAAAAAAAAAATATACATAGTTTACTTGTGTCCAATCACATTGTGTTTGCTATTGAATATTACATGTTGGAGATACAATGATAAAATGTTTTTGCGACTGAAATATGGCTTTGTTTGTCGAAAAACTCCTGAATACAAAAACGTGACAGACAATAAAGCAACAAAAAAGTAACATATTTTCAATTCATTAAAACAATGCTTTCAAATATGTTCATGGTTCCTGCAATATGTTTCTGGGGTGGGGTTTCTTGAGTGTTCCAGCATCTCATTGGATACTGCGAACCGTCAACTTTTAGTATTTTCTAGTGTTTCCAGTTCCAGCCTATTACTTACAATAATTTCTAAAGAAAATTATATTAAGTTCCAGAATCCATTTTATCCAATACAGTTTTGACAAATTGAAAAGAGTTATTTTCAAAACTGAAAAATATTTTAATAAGAATTTAGCTGTTTTACAATTCAAAAAGTACAATAAGGTAAAGCCACTTTTGCTGATGTTTGAAAAACTCCTCCACTTGCTGTCATAGTTATCGGCGTAACCTGTGGAAGAGATCGCACAATAGATGCACACGCTGTTCCTTACGACGTTTAACCGGTGAATTAATAGTTGCAATGTGGGGGGTCTGGGGTCGAGATTATGGGCCAATTCTATGCCATTTTTATATTTTTGAGGTCTATCATTCTCCTTCCATTAAAAGTCGATTAAGGCCCCGTTTCTCTAGAGAAGAGTCTTCTCCTGCCCTGCCCAGACAATTACTCATTGTTATTTTAAGATTTTACGCAAATTCACGTTTAATGACAATAGACCTGAACAGTTTACAGGTAAAATATCGTTGAAATGTATTAATGTTATTAATTTTTGCAATTTATATTGTTGTTATTGTAATTATTCTTGTTGTTGTTGTTGGTGGTGGTGGTGGTGGTGGTAGCATTTTGGAGGGTGTATCGCAAAAAGTAAAACAACAACGACCACATAATTATACAGTCGAATTATTAGACGAGTACAAACAGGCAGGCAGACAGACAGACATACCGACATGTGCATATGTGTGTGTTTAAACAAATAATTAACCCGAAAGGCGACCAACCGCACATTTGAATTATGAAAATATTATTAATCATCCGATATTAAAAATTCTAAAATAAAGCAACAGCAACATCATCATCAGCAACAGTCACAACAAACAGACAAAAGGACGGACAGACAAACAGACACAAGCATCACTGCCGCTGCCGGTGGAAGGTGACTCTTATGCCACATAACCGGAAGCGGTTCCTGATGCTTCACTAGCCAAGCGTGGAGACTAGACCAATTTCAAAGCTTATGTGGAAGGTGATGTCAAACCGAAAGGAGAATAAAAACCAAAACATAATAACTCCATCGCATTCACATTCACATTCTCCTACATTCCCCCTCTCCAAATTGATGAAGAAGGTTGTGTTTTAACCAATTTCGCCATAACCACTTTATTTGAATATGTAAGTAAGACCACCGGCTATTTAGAGGTCATTCTCATATAGTATCACTATGATATGTTTGCGAATAATCCACGAATTCCACCGAATTTCATGCCGCTGATGATCGATGATGACGGTTGTGTGAGGGGATGTTGATTGTGGTCATTGTCATATCAGCAGAACGTGGACAACAATGGCAGTACTTTGCTACCGCCCGCTCATTACTAGATTTTGCATTTTGTTCCGTTTATTAAATTCAAAATTGTGTTCAAATCTGTCGCATTTACACAAACAAAAAACAAAAATAAATCATAATTTTCTGACAGATCAGACATCGTTCGGCCCTATTACTATTAACGTCGTGGACATCGTCATCGTTTCTATGTCAACATCACTTCGTTTCAATAGCGACGCAAATTTGGTATTTCTAACTATCTTAACCCGTTGAGGACCAGACATATGTACATATTCGGTGGAAGATGTATATTTGTATATTTGTTTATTATTGTGATGTATAACATAATCGCTGCTACACTACAAAACATTGGCCACTTTTTTGTGCGGTTTAGTCCATTTCGGGCAAAAGTCAAAAATAGTTTCCAAACATATGTTCGGTCCATGTGGGCAGTTTGAAATGAGAACATAAATTTTTTAAAAGCTAATAAGGTATAAGGTATGAAAAAGTACCTTGGGGTTCACCCCCTTGCATTGAGACCCGATTCGAGAGCTCATGGGGGGGGGGGGAAGTTGGGGTAGATACAGAACTGATTATTGTTGGCCTAACCAGGGTTCGTATTTCGTGGGTAATGGGTGACCCTGGATAACCCATTATTATTTCAGTGGGGAATGGGTAACGATTGTAATGGGAATTATAGTAAAATCGTCCAACAACGGCGTCTATTCAGCTTAGATAATACCAACTATGTAGCGATAGTTGTCGCCTGTTATCGATAACAGTTACGTGAATACAAATACAACGATCCGATGCAATTTTTTGTCGACGACGACTAGATTTGTACGCTTACTTTTCCAGTGAGAAAAATTCAGTAACTTCATTTCAGGGAGTAAAGCGGACAACACATTTATAATCATGAACATGAGTATCGGTTTGCAAATACGAATACAGTCGATATTATTTGCATTACATATCTTTTTGGTAATATTTTTCAATTTCATCAGCCAGATAACAAGGTATCGACAGAGTTCACTCATATGAATGGCAAGTCTTTGGTCCGCTTAAACATTAATTTGCTCTCCCGATAAAGGCCCTGACTTACTAACCTATTTTGCCGAACAATCTGTCAAAATAAAACGTGGGTTAAGACACAGTCGCATAGTCTGGTCCAAGAATGAAATGAGTCGCCGAAAATCTGGTATATCTGTCACGCTTGCTTATTTTTTTAAATTTCCCAAAAAATTTCTAATTTATTTGTGGTCATGATTGTATTTTTCTTTTCCTTTGTGGGTGCTGGTCTGACCATAGAGTAAATACACCTAGAGGTACCACTGTCTCATCTGATGTTTAATTTCACACTCTTCGTTTCGTGATGTCGGTGTGATAGAGAGATGTGATGGAGTGATGAGATGAGAGACGAGAATTGACTTACACCAGGTGGAGTTACAAGATGGTGAATAGGACTAAGAGAGCTGTAGTTCGGAGAACTAAGAATCTCAAACGAGATCTAGCACCTTGGTCCTTCACACCCATGGAAGTCGAAGCCATAATCTCCAAATCTAAACCCTATAAAGCTCTCGGTCCTGATGGCATCTCGTTGATAATGCTGAAGAAACTCGGATCAATAGGGATTCGGTATCTCGCGCATACGCTCTCCCTTTTGCTATGCCAACTGGCCATACCGAACGTGTGGAAAACTGCTCGAGTTATCCCACTCCTAAAACCTGATAAACCTGCTAACCAGGGAAAGTCTTACCGCCCGATCTCCCTCCTATCACCTATAGTCCCCACTCTTGCCGACCCTGAAAGAGCATTTTCAGCTCGCCAATCACCAACATGGCTTCAGGCAAGCGCACAGCACTTCGACGGCTTTAAAAGAGATAACTACCCACATTACCCATGGCCTTAATCAGAGCAGACCCGTTGAACGAACAGTGGTCGCAGCTTTAGGCCTGTCTAAAGATTTCGACACTGTTGATCACTCGATGCTACTCCAGGACATCTTGAACTCATCGCTCCCAAACCCTACCAAGCGCTGGCTTGTTAATTATCTCAATGGGAGACAAGCATTTGTAGAGTCAGAATTCCCGTTATCGCAAGATAAAAATGGGTGTGCCATAAGGAGGAGTACTGCCACCTATACTCTTCAATATTTATCTGGCGAATTTTCCTGCTCCCCCTCAAGGAGTTAGTATTGTGTTGTACGCCGATGATTGAACTATCATCTCCTCGGGCATATACGTAGACGACATAAGCGCTAGAATTAACAGCTATCTTGCCACCTTTACTAGCTTTATGCAGGAACGGAATTTACAGTTATCTCCGTCGAAGTTTTCTGTAACCCTTTTTACTTCTTGGACTAAAGAAGTAAGGAAAGAGCTCGATATCTCTGTTAATGGGGGGTCTATACCCACAGTCCGTAACCCCAAAATTCTCGGAGTTATTTTCGATAATCTCCTTACATTCTCTAAGCATGCGGATCACATTTAGGGAAGTGTTCACACCCGCAACAAGGCCCTCAAAGCCCTTTCAGGAACAACTTGGAGCAAGAAAATGGAGACAATTGTAGTTGAAGACCGAGCGACTTATAGCTTTATAAGTCGCTCAGTCTTTGACTATGCCACCCCGGTGTGGTCCTCTTTCTTAAGCGATACCCAATTGAAAGGTCTGCAGAGGATACCAAATAGTGCGCTTCGAATCGCAACCCGATGCACACAAATGACGAACGTGGATCATTTAGATGAGTAGACCAAGATGCTGTAAATGCAACAACATAATGTGTTGTTGACGAGACAGTTTATTTTGACTTGTCATCTGCCCAGTCACCCCAACCATCATACTCTGATGCAGAATCCACCTAGTCGTCACATGCGGAAGGATATCAGGCGCTACTGCGCGGACACCCAAGACGCCATTCCATCTGACGTCAACAGACTGTCGATAGCAGTAGCTCAGAAAATGTTGCATAACACGGCGGTGACCGGTCCTTAATGAACACCCACCCTCGATTTCGGATAATGGGAGGCTTCTGCCCAGGCACACCACAACTATTCTCGCCTAGCCAAGATCTGCTTGGAGTTATATTCTGAACTCATACAGATCGAGAATAATCCCCGGCACTTTAGATCAGTGTCCACACAGCCTACAAAGCCCTCATGACACTATTCATATTTTAGACTGTCCTGATAGACATACTGACTTGCGCCCAATGGACCTAAGGGACAGACCCTTGGAGGTGGCACAATGTCCCCAGCTCCCCACCGCCACCTGCAGTGATTTTGTTTTTATATCTTCCAAGGAAGAACGAGTGGAAACAAACAATCTGTTATAACAACAACAAGGTCTGTTGTCGGTTTTGAGGGTATCTGTGAAATTTATGCGTGTTTTGGATATTCTATTTATTTTACTCTATTCTATTTATTTGTGTTGTATTTAACACAAAAATGTTAACACAAAAACACCGGTGTTGTTTTCTTGTTGGTTGGTTTGAACTAATGCCTCTATCTGCTACTATTAAAGCCATCATTTTCAACATGCAACGTCCATATATATCCAAGCTTAATGTCGTAAATATACTGAGAGAAGTAGTTACTTTAGGTATATTTACTCTATGGGTCTGGCATTGACAAAAATATTTGCATACTATTCTCTTCAAGTGGAAGAGAATTATGTCGATCTGTTTGACGTTTATTGGAATATTAGTTAGTGGTATCACACAAAATACTCTGGAATACTCTGGACAAGTGAATATCAAGAATCCACCTAGTATTTGGGCTTCGTTTGAATAGTTTACAAAAGACGTAGAATAGAGCTGTCTTCTAGTTGCTTTGAAATATTATCCTTTAGTTAAACTTAACCCCTGCAGTTCATAGAGAAAATACCCGTCGAAATGCTCAACGTCCAGTGACCTTCCTATTTTATTGTCTCGAACAGTGTAAGCGGTAGATCTGTAGTTGTAAACGTACATGTCACAAGGATATCGACGGGCGTGTCCTTAACGTCAATTGCCAAGATTTGTGATGTAGAGATTTCATTGATTGCGGAGCAACTTCAATGTAATCCAAAATATATTCACCTACGTATAAAGTTCGTTTAAGCGGAAGCGGAAATCTCACTCTCAATTTCATGGAAATTGATTCTGGTGAAGAGCTTTGATCGTTAAACATGTCATTTGTTAACACGTACAGAACACAAAAACCTACATGTGAATGTATATAACAATACTAATACTAATAACAATAACAATAATGATCATGATTAGGTTATTAATAATAGTCACACGAATGCGAATGACCCAGTTAACCAGTCAGACGTTAAATTAACAACTATTTATATTGACTCCCCTAACGGGTGCAAACACAGCGACGACATTTTCAGATTAGCCATTATTAATATGTTCTCTATGATTTAAATGAAAGTTGTTCTCTCTCTCTCCCTCTTCTACCTTTATTTTACAGATATTTACGATAGTTTACATTTTTTGCGTATTACAATGGCCCCTACTGAAAGTGGACTCAGCAGCAACTGCGGCTTCGAATCAAGTTTCAATTGGCGCCGCCGGCGATGACCAGTCAAAGTATGCCTCCTCGTCCTTAGGACTCATGGATGCGATTTATAGCAAATCCCGGCAATCACGATGTGTCACATGTTACGAAGACAGGTAAACGAATTGGCCAACATGGACTAGAGCGAGTACTAATCATTGAATTGGTCTTAATATAGAAGCAGATATGACGATCGCAGTCGCTACTATGGTGGCCACTCGGCGAGGTCGGGCGATGACCGTGGCGGTAATTGGTATTATCCTCGTTACGATCGCTATACTGATGAGCGCTACAGGGGTGGCGAGGGTGAATACGATCGTTATGGCGGGGGCGGGGGCGGTGGCGGTGGAGGTGGCGGCGGCGGTAGATATGGTGATAGATATGGAATGGGCGGTGCAGGGGGCGGCCACAGTGGCGACCGCTATGGATACCCAGATGATCGTTATGCTGCTCGTAGCACCTATGAACGCTATGACACAAAAGGCTATAGTCGTTACAACGACCGACGTGGATCTTATGATCGCGGAGAAAGCCGAGGTTATGGCTACGATAATCGTGATCGCTTTTATGGCGGTGAACGTGGTGGAGACTACAACCGTGGTGAGACAGAGATGTTGCTGGGTTTTTACAGTATTATTCTGATTAAATTGCAATTAGGGTTAAAAAGAGGTCAAACCTGAAGGTAATCCGCATTCAAAATTTGCTTATGATTAGACAGTAGTCGCATCGGACACATTGCCTCGAAGTTTGAGTTTAAACACGGGAATTTAAACTATTAGTGACACAGGTTGTTAAACAACACTAATATAGTACAAGTTTAGCCCGTAAGATGAAGATGAAGTTATCGGAGTCACTAGTTTACGGCGAATGCGATTGTTGTCCTTTAACCGCTCAAAGACTTCGTTAACGTAACAAATACATTTGCGATCGAAAGAAGATTGTCCACACGCATAACAATCGTGGAATGACCTCTTTTCATAACAACTTAATCAGAATCAATCTGCTACCTTAAGGGTTCAGGCAACGAATCAATTAATCCATTCATTTCTTACAGATCGTTACTACGAGCGGCCTCGTTATGGTGCACCCAGCTCTCCTGGATATGGTTATGATCGTGATTACTATGATCGCTATTCACCAAGGTATGATTCTCGCAACTATCATCCTTGGGATGAGACATACAGGTAAAGTGCATTTGTTATGTGCTTCCACTGCTCGTATGTATGTAGTTATCCCGTATGCATCATTTACCAAACACCTTGATATTATTGTATATAAAAAGCCATACTCATACATACAAACATAACTAGAAACATAGACAATGACGTGCAACTGAAAACGAATACACTTGTTTACGACAATTACGCGCTTCGATATAATCTTGTAAGAGGCTCGTTCCTGTCCCTTCATGGAATGCTTGGGAGGATTCTTATTAATCATCTAAACTCCGATAAGACATTGCAATTTGTGCGTGGGTTTTCCATTGGTTGTATTCCGTACTTGGGGAAAATTAATGCAACGAACGAATTAATGAAAGTAGGTGGTGGAAGACAAGTGATGGATTTGAAATTCAAGGGAACTATAGATGGTGCAGAAATGTGCAAATTTCCCAGCAAAAAACAACTATTTAAAAGACAGTTTCATGTTGTATTCATGTAAACGCGAAAACTCGAAAACTTACACAGCCGGACGTTTTGTTTCCGATGTTTGTCAGCAAAACTGACTCGAAACTTTTCTACACTTAAAATAATTACTTTGACGTTTGCTGTGCAAGTTTTCGATTCTTTCGCGCGTTTACATGAAAACCACTATAATTTTCAAACTCAAACATCAAAATTAAAACCATAGAGTAATGTAATATAGAGCTGCCATTCTTCTCATCTGACATTTCCTCTCACACTATTCGTGATTTGGTCGGTGTGATAGAGAGATAATTGACTTATACCAGGTGGAATTACAAAAATTGTTGACTTAAATTCTTCATGTCGTTTTGATGAAAAACTGTGAAATTTAAACGTATTTTTGACTTCTTTTGTTATATTTTATTGTTTATATAAATTTGTGATGTATTAACACAAAAATGTTAACGCACAAAACGAAATGCCGTTGCTGATTTATTGTTGGTTGGCTTGAGCCATTGCCTCTATCTGGTATTATTAAAGCAATACTTTCCAACATCCAACCGCCCATCTGCAACACACCAAATGTCATCAATTTACTGAGAGAGTTGGCTACTCTATATGTCATTACTCTATGACTAAAACAAGAATGATTTTTTAGAACATTTTTGTTGTATCCGAGAAAACAATTGTCATACGGAAACTGGTCAAATTTTGTAATAATTAAATGCAACATCTATTGTTCGTTATTATATATATTATACGGCAATTATAATTATAATTTTAATTTGAATTGAAACCTCTACAAATGCAAATTTGAATTCAACTGGCAATTGGGTTTAAAGTTATTAAATATAAAGGTAACCTCACATTTTGTTTTAACAAATTTATAAAACTTGTACACATAAGGCTTCAACCAAAATGCGCACTTGTTTCCGGCGCAGAATGTTGTGGTTGTATGAGTTTCATACAAAGTTGAAGTTGAAAAATATGAACTTTGATAGTGCAGAAGATAGAACGAGACAAATATACTTCCACACTTTTTCCGCAACTCACCTAAGTGAGTGCTTTGATTGTGTAAAATGCGATATCGAATTCATTGAACAACTCAAATTCTTTGAAGCACCTATCGCTTATTCTCTCACCCGCTATATTCTCTACGAGAACTCCAACTACCAAGTCGAACAGCTGTTTCATCGAAACCCCCTGATTCCAAAACGCGGACTATTTCATATTTGTTCAAAAATTACTTTCTATTATCAGTTCCTAACTTGAGATATGTATAGTCCTTTATGATCAATTGCTCAGGAATGGGAGTCCGTTGAAACCAGGATTGGCATTTTTTAATTTGCATTGGATTTTAATTTACATCACTCTATCTAATGCAAATGTAAAAAAAAATTACCATTGTTCGCAATTAGAATTCAAAAATATTGCATTTCCTTTTTCTCAGACAATGCAAATGAATGGTTGTGGAATCGGCTGTCAATTGGAATGAAATGTGGGTTTGCTGTTGACACCTTTGAATTTGTTTGACAGCTGGCATTTCTGTTTGTAAAGTATTTTATATGTACAGATTTGTGTGTTTGATTGGAGTTGGATCGATTGGAGTTGCATCACACTGTTTGATTGGAGTTGCATCGTATTGCTTAGATATAAAATACTTGAAACCCAAAATTTCTAGAAGTCAATTGCCAACGGTACTTAATTTTTATAGAATTCGCATTTGTAGATACAAATTATAATTCCCATATAATTAACGTGTCCCATGCATGTTTGAAGCGGTCTTCTGCTCTTGAAATCAATCCAAAATTCTTGTCGAGCAAGTGCTCAGTATTTTAACTTTGTTGTTCAGTAAACTAGTGTAATCATTATCCTTGCTCCGTCATTGTCTCTCTCATTCATTTGCTGTACATACGTGTGTTCGCTTTCTCTTTAAATCTATTTTTATAATTGCATATTAAACTTCCACAACACTTGTATCATACAACAACTACTACAACAATAACAATCTACAACAACACATCTGTATAATATGGCCCAAAACATGACCTGTATAAAATGGCCCAAACAATGTCCTGTATCGTTCACACAACATCCCCCAATTAAAACGTGCACCCTCTCACTCTCTCTCTCTCGAAAATAAAATAAACAAATTCATGTTGACACGACTCGCGACCGTGTTGGTCCAACCCTATTGCCGTTGGCCATCAACCATTGGCATTCGTTTCCCCACAGAGGTCAATCGGGTTTTGATAATTCAGGACGAGGCTATTATTATGCCAAGGGTGGCCAGGAGGACCGCCGATATTTACCCGAACCAGGGTACAAATCGCCAGGCGGCTCGCCGTGTGGCACACAGAAGCCCAACTGCCCATACGGACCACAAGAGGGAGGTACTCGCGTGGCATCTGGTCCCATAGATAGTGGCACCCATAACCAGGGAGTATCCCACTCCATATACAATGCAAACTCTAATCAAAACGACAGCTCCAAGGGTTCCGGTGCCGGCTGGTCATACATGAGAGAGGATGAGTCGGATCATCAACCACCACGTGGTGGCAATGCCAATGGCAACAGTGGTGGTGGTAATGGTAGTAGTATTAGTGCTAGTAATAGAGACAGGAATAGAGATCAGCAGAGGTAAGTTGTAGATGGTGTGACAGCCGAATGGCGTTGTACAATGTACATACATACACATACATACAGATCGGATCGTATGACCGATTCCGTTCCGCACTTATTGCCCCTGACACATACGTGGCAGTGAATAGTGATTTTATTTAGAAAAGATCTCTCCTCTCGCCCCTTCTAGCCCTGCCTACGGTGCCCTATTAGATCGCGGCTCCAATTTAATTGCCGTGGAACCCATCAAAGCCGCCGACAATGCTCCAGAGAACAATGAAAAGCCGCAACCGTCCTCCTCTTCGGCTGATGATAATGCAAATCAAAGTGGTAGTGGACAAAATTCTTAAGGATGTCTCGCTCGCAACTCCACCGGAGCTGGAATTAACAGATTTCGTCCATGTGGGGTTACATCAAACGAAGTGTATTCGATGAATTCTATACGATCAATATAATAATTTGTAAATGTGAGTGTGTGTGTGTGTGTGTTTGAAAAAAAGAACAAGAACATTGTTGTTACGAATAAAATACAGACATACAATTTGAAGACTAGCGTGTTTTTATTACAAGGAGTCTTTGACGCCGTAGAGAATAATAAAATATTTCGAATTCAAATGAATTTTGGTGAGTTTTGAGTAGGGCAGTGGAGTCTGACAAAAATGTAAAGACTCGGACACCGACTGCAGCATTTTGACTCCGACTCTGGCATTTAGAAAGAGCATGACACTGACTCTAAAAATATTTCTTGTGATTTTGCGCTTGCGATATTCTTCGAACATTTGCATAGTAAAGAATTCTCAATCCAATTGAGTTAACAGCTGATGAAGATCTGTTTGGAGATCTGAAATATAAGTAGCTATACGGACAGCCAGGAATCATGAGGATGTATTTTGGAAAAACTTCTTTTTGAATAGTTTGAATAAAAAATAATAAAGCGTTTTTTAAATGAAATTGAATTACAATCAGTTAATTTATGAGTAACAAATAAAATTGAAATTTAAAAAAAATTAAGGAAAAAATTTTAATTAAAAAAAAAATTATGATTTGTTAAAATTTTTCCAGAAAATGTGAAAAATGGTTCAAAAATATATGGTATCCCAATAAAAGTGCGGGGTGGCTGTGCCAACTGTGTTTATAAAGGGAGCACCAATAAATATGTATGTGGGAGCCGTTTGGCTCCCCATACAAAGTGGTCGAAAAATTACTTTAGCAGGGAATAAAACTACAGGCATTTTATTTTATTAGATGCTTAATAAAAATATCACCACTCGGTCAAAAATGTGTGTTATATTTTTAAACGAAATCGCAAAAAAATCACCGAGAATCAATCAATTGAAACGAATCGAAAATCATTCAAATCTGATAATCCAATATGTCAATGTGTCTGTTAGTATTGTAATTTTTTAATTAGCATTAGTTTATAATTTGCATTAGTTTATTTAGTGCAAATGCAAAAAGCATTGCCATTGATAGTATTTACAATTCAAATTGCATGGTTGTGGAATCGGATGTCAATTGCAATGATATATAGGATTATTGGTTTGAGTTTTTATTTGTTTTTGAATTTGGTTGATTGCTGGAAATTCTGGCTTTATAGTAGTTTATGTACACGGGTTTATGAATTTGATAAGGAATGTCCTCATAAAAACTTTTAAATCCGAACTGTCAATATTCAAACAAATTAAAAAAAGTATTGAGATTCGTCCACTTAATATTAGTATATGCTCATATTAAGAATACTGAGGGTCTTTAAAATTTAATCATTTGGAATCATCAAAAATAATGGCCGCCCGCCCGTGCACGCACAACGAATTTTACAACTTTTTGCTCGTTCTTTACATAGAGTAATTCCGTATAGTATTCTTTAATAATACCAGATAGAGGCAATGGCGCAAAGAAACCAACAAGAAAACAGCAAAGACATTTCATTTTGTGGGTTCAAATTTTTGTGTAAATACACCAACAACTACACTAACAATAAAATTTAACAAAAAAGTCCAAAATACGTTTAATATTCACAGTTTTTCATCAAAACGACATGAAAAATTTAAGTCAACAATGATTGTAATTCAACCTGGTATACGTCAATTTCCGTCAAATAACTCTCGATCGCACTGACCGCACTACGAATAGTGTGAAATGAAATGTCAGAGGAGAAGAATGACAGCTCTATATGACATTACTCCATGGTTCTTTATTTTGAAAACATTCATAAACATTGTATTTAATTCCAAAATACAAATACAACGATTCCACTTAAAAGACACGAATGCGATCGTTTCATGTTGGCCAAGTTGAACTCGATTAAACATTTTAGTTGGAATATAAAATTCAGTGCGAAGTGACATTAACGGGTCTCATAAACAGAAACACAAAAACAGTTTGTTTTCTGAAATTTGTGGTCGGCGGCGAACGCAATTTAAAGACAAACATACGCAGCTACATACGTTTTGGTCGAATAATTTGGAAATGTTGATAAGCGTCAACTCAAACATATGGTGGATTTCAAGTGAAATGTCCATCTAACACAAAAAACTTGTGTAATATTTTTGCAATTGGTTTCATTTATAGACAGTTGTCAGCCAAGTATTGTGAAATGTCATCAAATATTGACGGTGTGGAAGTGGGCTAAGATTTAGGATTTTGGTTTATTTTCTCTACACCAATTCCAATTGAATTTCAAGAATATCAATTTAATTTTGAAAACAGAAATTGAAATTTTATAATTCTATTTGAAGTGCAATATACAACAATTAAATTGAAAAATATTTAAAATTTTAAATATATCAATTGAAATGTAAAACACATCAATTTAAATTTAAAATTTATCAATTGATATTTAAAAGACATCAATTGAAATTCAAAATTTGTCACTTGATATTCAAAAATCATTAACCGATTTTGTAAATTATGTGATAAATTGCCATTGATACCATTAAAATAAATTATTTTTGAACATGATTTTGCAAAATTTAAATATTTTTTTTCTCAAATTCGAGTTCTTTATCAAATATTTTTCAATTTTTCAAAAAAATATTTTCCACTAAAATCCTTAAATTTCAAAAACAAATTGCAGCATCATGTTGGAGATTTTTTTAACATTTTTCTCTCATTTGCCATATCTTTCTTTTTTTGAAAATTTTTAAATGAAAGCTTAAATTTGTTGATGCATATACGCTACTTTAGAGTAAAAAGGTTGTAAGTCCACTTTTTACCAAAATGTATTTTTTGATGCAGAACGCAAGATAAGTTTATTATACAACACATATTTTCCCAACATAATTTAAAACAAAGCAAGTACAAAACCTAAGACACTATACTTGTTCAGGGCTGAGTCAAAAACAGCCAGCCAGGCATCTTATGTTAGTTGGTATTTTTGAAATCTGTCTATTGTTGATGTTTGGATGCAAATATAATGTGTTCGTAGCTTGTCGCAAATATAGTATACTTGTGTCCAAACACATTGTGTTTGCTATTTAATATTACATGTTTTTTTCAGCTTGTAGGTCTGGCCGCGTATTTAAAATTTGTACAAATCTTTGTTGGATGCCATTGCCGAGAGAACAAGATAGCGATTGTTTTGACAGATAATGATTGAATTATTTTATTGAAAAGCAAATTCTCCTGGCAAATGATTATCGGATAAAAACTATTTTTTTAATAGCGGTGGGAAATATTCGAAACGAAAAAGTGATAAGTCCCAAAAACGCTCCTAAACTAAAATGATCCAAAAATTAATTTAAAGCTTAAAATAATCTTTTTGTTAAACATTTAAATAAATAAATAAATATTCTCCCCTTACATCCCATGAAGTGATAGGGAGAGCTTCTCACAATTACTGGGTTGTGCGATTTCCAGTTTTCACTCGCTGATTGGGACCTACAGTTTTACTTCGGTTCCGAACGGTGTTTTGAGAAGCTGTTTCATGGCTGATTACTCGATAGTGTTGCCGTCACTAAGCGAGGTAGCCGTCGTCGAGAGAAGTGTAAGGTGGTCAGAGCAGGGATCGAACCCACGTTCTCTCGCACAACAGCCGCGCACACTAACCGGTGCATCATTGTGTAAACATTTTCAGAAAGTATTTTGTGTCTGTAGTAAAAGTTGATATATTGGACTTAGGACATTTACACTCTAAGCTGGTGATATAGAAACCTCTTAGAACTCATTAAAGTAAAATCTTTTTTGTATAGTTGTTGGATTATAAAAAATTAAATTTGGCATCACAAAATGCACGCTGCCAATATTTGATGACATTTCGAAATACTTGGCTATTAATTCACCAACTTATGAGAAAAATATTAGACAGCATGTTTTTATTTTTTTTGGAGTGGACATTTTATGTGAAATCCACCATATACATATTTGGATATTTAATAAAAGAAATTTTGGAATTATGATTTTGTGTATCTATACCGCCCCAAAGGGAAGATATGAGGAGACCTCCAAATGCGGCACATGGTGGTAGTTTTCTAAATATTCTACAGAATCTTTAGAGAATACATGTATCATTGCACTAATCCTAATAATATTCTTCGAATGTGACATGGAGGATTATTGCCCAAAAACGTCGTACGATACAACATACATGTGTATGTTTGTGTCTATGTTGTTTATTTAAAATGTATATTTTCCCTCGTATTCAGAAAAGTACTTTTATCTCAAATCTAATGTTTTCTATAAAAATTTTGAAAAAATCATAAATATTTGTAATATTACAAAGATTTCAGTCATGTTTCTAGTCCAATGGAGATGTTATCGTTCACAGCCTTGACCTTATCAAAGTCTCAGTGACATGGCCAACGCTGTCATGGTACTCATCGTTCATTTATAGTTTTCGCAATTTGTCGCCACTTGGGAACGTCTTCATAGAAATTCCTACACAAACAAACCGTTGAGAATCAATAGGTTCTTACCTTAAAGACCAATTACTCGTGTAGTGGCAACCAAAGACAATGACATAGGTCGACACATGAATGATTCGTACAGTGGGAGTAATTGCTACTTATTGCAAACGACGAAGAGCGTTATTGAGTGTTTAGTGTATTATGAAAATATCATGGTAATATATGCACAGGTGGTTTCAATTCACCGAAGTTGCACGTGAGTGCAAAGCAACTGACTTTCATCAAAACATCTTTCCAGTTCCCGAATAGCTGCTCGCGAGGAATATCAAAACACGTACGTATATCCGTTGAAAGAAAATAGCGCATATTCTATGCAATGGAATGGAAATTTAAAAATTTATTATTTTATTTCATCAAACGGTCCAGTTCTATCGTAAAAATGATCAATTTTAACGACGCACCACATTAACTAACGCCCACCGTGCGCGAGAATATTTATAATTACTTTCACAGCGTTAACAAGCGATTTGTGTTTTGAATTTGGTCGGGCGTCTGTCTTACTTTTATGTTTGTTTGCTCTCGACTGTGAAAGAGACGTGAGAAAAGACTACAATGCGAATGAATGCACGCCAGAGCATTTCGGACAATAATGCAAACAACGTCAGATAGAGGCAACACAAACATTTCACTATCAATCTTCAAGCGATTTACAACGGGCAATTCCATGATGAGAATGCTGCTGTTGCTGCACTAGAGTTTCGGGGTATGAGCGAACAGGTGGCAACAATATATTGGATAACTTCGCAATGTTGCCGCAAGACAATCAACGTATGCAGTACATTTACTTTCTTCTGTCTGGTGTTGTCGCTAGTAGCCTGCTCATCCTGACCTATATTTCGGTGCTGTCGAGAGCGGTAGGTAACTCTTGTTTGTATATCCTTTAAATACGATGTTTAACTCGTCTCTTGAATAAGGATGAAAGAATTCACGATGACCTCAGAAGTGCACAACTATCATTGGAGCTGATAAAGCCCGCTTCGCTGATATGGACATATAATAATACCTGGCGTTATATTGGTCACAGTTCCCTCAAACACACCGTGTATTCCGCCTACTATGACCGGCGGACAGATATACTGGGTAAGAAGTTTATGGTTTAATAACTTAAAGGTCCAGTGATCCTTCGATGACCAAACCAAATGTAGAAAGCACCGAGTTTCAAAATTTTTCCACTTCGTGAATTTTTTAGGGAACGTATGGGGTCAAAATTAACATAAATTTAAATACGACTCGTAACATGTTTCATAGAGTGATGTCAGTGTTTCTATTACGGTATCATTGTATAAAAGAAAAGTGCGAACTTCACATCACTTCACTGAGTTTACCGTGTCATTTTGTAAAACGTAAATGCGTTCGGTGGTTGAATGAACGTTTAACGCCAACTCTAACGAATCGCAGACAGATTGGTAATTTGTAACTTCTACGTTTCATGACAAGTGCCACTGGAAATTGTCCATAATTTTGAGTAAACAAGTGAATTGCTACTGTTTCCATACGGAGACGAATAAATTGTATAAATAAAACATAGGAGAATATATTCCAGCAATGAATTGCGTTCAGCTGTTTGTAACAGCTGTAAATGACGTATAGAGAAAGCTTTGACTCAGTAAATTTACGAAACCAACCAACAAGAGAACCGAAACGGCATTTCGTATTGTGAGTACATATATACTAACAATAAAATATAACAAAAGTCCACAACACGTTTCAATTTCACAGTTTTTCGTCAAAACGACCGCACCACGAAGAGTGTGAAACGAAACGTTAGATGAGAAAGGTGGCAACTCTATATGACATTTCTCTATGGTTTGTAAATTCCATAAAATATTCTTTTTATCGAATGACAACGTAAGTGAATACAAACTTATTGATGTCTTATGAATCGCTAGAACCAACCGCCGGTAGTTATTCACAGGAGTTTTCTCTTAGGGTGTTATTCTATAAGTCGCTGGTCGTTTATAAAACGTTACAGCTGTTCCGTGACTACCAGCGTTGAGTTACGTTATTTAATGGGTAGTTCATAAATCGCAGCGCAACGTTTTCAATCACTCCAGCTGTCAAATTCAACCCACCATAATTCCTCGCGTTAGTTGAAGAAATTACAAATTGAACGAAAAATTTCGAATGTGGATTGGCCGGTGAAAGTATTTTGCAGTTCATTACTTATAACTACTGTTACATTTAATTAGGAATGATAATCAAAGAACAGCTCAGCAATTTTATTCGCTAATGGCAGAGATGAACAAAAATCTTGGCTGATTTGCCGGAGTTCGGGCGAGGTTCAAAACTTGATAAAAACAAACATCGAAATTAGGGAAAAATATAAGAACACGAAAAATATATTCTTTTTTTCGAATGGTTCTATGGGGCCCACGTGGTCAAGAAATGGGTTCATTTAGGTATAACCAGAAACAGACAACTGTGGGTAATCTAATGAGAGGTATTTTTTTCACATTTAATAATGCCATTATTTTTGTGGGCTCTACGAAATAACCCCCGAGTGAAATAACCCCCAAACGAGGAATGAAATAACCCCTAAATATTTTCATACATTTTTGGGTGTTACTTCATATGAAATAACTACCTAATTTTTTGGGGTTTATTTCTTTTTTTCGGGCTTATTTAATTTTTCAATTGGGGTTTCTAAATTAAGATATAAACCCCAATGAAATATCACCCAACAATTTTTTAAATTCGGGGGTTGTTAATTTGGTTATTGTTTCATTTCCCTTCTTCATTGGGGGTTATTTCATTATTTTGTTAGGGGTTATTTCATATGACATAACTCCCAAATGATGGGGGGTTATTTCGTTTTTGATTTGGAGTTTATTTCATTTTTATTTGGTTGTTATTTCATTGGGAGTTATTTTATTTTCATGGAGGCTTATTTCATTGGGGATTATTTCATTTCTTGTTTGGGGGTTATTTCACTCGGGTGTTATTTCGTAGAGCCTTTTTGTGGAGCGACATACGTTGTCCCAGATAACCCAGATTTATCATATTATAGTGGATGTTGAGAATCGAAAAACGCCAACAACATTTTGACAACAAGTTGTTTACAAACACATTTTGTTTGATTAATTTGGGTACGAGGAATCGAACTGCATCCTTAGTTTTTTGAGTTTCATACACAATATACGTAGGCTTGCCAGACGTATTTTTTTCCACAGTACGCGTACTTTTGACGTAGAATACGTCTTACCTTACGGTATGAGGAGTCATGTCAGGTTTTTATTGCTGTAATCTTTATTTCATTGAATTTGAGGAAACGGCTAGATGAATTTTTTTTAAATTTTTTTTGTAGGTAAATGAAGATGTTATCTTTCGTTTGACATACATTTCATATTGGTTGATATATTTCTAGTATTTTAATTTCTCAAATGAAATTTGTTTAAACACATACACTCAAACATATGTGTGGTGTTTGGTTGAGTGTTTTTGGTTGCTCAACATTGCTTAGGAACATGTATCTAGTAAAAAGTGAAACGAACAGCAAGCTATTGTTGCTTGGCAACATGTATCTAGTAAAAAGTGAAACAAACAGTAAGCTAACGTAATAAAGCTTTTTTGCGAAAGCTTCAATAAAGCTGTTGTAACATTAATTTTGAATTGTAAAGCGTAAAGCTTTCACACAACGCTCGCATGCTAATGCGAAGACTCGATAAGGTAAACCTTTTTTAATATTAGGGCGGCCCTCTCAACATTCGCAGAACTTATTTCAATAAAAATATTAATTAAAATATATAAATTAAATTAAGTTTAAAAAAATTAAACATAATATTTTTTTTTTAAACGGACTTGAATCAAATGCCGTTGGTAAATATAAAAATTACAGCAGACACTTGTCCGAGGCCTTCGGCCACGGACTGTCCCTGCAGGCTGTGTCAGAGACACGGCCATTAAGTCTAACGTAGAATACGCCATCCGATAAGACAGAAAACATATATAACAATAAATGATAAATAATATAAGCAAATGAATTTATTGTTATATATGTTTTCTGTCTCGGCCTCGGACAACTGTCTGCTGTAATTTTTTTCGTTTGTTGTACTGTTTTCTACGTAACAGATTAAAAAATAGACGAGAGTACTTTTTCCAACCATTGTGCTTTTTTTAGTTCAAAACTCAAGTAAACAAACAATTCTTTCAGTGTATAAGTAGAAAAAAGTAAAATTTAGTGAAATTGATAATTAAGTGAAATTTGATATTGAAAATGAAGATGAGTAAATAAATATAGTTATATGGTGAAAAGTTTTGGCATTTGGCGAAAGAATCTGATTACTGGCAACTTGTGAACGGAGGACAACTCAAAGAAAGTCAGAAAGTTACCTTTCTGCCGATGTTCTGAATCAAAGACCCCTAAAACCTGGTTTTAGAGCTTTTAAGCTTTGTTCCCAAAGGTTGAAGCCGACAACCAAATAAAACCAAATAAAAGTTAGTGGCTGTCAAAGTAAGTTAAAATCGAAAAATCATAAAAAAAACATTCTATTAGTCAAAATAAAAAAAAATTATATGAAGCCGTAATTGTAGCTTAAAAAGCTAATGATGCAGTTCAATTCCTCGTACTCGAATTAAGGTAAAACCGTTTCCTCCGGCCTTGTCTTGGAAATTTTTTACCAAAAACTATCACAGTGTAATTTGTAACAATAGCTGTGTTAGATAACTTTTCCAGTTAAAATTATCAAGTAACTAGTTTTCGGAGAGTACGAATGAGTTTGCTCTCTCAGTAAAAAATGGCACAAAAAATAACTTGTAAGAAATAAGAACTTTTGTAAACAGCCCTTTGTAAACAGCTGATTTGCAATGAAAATATTTGAAAACCACAAAACCGCACTTTCAACAAAACATTACAAATCATCGAAACTCCCATCTCTTTTAAATAAATACAGAGAAATGCAAATCCTTTTAAATAAAAAAAATAAATAAATCTTAAATAAATAAATATATAAATAAATAAAAACATAAGATTATATTTCCTAATTTTGTTTGTTTACACAAAACATAAGTTCTAAAACAAATGTTCGAACGTCCAAATTCTTACTGGCAAAAATTTCTCCAGTAAAAACTCGAAAGTTCTCTATCATCGAACTGCCAAAATAATCTCTCTGTGGCTCTCTCGTTACTGGGTTTTTGGAGTAGTGTTAAATCTGTTGATATATTGATATAAAGCAAGATAACTTTCTCTAATCTATAATCTTTTATTTTTGCTGGGCAACTCTATAAACCTAAAATTTCAGTGACTGCTTTCGTACGCGAACGCAAGCGTGAAGCGATGTATAATCTAAAATTTTTTGACTTTGATGTTCGCAATGGTTTTTGCGTTTACGTTCACTTTCGCGACTTTTAGAATACTGCCCTTAATACGATAATACTAAAATCAGTGAAGTGACTTGCTGCGTTTTATAAAATGGCACTGTTAGTTGAATATTAACCCGAAAACTAAGAGCATGATTATGTAGGTCATTTTCACATTCACCCCAATTCTCGACATCAGCTTTTGAACAAATTAAGAACGTGACAAATGATTTGTGTTAAAACATATATTGATTGTGTTCAGTTATACATAAAAATGTATTACAATCTTACAACAAGTGCGAAGTTTGTTTATTATGCGATGTCAAATAGTATGTCAAATGAAGTAAATGCGACTTTTGTAACAAGGCTATGAGTCTGTTCGCTCGAAATAGTTTTACCACCCACTTTTTTCTCATAGCGCCCTTAACCAGTAACAAATCAAAGTTGACCACTATGTTTTCTGACAAATTTAAAGAAAAATATACACATCTTTAATTTACGTTGATACTTCTCAAAAATTCTTTTGTATGGAGTTTTGTAAAATTTCACGTTAAATGTTGATCTTAGTACGGACATTTATGGTGATTTCATATCTAAAAAACATTTTTAATATTTTGAAATTTTTAAAATTTTACCCTCGCATCCTGAAAGTGTTGGCTTTTTGTGTTGAGATATAAACGCAATGTCGCACTTTTTTAATAGCTGTGTTGACACATTTTTCCGTAAAGTGTAAACTCCGCATGAGCGCAATTTGTACCAATTTGTGCAGCTTGTCGAAATACGGGGCACATGAACAACTGAAACTGTAAATATATTTTTCTACATAATATTCATAAATGGTATTCCTATGTAAACGCATCTCGGTTAAATATTTATCTGGACTTACGGTGCAATTAATTACCTCCATTCGTTATCTCGTTAAAAGCCCCTTTTAAATGTCAGCGATTGTACACTTTTTGTACTTCTATATACACTTTTCGTTCTTTTCTATACCCCCACTACATTTCCGGTAACTCAACGTATTACGTCCACTTTATTTCCGATACAGAAAATGTTGGCGATCCAGATTTCAACCCCCTCCCACAAAAAGTTTACACCAAAACCGAAAATAAAATCTATAACATTGCACCTTCAGTAAATTTTCTTCCAAATACATTTTACATAACTATCAGTGGACTACTACTGTCAAATATGATGTACAAAAAGAACGGGCTGGCCCCATTTTTAAAATATTGTTTAACATTTCATGTAAAAATAAAATACACAAAAAAATCCACAAACCCAACTTGATTTTGAAACATTAATTTAATAATTAAGAAACCATTTCCTTCATGAGGAAACTGTAAGAGGTGTGAATATTAGATGTTGTTGTAATTGCAGGCAACAACAACATATATTTTGTTTTTGTTTCTTGCCAAGATTGTGTCAAACTCAGCACATATGTATACCAACAAGATAGATAAACAAACATGCACAAAAACAAAATGCATATGCATTTGACAGTTGCAGGGTAGGAATAGACAGTTGGGGCAAGAAGATGCTGAAATCTTCCACTAATAAATGCACTTTGGCCGAATTAGAAATTCCATGCTTACGTTGTCAAAACCAGCTGATTAATACAAATCTTGATATACACAAAATGTGAAAAATTTAATCAACTTTTCTAACTTAATACAACGTTTACGCTATAAATTGAGTTTTATTAGAGCTTCGTTGGAATTTTATCAACAAAGAAAATGTTCACAAAAGAAAAAAAAAACGAATTTTAAAAGCTTAAACTCTGAAACGAGAAAAAAATACAAATCAGCTGAGCTTATACGTGTACCTGATAGATAGTTCGACGTAGTTTTGATTTGCTATTTTTTGTGAATATCATATTCATGGTGGAAGTATTGGCTTGTAGCTGGAGGATTTCTATGTTTAAGTAGCTGTGTTCGATAAAAATTGTGCACATTTTTACTGAATCGTGTTCGAACTTCAAAAGTTCAGTACATGAGAGCCAGAGAGCGAAAAATTTGACAGTTCGATGTTAGAGAACTTGCAAATTTTGGCTGGATAAATTTTTGCCAACAAATATTTGCAAGATAGAACAGCTGTTTGAAATCAGATGTTTTATGTAAACAAATAAAAGTGAAAATAAAAAAAATTAATTAACAACTGCAGAAAAAAATACAAATAAATTTTTTAATATTTTATTTAAAATATTGCTGAAATTTAGAAAGAAAATGGAAAGCAATATTGTGCAGTGGCATTCAGCAAATTCTGGTGTACCGACAATGTCATAATTTGACGACGGTGAAAGTAGATATGTAATGTAACTACAAGCCAAAATATATGTAGAAATGGATAAAACTACATCAGCTGTTTCTGGCAAATTTTTATTAGAAGTCTTTCGTGTACTTTTTGTGCAAATTTTCATCAGGAGAGTAAAATTGTACTTTCTGTCACAAAAGTAGATTCTTGCAAGTTTTTACTGGAAAAGTAAACGAACAATGGTAGTATTTCGCAGTTTTGTCAAAGTCAGCTGATTTTTCTGTTTATTTTTTTATTGTTTAGTATTATGTAAGTAGTATTTACAAAATAAAGAAATTTTACATATCTGTATACAACCACGTGGAAAAGGGAAATCAGCTGTTCTTATAACACAAGATCATATTTCAATCACGGACATAATAAAGTCCAGTATTCTGCCATTGCGAAATTTTCGTAAGGCATTTTGTCAGTTATCTCCAACCAGAATTTTTTGTTGCGGAGAGTTATTACACATCTGTGATCTACGTTGCAAATATTTCATGAACCTCTTCGCACTCCATTTTATTTTTAACGCATGTATTGTTAGTTTTGTTTGTCAAAATAATCGGAATGTCAAAATTCCGGTCGAAAACACGTATCAAACAATTGCTTACATACAAAATAACTTTGGCGTAACAACCCTGTACTTGGTTTCCTTACGATATTTTCACCACAGATTAATTTATACATTAATTTTTTATCCGTCTCATACTACGTTTCACCTTGCGCTTCGTCCATGAGGAAACGAACTTCTGTCAGCTGTTTTGATGTTTAATTATAACAAATTGTGCGAACATCGAACAAAATCCTTCAGTTTTAATTTTGTGCCTTCAAAATGTGCATATATTTACATATTTTGCACATTCACAATAACAATTTCAGCTGTGTTTATCAAACCTCGGCAACAGAATTATTCTCTTGACATTAAAACTTGCAACTGCTACAAGTTCACTTCCCTTCACTCGAATCTATATATAAATTAATCTGCAATTTTAGCAAAGAGCTGAGTATCAAGCAAATTAGAAGTGAGCGAAATTTTCGTACATCTTATGAGAATGAAAATTTCGCAAGAACTGAATACCAAAAAAAAAAGGTAGAAGCACTAGCCCAGCTGATTTGAACTTTTTTTGGAGTGAGTATGAGTGAGCTTTCTCTTATGTCAAAGTTTGTTTACATTTGTTTGTCTGTGACACCCGTTCGCCAGCAACTATTGTTTTTGAAAAGTTTTCTCTGTAAAAATCACATGGAAACGTTTTCATTTTCACAAAATATCAAATAAAACACAATTATTTTCTAAATGATATTTTTTCCAACTTTGTTTACATTTTGAATACTTTTCAATCAGCTGTCGTGACACAATACAGGTGCAAAGCAAAAACAAAATGCCTGTTGTTTTTGGCTTGTTGTATTTGTTGCTGTACTGTTTATACTATGATTAAGACGAAGTACAAACTGAAACCAAAACAATAGTCACCTATTTTATCGAGCCACATTCTCACCCCATGGTTCGTTCAGAGGCCAAACAGTGCAATATATTTTTGCACTTTATGAATGAACCCTTTCAAAGGGTTGCACATATTTCACCTAACAATTGAATATTGGCCAAGTTAGTCAGAAATGGAATCACAATTAATGTATGCCTTAAGATTCCTTGCTCACAGTCAAAAAAGATTCCAATGTGTTAAACAAAATCGCAACCAATAGCAGCCATTATAAGCATCTCATAAGTGACCTACACGCTGAAAAAAATGGCCCCAGCAAAATATTACAGGAACCATGTATATGTTTGCAAGCATAATTTTCATGCGTTGAAGATCTGATCCTTTTTTGTTTCTTTGTTGTCCATCTCGTTTTCAACAAACAAAGCTACATTTGGGTCTCCAAAACATATATTATAGCCTATTAATCATTGTGTCTCCAACATATAATATTGAATAGCTTGTGTGTTTGGATACAAGAATGCTATATTTGCGACAACCTCCAAACACGATATATTTGCATCCAAGCAGCAAAAAAGACAGATTTTCAGCGTGTATGGATTTGAATTTTGTTAGATCTATATGGATTGAACCAAGTTTTATTTTGAATCTGCCAGGGATGACTATGACAGCTTTAAATAAGTGTTCTCAATACTTCTTGTGCTTTTCTCTAACAATTTGAAGGGAATTCTTTACAACAGTATTAGAGTCAATGAATTTAGCTTTCTTTTTGACTTGACTCCGAGCCATTGCCAGTTAGGGTCAACTTATTCACTTTAGCAATTAAAAATATGTTTCTTAACTGCATATTATTGATCTCCATAGAGTACCCCATCATGGACAGTGTAAGGATGGCCATTGGTGCAATCCGGATTTTCGCCGTCCTACCACTAAAGTTTAAAGGGGAAATTACCTGTGTCTTTAGGTAAGTTATTAAGTTTTACCGCTGTACCTTCTAATTGAATTGAAAATTTACAGAGGCGAAGATTTTACATTGTCCAAAGTGTCGGCGGAACCTTTTAAGCCACTCAAAGATCATCAGGATTCCACATTCGCTGCATATGCAATTGTATGTCCTTTGTACCAGAGAATGAATGAAAGTTTGCGCGTCCGTTTGCCACATTCAGTGGCTGTAACATACAAATCGAATAACTTAAGTTACCTGAGTCCAACCTTCGTACCAATCAGGTAAGAACGAGAAACTGGACTGGAGCGGCAATAAGTGGCCGCCTAAATCACGTTAGACGGATGTGGGTTTTATTGTAATTGGGTCATGGCAGCTGTCCTCTTCCATTCATAATGAGATTATAATTTGTTCAAGATGTAAACCACTTTATATTATCTCTTACTCTCTGTCTACCTAGTTACCCCCGTAATATGGATCAAGTATTTGCCCAATCGAAACCGGTGCTATCGGTCTGTGTCACTCCAACTCGATTGAATACCAGCGATGTTTTAAGGCTCGTTGAGTTTGTGGAAATTTATCGTCTGTTGGGGGCCACTCACTTTTACTTTTATTTCATGAGCTCCAATAGCGATATTGATCGCGTCTTGTCCTACTATCGCAGCAATGGTTTGGCGGAGACGCTGCAATGGAATCTGAATGATCACATAGATGATCTAAGTTCGGCTGGAGCAGTGGCTCAGATCAATGATTGCATTTTCCGCGCCATGGTTGTGGATAATTTCCGCTATGCTGCTATTGTGGGTTTGGATGAAATTTTGATGCCCTTAAAACACAATTCCCTCAAGCACTTTCTGCACCAATGTGACGAGGGCCTCACCTCCTCTTTTGTATTCCGCAATATCTTCTTTTACAGAAGGGACAAGAGTGATAAATTCAGTATTCCCGCCAAGACCCGAAACACTATGCTCTACACCCAGAATAAGGTTCGTCGCAATCAGGACATAATGCCAGCCTATGCAGCTAGTAAATTCATAGTCAACACTCATGCCATAGTAGAGATGGGCACAAGTCGTATGTGGCGGTCAGCACCTGGTTACGCCGACCACATTTTGATGCCATCGGTTGGGCTTTTATTCCATTATCGCGACAAGTGCATCAACTGTAGAGCTGTCCTAATAGTAGACTATACGGCACGAAGATTTGGTTCAATGCTGTGGGATCAGGTTGATGATACATGTTTACAGGTGTTCCTTGCAGATAAAGGAATCTGTCCTACTAAATAGGATTAGTCAATGGAAATACTCCTAGTTTGTAAATAGTAAATTAAGATACAAGAATAGATAATTTGAAATAATTTAATTGTATTTTTATTATCATTATCAAAACAAACTGAAATTTAACTCAACTGAAGCTGAAATTTACTGTACTAATTGAGCTCCAGATCTTCCTTATCTCTCTGGTACTCAAGAAAACGCCTCCTAATTGCACGTACACATGTGTTTGCTTCTAATACCAACAGTTTGTGGTTACCGGCTCAACTGTACGGATCGAACGCTCGTTAAAATGTTAAAATTTTGTTCTTTAAAAAGGCGTAAAGATATCGCTAGTGATTCAGTTATAGAATCAAAACAAAGATCATCGCTTGACCATGATCAAATAATCAATTTGTTGAAACAAAGAAAACCCCTTATATTGGCCTTAAGCAGGTGGGTGAAGTGATCTAAATGGACAACTACAATCGTTAGAGATAAAACGACCCTTTATGATTTCAGTAATTTAGGAAGAGATGTTGAGAAACAGCTTGCAAGGAATACCAACAATAAAGGTGAGTAAACAAATTTAACCCAACACACAAATTGAGTGCAGCAGGTCAAGTGCAAGTTTAAACGTGTTCGGTACTGATGTATGTATTTCGTGTGTAAAATGTAATGACTTTAGTCATCTGAATGTTTTAAGATTGCATTTCAATTGTGCCGGCAGAAGTGGGCCAGGATAGTATAAGTACTTGATCGTCAATTACTGGGAAGCCTTTTGTTTGTTTTGTTTCAAAACAAAACTCGGCTATTGAGTGGTAGTTTTACCTTACACTTATTTTCAATAAATTCGAAAAAAAGAGATCAAAATTTTTAAATTTTCAAAAATCGAAAACAGCGAATATCTGTAAACGAAAAACAATTTAATTTTTGGTGGGCATTATGAACAATTATGTGAAAATATATTTAAAAAAAAACATAAAAAGAAAAAAAACAAATTATTGGTTTTCTTGGAAATCGAGAAGAAACAGAAAGTAGTCATCTTTGGAAATTTTGCTGACCTTAAAAATGTTTACGAGATCAAAAGATTTTGGATTTTGGCCGATGGAAATCGATTCTGAACCACTGTGCGCGTAACAAAGCGAGGGGACCACCGCCAAAAGAAATGAAAAGTGCTCAGAGCGGGGATTGAACTCCCGTTTTCATATATTAGAGTCAGGCACTCTAGTCATAGCACCACCGCCAGTGACATACAATTATGCAGATGATACATAATTTTACAAAATTTGCCCGTGTTATTTTCCCCAAACTCTACCTATGTTTTCAGTGTATTTCCTCGATAATGAAGTGGAAATTAAATTTGTACACTGTCCCTGTACACACAAAAAAAAATTAAAATTATTGCATTTCCAGCGAGTTATCAATATCAACAAACTTTATTGAATCAATAAAAAGTAATGTTGATTTAAATTTTCTACCATATATTATCTTCTTAAAGAGTTACGCTCATCGCTGATTCACTGACTCTGTCACACTTTTTTGTCACACTTTTTGAACACTTATATACTCACACAAAAAAAACGAAAAAAAAGAACCAAAAAAAAAACACGAAAAAAACCGAACAAAATCGAAAAAAACATGTTTCGACGGGCGCCATAGGCGCGTTCCTATCCACTAGTATTTCTATATTTTCATAAAACATATTGTTGGTTTGGTAAAGAAAATTATTGAAAGTTAAAAAAATACAATAAACAAAAGATAAATTCCAATACGAATAGTTATTGAACTGAAACTGTGTTCATATGACTAAAAATCAAAATAATGGACCAAACTTAAAAAATGCTTTTTACTTATGTGAGTTTTTGCAAAATGCTTCCTCATAATTCCTGGCAAACTGTTTGGCTTTTTAAGATCCAGCCACAGATCTTCACCAGCAGTTGTTTGGAATGATGCTATTGAAAAGTACATCACACTAAATGCAAACGAACACTCTATTGAGAATTATTTAATATGCAAATACTCGAAAAGTAACGCAAGCACACAAACACAACAAACATTTTATTCATATATTTTCCTTACTTTCTTTCAAATTCTTATCTTTATTGAAAATGCAAATGTATTCAATAATTTGTTTATCACATGCAATTTTTTAAGTGTTAATTTCCAACATTGTAATATTGACAACATAGTATTTGAATCAAGTACAAAGTTATTGATTTAACACTTCGCTTGCAACAAACGGGTTTGTTGAATACTTTTCTCATATATTTTTGTCTGTGTAGTTATGACATTAGTGATAGTGTAACAGTTGGCCTGTCAAAACGTGAACTCGTACATTACCAGTGCGGACAAATGTACACGCAAACTAAAATTTTTTAATTGGACACAAAAATATTTCGTTTACTACTTAGTAACATGATTGACCGCACAGGTTGATACTTTTCCCTCAAATATAAAATGTCCTTTTGTTGTAAACAAACTTTTATTTACCCCACAATTGTCATAATTTTCTTTTGCGGCAAACAAAGAAAAACGTTTATTAGAAACGGAAATGTGCATATTGTATTACCTCCTCTTTGAGATAAAACAAGTTTATACAAACAAACGTATACACTACACTGCCTCTTGATTTGATTCTGTCATCATTCAACAAAAGCAAACAAGCGAATCCTAATGTTAGAGATTTGTTCATCTTCGCCCAACATACATATACGATAGATCAGTGGACAGACGCGCGGAGTTCTAGTGATGGCGCCTGGGTTCAACTACTTCTCAGGGATACCGTTAGTACTTCCATAAATTTGTATTTAAAATTCAATAAAATAATCGTATTCAGTGAAATATAAGTCGCTTGTTTTAAACGGAAAAGCAGTTTGTCGCAAACATTTTTCTCATTTATTTATGATTCAACAGAATTATTTCTATCAAAAAAAATTAATTTTGTATGAGCTAACACATCAGGGTTTGCTTCTCTTAGTGGAAACATTTAAACATACGGATGTGGGACTTTATCTTACATCCTTTGACTATTCTCATCAGCGACTTTAACATTCTATGCCAGCGATCGTCTCACACTGAGACAGAATGATGCAAAACGGCGATTTATTCAAAAATGAGAATTGATAGTTCATATCCGTTGTTGGTACTAAATGAAAGTGCCCAAAACTCCTCGTCAAGTGCTGCAAATGTCAGCGATGACAGTTGTATACCTTGCCTGCAGTGTGTGGTCAAAATAATGTAGCTAAATAATGAGTATTATTTTATTTTAAAAAGGATTTCAAAAATAAAATTGCTTTTTTAAAAGTTGCCTATTTTTCCATGTATTGTATAAGTAGCTGCTGTTCGGATTTTATGACCTCATGTATATTTTGGCTAAAACTTAATTTTTCCAAAGAACATGGAATTTATCTCACGGCTATATCTGTGGCCGGCGGTGGTGCAATGGGTAGTGTGCGCCTCTTGTACTTGAGATCCTGGGTTCGATCCCTGCTCCAACCACCTTCAAATTTCTTTCGGCGGCGGTCACCTCGCATAGTGACGGCGACACTATCGAGTATATAGCCATGAAAAAGCTTCTCAAAATACCGTTCGGAATCGGTGTAAAACTGTAGGTCCCAATCAGTGAGTGAAAACTGGAAAGCGCACAGCTCAGTGATTGTGAGAAGTTCTCCCCGGTCCCTTCATGGGATGTAATGGGAAAACCATTCATTTATATATCTCGGAAACCAATTGGATTTTTGTTTCCCTGTCTTCGGCACAATTGTAGAAAAAGTGTAAAATAAACTAGTCCCAAAAAACTGCATCTAGTGTCGAAAAATTTTAATTTTTAAAATTTTAATTTTTTCTATCTTTTTCACGATTTTCGGCCCATATTTTCGACAAGAATTGCGATTTTTATTTCGGTAATAATAATGAGTAATTAATGTTTTTATTTGAATTCAATCAATTTTAAAAACTATCCCCCCATGTTATGTACCAATTTTATGACACGGATTTGGCAAACCCCAATTTACAATACTGATCTTATTCGTCCGGAAAATTATATGAAATTGATGAATGTTTTTTAAAAAACAGTAGGCTATTTCGATGATTGATTTCTCGTGAAAGTTACGAACAAAGGGTGAAAACGAAATATATATTTTTTGATTCTTAGAATTAAAAAGTGAAGTAATGAACAGTTGAGTATTTATGAAAAGTGTGAAAACCAAATTATAGCATTGTATCAGGAAACTGAAACAGGTAGATATACCACTTTACAATGACACCCATTCATAAAACCCCTTTCAGAAACATTTTGAATACAATTTTCTCCAGGCACTTCAGTAAAAAATAGAGTATTTATGATTCAGTAGAGTATTTATGATTGAATTCTCATGAAAATCACACACAAAGGGTGAAATTAATAACTTCTTTTTATTATAATGGAAATAAAGTTAAAAAATATATATTTGTGAATGGTTTATGAGATATGAGTCTAAAATTTTACTTTTCATGTGACAAACTGATGTAAGTTTGGCACCTATGGACCAAAAATTATGAAAAATATAGAAAAAAAACTAATTTTTCGAAATTTTTGCAATTTTGAGGTAATAGATGCAGTTTATTGGGTTTAGTTTATTTTACACTTTTTTTCTCCTAGTCTATAGCTACAATTGTGCTGAAGACAGGAAAACCAAAATCCAAGAGGTTTCCGAGATATAGCCGTTAGAAAAATTGCATGTTCTTCGGAAAAATTAAGTGTTGGCCTAAATATAAAGTACACGACGCCATAAAATCCGACCAGCAGCTAAACTAGTAAAACTCAAATAGGGTTTTCTTAGTTTCGATAAGTACTTCGAGAAACGAGATAAGTACTTCGAGAAACGAGAAGGAGTTTGCGGTCGATGTCTTCAAAAATGTTGCATAGTGTGATTGTAGCTTCCATGAATTAATCACCGGTTTCAGGCCGGTTTTTATTTTCTAGTATCTCCCCTTCACTCTATTGGTTTTCTGTTTCTCGTTCAAGATTATATTTTGTTTGGAGTTACTACTTATATAACTCGTTTACGTTTGTTGTTTCATGTAAACGTCTTTCTTGAGTTTCGGTTCTCACAAACGATTTTACTTATTTATCACAAAGGAAAAATTAGACATACTTATTCAACAAATGTTCTTTTGCTGCAATTACATTCCCGTAATTAAGTTCATTTATCTGAGATTTCATTTGGGCATAACGAAATTTTGTATTTGCCCGTAGCAATTCAGGCTTTTCGCTTACCAAATAACCATCGGTTACTTTTAAAACTGCACGTGTATTCAATATGATCGGTGGATGGACGGACGTACACCCATTTGTATTTTTGGTTTTAAATGTACATGAATCCATACGAAAATACTCGTACACCCACCCCAATTTGTCCAAACACTAACAGTCTAACAATCTGCACAGGAATGAATGTAAAGAGAAAATGTGAATGATGAGTGGTGAGTGAGTGAATTTGCTGTGACCACTGAGACAGAACGAATAAAATGGTCTGCATTCAAATAACGAGCGGGAGAAAAAAAGCGGATACTTGTACACTCGTCCCTCGTACCACTATCATTGGTAATGAACTGAAAAGAAACAACAACAATGACAATGACAACAACAACAAAATGTACACTATCGGATTTGCGGTTCGTGCCATCAGAGTGACCCAACAAAAGCGACTAATTGCGCCAACAGTATGGCCCTTGCAGCTGATAAATGCCGTTTTAAGTTTAGATATGTTGGACAGCAATTTTAAAATTAAAAATCAATAATACCGGTTTTTGACGTTTCAAGAGTATTTTTCTACAGTGCCGTATGCAGTTCTTGTAAAATTTCCGTAAACAATTTTCTATTTAACTCTAAAGGCACAATTTTGTTGCGGTAACCCAAGGGCGAGTTGCACACTCGTCATGCAAAAGCTCAATTTGTAAGCATACAGACAATTTTCATATTAAGTGGCATTTAGATTAGAACTTTAGGCCGCCGCCGCCGTTTGTTTGAGTTTTTTGCTGCGGCGGCGTGGTTCGGCGGCAAAACACGTTGCAACCACAAGAAGCAAAAACTGCAAACTATAAACTACACACACCCGCAATCAGAATATTTCCTAATAACAGTCAGCTAAATATTATGGAGTTAAACGACAATTTGATTTTTGTATAACAATAGCACACATTAGAACTATAACAACAGCAGGCCAAATTTCCTAAGAATTGAACTCTACACAGCAACAACCGGGCCAATATCCCAATGATTCCGAATAGCAGCCGCCGCCAAGATAGCCGACCAAGCCGCCGGGCTACGCCGCCGCCGAAGCAGAAACAATCGGCGTAAACGCCTAATATAAATGACACAGATCGGGCATTTAAGTGGACAATGGCTAACTGTGAGACTGACCATAAATATACTAAAAAAATAAATCATTTGACCTACTATATTATTCAGATTATATAGGTTTTCGAATTCGTTTTATAAAAAACAGATTATTAAGCGAACCACAGACATGTCATTCATGAGCATGATTTTGGTCGATAACTTTTTATCTGGCTGGTGGATTTGGAAAAATATTACCCAACAACAGTTGTGAACATGATAGTGATGCGAACAACTTCGATTACACTCTTATTTGGTATTAAGAATGGCGATAAACTGGCAATAAACATCAACGATAGCTGGTGTTCATGCTCATGAATGACAAGTCTGTGGTTCGCTTTAATCACTAACGATCGACTTATCGTCGCGTAGTAAAAATTGTAAAACATATTTGGATAATACAAGACGATTTCAGAGACTTTGCCTGCAAACAAAGGCGATATATTTGACCAAGTTGTCCGAGGTTTACGACCTTAAAGATCTGGTTTATTCAACGCTATTACTTCAAATATTCCGCGTCTGCGGGTGCTCATAATCCTAATAACAATTCAAAAAAAATCAGACAAATACAACTCTGTGACATAGTAAAAACTCACCTCAAAGCACTGCAACAATGCTAGTATGCAAGAGGAAATGAAGAACATGGAGGAAAAAAGGTCTCTGTTCTTGTGTTGGAATTATGGACCTTTCAGTGTGTGCTGGTACTTAGGGATCTTCGATCGATACTAATTCACATATATAATATGCATACATATTTGAGATTGTATATATACGATTGATGATCAGCCGGTGGTGTCAATTCAGGCACAATAGTTGAGCATATGATGATGAACTTGTCACGGAGTTCGAAACTAGTCATGCCAGTGAGTATGGTTAACTGAATTGTTTATTATTCCAACAAAAACCAACCATTTTCCAAATAGAAAAATGTTTCTGACCTTGTAAGCTTGTAGTATAACCTTCTCATACGTTAACTAAAAAAAATTCATCGTTGACTACATCATTCCCAAAAAAGTGTAGGAAATTATTGACAGTAAAAGGCATAGAGTGAATCTTACAAGAGAGAATGTTTGACTCATCTGACTTTTCCTTTCACACTCTTCGTGGTGCGGTCGGTGTGATAGAGAGAAGTTTGACGAAAAGTGATATACACCAGGTGGAATTACAATAACTTCTGGCTTTAATTTTTCATGTCATTTTGGTGAAAAACTGTGAACTTTAAATGTGTTTTACACTTTTTTATTCACTGTCTTGTATTTAACACAATAATTTTAACACACAAACCGAAATACCGTTGTTATTATTTTGTTGGTTGTTTTGAACCATTGCCTCTATCTAGTATAATTGAAGCAATTCTTTTCAACATCCAACGTTCATACCACACCAGGCCAAATGTCATAAATTTGCTCAGAGAACTGTTATGTCTACTATACGTATTAGTCTATGGTAAAAGGTGTGATGTTTGGCCACCATTACACAAATTGTACCACCGTACAACGTCTATCTAAATAGTAACAACGATTTCTGTGGACTGTTATCTTTATAAAGTCTATTTAGTCTTTGCGTTCAACCATCTGTGTTGGCCACACTGTTGTTGTACTTCACTTTGCAAGTATTTACTTTATTAACTAAGTAGCACTAGTAATCACTCGCTCTCGCTCGCTCGCTCTCTCTCTCTCATTATCTTTTCTGGGCTTAAGAGTCGCCCGAGTATACACCGTGAGTTGGGTATGGCTCGAGAATTATTCTGGCTGTCGTCTATTACCAGCAACAATAATTCAGTTAGTTTACGAATTCCGATAAGTCAAGTTGAGTTGAAACCCGAACCAGACAGATAAGTGAGAGCTCACAGCCGTCAAGTATGAACAACAACGCACGAGTACGAGGTACATTCAACAAAATCCACAACAGCCATTAGCCAAGCGAGCGTGACGTGAGTTTCATTCCATTCAAACATTCTATCGAAACGTATTCACACATAAGCACTTTGCAAAGGAAGAGAACGTACCTACCTTCCCACCTACTGCATACACGTAGCCAGTGTGTATAGTGATAGTGTGCGTAGTGATAACACACCAACTAATCTAACTTGAGGTGTACTCACGTAGTCTTGAAAGAGTTTATTTTGTTTGTCTACTAATTGTGTTCTCAAGATATCGTACGTACTGAGAAAGTTCTTCTTTTGCGCTTTTTGGCATTTTATTCCTGTCATCATGTTGTTGAGTTGAGTGTGAGTGAGAGTGCAAGTGGAAGTGGAAGTGAAGTATTTGATTGTCGGTATTAGTATCCACGCAAAGGTCGATCTGATGACACATCAAGCGCTGTCTCAATTTCGTTGCTGTTGTTGTTGTTGCTGTTGTTGTTTTAGTCTAGTACATATATGAATGCTAAATTGCATTTGTACAAATTTGATGCGGAATTTATGAAATCGAACGATTATGGAATACATTTTGGAATATCGTACTGAGCTAAATACCGTAGTGTCTTAATGTATTCAACATTAAAAAGTGAAATCATCACATTGGGAACATGTACACACACACATATTGCATACAAAGTATTGGCTTTTGATGTGTCAGCAACCGAAGATAGAAAATGTTATTGTAATCATTAAAAGAAAAGAGAATATGTGTCAAATATAATCCTTCATACGCCACAGCGACCACTTGTGGTTGCCACTTACATGGAATATTGAAGAAGTCATTTCCGGCAATCAACTTCTGGGGGGGGGGGGGTCGATTCTGGTTCTATGGACAGCATTGATAATTTTGCTTGATTTTACTGCTTCACCGAAATACAATCGACCCCAGGTTATGTGGCTGATATAGCACATCACAAGAGCAACAAGTCGCTGTTACTTTTCCTTCATTCAATATTTTCATTGGAAGACAAATAGAAGAAATCCCTAAAGGGATTACAATAGGACTTGTTTGAAATCCTTGACGCATTTCATATGAGCAGAAATCAAAAGTATTTTAAAACAGTTGAAAATTGTATATGATGATGATATAATTAAAAACAGCTGATAGATTCCGGTCGACAATAAAAACAATGGTAACCTAGTCAAAATGTAATTCCTACAGTCCTCATTAAAGGAAGTTATAGCCACTTGCATCTGAATATTGAAAAAATTGCTTAAAACTAAACAGAATTTGTTAATTTTTTATTTAAGAATAATTCGTCCACGAGTTTCAAATTCTGCATTATGATGAAAGGGAAGAAAACTCATTACGCTAATGAGATACCGCCTCTTTTCACAACTCAAAAACATTCTTTCGAATAAAACGCCTTTGAAAGTTTGTATGCAAAATGCTAATTTCAGAATTCTCTCACCCCAAAAGTATAAACATTTTGAAATTAATTTATCTGAAAGATTTGATACCAGAGAATAATTTGTAGTACTCAGTTCAAAACAGGTAAATCTTGGTCTTGCACGGAACGAGCGACATATCCACTGTGTTTAGAATTTCATATCACTAATAAACAGAAAGTTACAGTCTGCACAAAATTGAATACTAATTTACGCCGGTAATTAAATTTCAAAGAAATTAGATAATAGCCAATGGAATTGCCTTCAGTTTGGAATATTCCAAATTAATATTATCTTAGCAGGAACGTGAGACTAGCACTCCAAAAGCTGAAGGAAACTGCCAAAGAGGCAGTTTATCCAAACGTCGTTCGCAAACCTATTCTAAATGACCTATAGTACTGTTGATCCCGTGAAACATATGATCCCGTGAAAGCTTGTGTCATAAGTCTTTGTACGAGTAGAACTCAACAATATCATCTGCACGCATTTCGCCACACGTCATCCGAGGGACAGCATACAAACAGTCAAAAAAATTTGTATCAACTAAAAGAATTTCCACTGCCTCATTTAATATTCAGAGCTAGAGTTAAAATATTTTCAAGATTTTCTGAATTATAGGCTTAAACAACTTTTCGTAACCACAACAAACATCGGCGACGTCATCTCCGGGGCTGCATATAAATGGTCGAAATATGTATCAGTCGAAAACTTTTTATTGTTCCAAAATGATATTGCATAAAATCAAAAGCATTAAATTGAATTATGGCGTCCAAAACTGGTAATCAGATATTTTTGTGAAAAAAAACATATTATAAAATTAAATATGCGCTATGGTGTTCAAAAGGGGTATTCATGTAAACGCGGAAACCTGAAAGCTTGCACGCAAACGGCAAAACAAAACAAAAATTTGATCATGCAAAACGACGAACAAGTGTTTTGTTTCCTTCGGGGTTTGCTCAGCAAATTTAACTGAAAACTTTTCAACATTTGTGCAATTTGTGTTGCATGAGAAAGAGTTTTGTTTTGAAGTGTACTGTGCAAGTTTTCGAGTTTCGAAGCTCTTGCGAGTTTACGTGAATACCATTAACATTTAAGAGGTTGTAGATTTTAAGCCGTTAATAATATTTGATTCAGTTTTCCGTTAATGGTTTAAACACAAAGGACACATAATGTAAAAAAGAAGAATATGTATATACGATAGCTAAGGAAATTTATCATCTTCTGTGGTGAAAAATAATGAAATATCATTAGGGGTTTAAAAGTTACAGTCATTTAAATTTTGAAAATTAATTTTTCAACAATTTTTTATAAAAGTTTGGACACCATACTTCGATTTAGCGGTAATAGTTTTTGCTTTAATAATTGTTCAAGATCAAGATCATAATTATTAAAAAGTATTTTTTCGAAAAATAAAAAAAAAATATTTTTTCGAAAAGATAAATTTTAATAGAAAATGTTTAAAAGAAATATGTGAAATTGATTATTATGGTGGATGGTTGGGAATATAGTTCACCAAGGTCTACTTTTTGTTGAAACTGCTGTCGATACTCGCAAATTCAAACATACACAGGTTTCATAGATGAATCATTTTTGAGGTTAGGAAGAGTTGGTTAAATCAATCAATCGTATAATCTCGTATAAGAAAAAGTATAAAGTATTGATAAAGCTTTTGACTGATAAATAGTATCAGCCCTTTCGATGACGTGGACAATGCTTTATGAGGTTAGGAAAAGTTTATAATTCATACAATCTTCAGAATATATTAACCCTCCTCTGAATTTTAAGTAAGACAATAAAAAATCAATTGCTTTTTTTCTTTAGAGGAATATTTTTCCGTTGATCATCAGTACACTGAAAAAGTTTCATCGATAGTTCTATATTTAATTGATTAAAGTTGCATTGAAACAATGAGGACTTTCCTTGAATTAACGACAGTGTTTTTCACAGTTTTTCATCAGCATTGAATTGAAGATTTTTTAACATGATATTGATGATTTTCTGTAAAATTATATTGTAAACCGTTATGATTATTTTGGTCCAAGTGGTGAACGTGGATCGTTGTCCTCATTTATTCGCCATAATTTGCACGATAAGTACATACAATATACCATACCGTACATACAATGTACCAGAAACTACATACAACGTGAATTTATCATACCATGGATGCATTTAAAAGTGCAGAAAATGTACCACAAAATGGTACATATCATGGTCCATAACGTACATAATCTGCAACAAAAAGTACACACATTTCTTCAAGATTTTACAAAAAGTACACACCAGGAGGACTTTAGCAAAAATATTTTAAGTACAGTAAAATGTACGTAAACTGCCCCAGAAAAATATATAACGGTACTAAAATGTGTACCAAAAAGTACATAAAGTATTATGCAAATAGTACATAAAGTGTACAAACAATACACAATGGTACCTTCAAGCAGACAGAACCGTCGGCGTTCTAGCCAATCGAGTCATGGAAGAATATTGGTGAAAGTATCTCTTTGTGAATCGAGCTATTCCTCGGCTTTCTTCGTCACTTCTCTTCCTTTTGGGTTTTCTTTGGTTGTTGTTTGTCTCCAGTATTCTCTTGGAATTCTGCTTGTGGAATAAGAAAAAAATCAATAATATTTTATACAACTTTTTAAATATTTTGTTAAAATAAGTTACTACCCCTTATATTTACATCACACTTTTCGAAACGTCGTGGAAATATAAAAAATGGAATGGACATACCATAGAATAATACATACGTAGATAAACTTATTCACTCTTCATCGTAGGTTTGTGGAAATGAGAGCAATTAAATTTAAAATTATCTTACACCAGGTGGAGTTACAAAATATGTTCACTTAACTTTGTCCTGTCGTTTTGGTGTAGAACTGAAAAATTTAAATATATTTTGCACTTTTTTGTTGACTTTTATCGTTGGTATACATTTGTATCGTATTTAACACAACTAGTTTGCCACAAAAGCACGAAATTCGGTTGTTGTTCCTTTGTGGATCGCTGTATACTATTGCCACTATCTGGTATTATTGAACCCATATTTTCCACCATCCAATGTTTACTTTCCATCGTACCTATGACGTTTAATTTATTGAGCGAATAAAAGCTTCTACGGTATGTATTATTCTATGGGACATACATTTGTTTTTGTACATTTTACATAAAGCAACTATTGTATAGAGAAGAAAATTTACTCATGGAGTGGAATGCCAACAAAGAAAACGAGTGAAGCGTGTCGTTTCTCTGCTCGCTCTCTTACTCTCTTCGTGGAATAATTCAATACACAAGTAGTTTTCTGATGATGTTATTCTATCTAACTATAGAAATTCCAACCATAGTTAAATAAAATTTCATCAAGTATGTAAAAAGTATGAAATAATCAAATTATGGCGCGGGAAAGAAATGCGGTTGAGTGAATCGCGTCTACTTTTTTGGTTCTCTTCTACTATGGTTGCCAAATTGTGGGGTTTTTTTCTTCTCTAGCTGTACATCCTTTTTTGCATTTTATATTTTTCATACAATAAAGTCAAACTTGGTAACACTAAAAACGATGTACAAGTAGACAGTCAAAATTTCACTTCACTCAAATGCCAATAAACAAAACGAGTGAAACCCTAGACATCCTCTGTTCTCTCTCTCTAACTCTCTTCATTGAATATTTCGATAGTATTATTGTATATAACTATACAAATTCCAACCATGTTGAAGTAAAATTACATAAACTGTACAAAAAGTAAGAAATAATCAAGATATGACGCATGAGATTGAATTTCTAGCACTTTTTGGTTATCTTTTACCAGGGTTGCCAAATTGCGCACATCTTCTGGGCGTCTAATTCTAGATCGTCTTTGGTAACACTTTTATCGGGGTTATTCTCAACCTCTAAAATTATACATGTTAACGTGCAGGATTTCATTTTGTATGAGTTAACGTGTATAAGTTACGAAAAAACCACCCTATTTGAATTTCTTTTGCCTTTTTTGTTTTAAAATCCGATAACCCTACTATTCACTGCTGGACTTAAAGGTTAAAATTATCGACTGAAACGTATATACTTTCTCATTTGTATAGGGAAACGTATGTAGTATGTATATATCCAGCAAACAAAGCAATATTGCGACGACATCGCCATCATATCGCCAGGGAGACAAATTGTATTGCGGCAATAATCATTCTCTCGTCGGGAGAACCTGTGACCCGAAAGCGATACTTCCAAACAATATTTTTAGAAGACAATATGGCAATATTCCCAGATAGTCACTTTGAATGCAATTTAGATATATCACTAGTTTGAACGAAGATATCACTCGATACACTGTCAGAAGATAAAAAGAAGACAATTTTATTTAATTTTGTTATAATTTTCGATTCTGTAATTTTGAAAGAAATAATATTATGGAAAAATATGAAAACTTATGATAAAAATTAAAAGAACAAAAATAGATCCAAAAAGTGTACAGTTTCTGGTCTACGAAAAGACAAAAAATATACTGTTATATTTTAGCCTGAGTATTGCTGAAATATTGCGAGAATGATAAAAGGAAGATACATAAAAATACCACGTGGTTTGTACTTTGTCTAACGATAAAAATGTGATTTGCTATGGGGATGAGATATATATTTCAATTGTTTTTTTGGGGTAGCTGGATGAAAGGAACGAACCTATTCAAATTTTTCCGGTCAATAAAAAAAAAACTGTTAAATGTTATGCTACTCTTGTTTTTCTTGAAATACTAGCAACATTAAATAACATTTCATATTTATTTGTGCTGAAATAAAAAAGTGCTTCAAATTTGATGGTCACTCCAAGAATTATTTAAACATTGGATGCACTTCCATGACTGAAAATTCTACCACATTTGTGAGCGATCTCAGTGTTACCCTCCCCAACTTTGTAATCGGCTTTCACAATGATAACGCGTTCCTCCTTTGCAGACGACAGCTGTCAAATTTGAGAGCTACCACGTGCACAGGAAAAACATGTCAAAAATCGTGTACTTTCATTGGGACACCCTATATGAGGCACTCAGTTGTTGCGATATTTTCTCCCGACAAAGAAAAAACATAGGGTCAAATTTGAGAGCTACCACGTGCACAGGAAAAACATGTCAAAAATCGTGTACTTTCATTGGGACACCCTATATGAGGCACTCAGTTGTTGCGATATTTTCTCCCGACAAAAAAAAAAGCATAGGGTCGTGCAAGCAGCATGATTAATCCATCACACCTCAAATTCATGATGAAGCGCCGGCCAAAAAGCGGGATCATCTTTAAAGATTTTAAAATAGATAAAATATATTTTTTAATGATATTCACATCTGTGATCGTATATTATAAATGCTTTTGTCAAATATCACGAATGTATATAAATACACGTGTATGAATATTCGTGTTATTTGATTGAAATATGTATATGTGTGTGTTTGTTTTGTTTTTAATAATAAAATAAATTAATACATATGTTAATAAACATTCACCAAAAAATATTGAAATACGATTCAAGTTATGCATTAACACTAGAGCATTAACGCTTGTTAGAGCATTAACACTAACTTCTGACTTGACTTAGACCTCACTAGCTAAAGAACTGGTCAATGTATTTCCTAAGAATCTAAATGAAACTCGATTGTAAACTTATTGCGTTACGATTTGATCTAAATAAAAAAAAGTACAAAATCATGTCATTCTAATGAACGTAGATACAATTCAAATTACTAATTTCCATGATGTATTTTAAAAATGGATTCAACAACAGTGAACGTGACACATTAACACATGTATAACAATTTGTTTTTATGCCAAAAATATGATGGAAAACGCACAAAAACAACAAAAATCACAAATTGATGCCATCGTAAAAAACAACAATTTACTAGATTTTTACACTGAACTTATTCCAAAAAGAGGAAACTTGAAATGTAATTAAAAAACAAATTTCGATTTCGGATTTCAGTTCTCCCCATTTCGCTACTACCGTGGCAACAATGTAAATTTTTTTATAATTGAAACATAAAGAAACATATGGTTTCCCAGTACATTTAACGAAGCGATTGGTGAGAGCTTCTCACAACAAGTGAGCCTGTGCGCTTTCTAGTTTAACACTCACTGATTGGGACCTACAGTTTTACGCCGCTTCCGAACGCTATTTTGAAAAGCTTTTTCATGGCTAAATACTCGATAGTGTCGCCGTCACTAAGCGAGGTCCGTGCAGGGATCGAAGCCATGTTCTCAAGTACAAGAGCCGTGCAACACCGACGGCCACATAAATGAATTAAACCAACTTTTATCTCAGTGTATACTGACAGACAGATGCGAAACCAACTTTTATCTCAGTGTATACTGACAGACAGATGCGAAACCTCAACAGTACAAATTTTTTATTAATAACAACAATTTTTGTATAGTATATGCCTTTGAAATATATTATGGTTATATTCATGGTTAATTGATCAATCTAAAAATTAGAATAAATGAGCAATTGATGTTTTTAGGTTGTTTCAGTTTGAATTTTGTCAACAGCCTCATTTACTCAGAATGTTCTAATATTTTTTTTTTCATTTTATACTTATAATATGTATTCTTTTGTTTTCCAAAAATTATTTGAGTGATGAATAGAATGATTCAAATATAATTAATCAATATTCAAATGAATTGATTAATCATCGTGTTGATTTATCAGAATTTATTCGATTAACTGATTAATCGTGATATCGATTAATCAAAATTGTAATTAATCGATTAATCGCGAATCCCTGGTTTGTATTCAAAGATTTCCCTTGGAAGGCTTAGTTTATTTTCTTCCTTTAAGCCGAGTTCTAAGATCTTTCGGGCCAGTAATATAACAGTAATCACGACTATTTTTTTCTCAGTTTCAAATTTTTTAAATTTTTTTACACTTAAAATTCTCTGTTTTCAGAAACTGAACATCAGTTGGCAATATTGGTTATTTCTTATCACAATTTAATTGATCCTTCCATTTTTCTAAGCAGCATTAAAATGTTGTTAGATATATGTTGCTGATATTTCGCATGAACAACTTAGTACCACACCGGCGGTAGACTTTCGTCGAAATTTCGCAGGCATTTGTTTGTGGGGAGTTCCGTACAATTTCACGTGAAATGTTCATCTTAGCACTGGCCTTTATATGTAATAAACGCATAAATATTAGGTTTTTCAAATGATTTATAATCAGCGGATTCTGAAATTGAAGTTAACATTATTTTTAAAAGAAAAATGTTTATTGAAAATGCAATTACCTGAACACGCTGAAAAATTTGTCTTTTTTGTTGTTTGGATGCACATATAACGTGTTTGTAGCTTGTCGCAAATATATTATACTTGTGTTCAAACACATTATGTTTGCTATTCAATATTACACCTTTGAGACACAATGATTAATAGGTTATAATAGTATATATGTATTTGTGACCCAAATTTGGTTTTGTTTGTTAAAAACTGCTGAAAACAAAAACGTAACAGACAATAATGAAACCAAAAACACCTGCTAGCAAACATGTACATGGTTCCTGCAATATGTTGTAGGGGCTGTTATTTTTCATGAAATTGTGCCACATAAATATGAACTTTGTGAGGATATTCAAAATTCAAATTTGTTAGCGGCGAATGGAACGGTTCACTCTACAGGTGGTACACGAGCTATTTTCATTAATCAATTGAAATTGGAAATATCTGTGTATCTGTGTGGTGTATTTATCCTACTCTCTAAAACCTTTAAGGTTCATACTAAGTCCAATATTCCACCCGAAATTTTACTAAATGCCGCTGAAAAATTCAGTCATTGTAGTACTATGTTGTCCACGCGAAATATCAGCAACATGTGAAAAACTGGTTCAAAAGAACCGAGAACGGTTCCAAAAAAGACCGAAAGACGATTCTACAGGAATTGAAAAAGAAACTGTAAAACGGTTCCTGAATCAGAGGACTCGTTTCCAAAGAAACCAAAAGAGTTAAAATTTGGGTGAGGTACGGAAATTTGTATTTTTTTATCTAATTTTATATTCTTATAATAAGATATTTCACTTAAGCCTCTTTGGAACAGCAATTTGCTGAGAACCGGAACGGTTCCAAATACCCTGTTCTTCTCAGAACCGGACTCGACAGAACCGGTTCTTAAAATACGTAAAACCGCACATCACTAGTTACATGTAATCGAATGTTACAATCGAATCGAATAACTGTCATGTATCGAATAACATTTTAATATTTCCAACAAAAATTGAACTACCAATCATTGAGGGAAGAAATTATCAAGGTTGTCAACTCTCATTGAAATTTTCAAAAATTGAAAAACCCTAAAAAAAGAGAAAACTATTGTCGTCGACACTGAAATGTTGCTGGGTCATTCTGCAGCCAAAATAATTGATGTTGCTCGATATTTTTCACACCAACGATCTTAGTATTGGGATTTAGAATACATTTCCGCGTGTGAAATAGCGAGTAAAATTACTAGCTCACTTTGAAACGTATTTGAATTTCATTCAAATCTGTAAAAAAAATATTTTCGCTGCCCTTTGGGTAGCATAGTCAAGAAGAAAAACATAATTATTAATTAAAAACTAAATGAATTAAGTTTAATTCATCCCTATTATGTTAATTAATTTATATGGAGACTTAAGCGATATTAAGCCACTTTAAGCGACGGATCATACAAACTGGTCGACAAAGTACCAATGCTACTGGTATTTTTTGTTATTCCAGCTTAACTAATGTTTCGATCAATTTGTTTGAGAACGTAAGCGATTTTAACTGAAACCGCTTAAATTAGCTTAGCGCCCACAGAAAAGGTAGAAAAATTAGCTTAGCAAGGACAAAGAAGTCAGTCAATTTATCGGGCAACATTCCCCCCGTAACATACTGAGAGGGCAGAAAATGCAAAATTTTTGCACGTTTTGAGTGTAACATTCTCAGAAACAGTGTTCATATTCCGTGGGCAATGGGTTATTCTGGGTTACCCAGGCAATAACGCATTATTATTTTCGTGGGGAATGGGTAGCGATCGTTTACTCATTATCCACAGGATATGCGGAAAATATGGGGTAGCTACCCACGACAATGGGGAATTACTCATCACGATTACCCTTACCCTAAGGGTAATGGGGGAAAATAATTGGTAGTTATCGACGACGATGGGAATTACTCATCACGATTACCCTTACCCTTAGGGTAATGGGGGAAAAAAATTAGTAGTTATCGACGACGATGGGGAATTACCCATCACGATGACCCATTACCCACAGTATAATGGGGAAACTAATGGGTACTACCCACGGCGATGCGGAATTACCCCTCACGATTACCCATTAATGGGGAAAATAATGGGGGTTTACCTACGGTTACCCAGGATAAACCCATCACAATTTTTGCTCGAAAATATGAAAAAATTAGAAAAAATTTCTATATCTCGGAAACGGAGCCGTTTCCGGTTTTCTAAGGGTTTTTTCATAAACTGGTCCAATTCGTAGGGTAGAATTTTTTTTCATGAAATCGCCAAAGTAAGAAAATCGCTTAAATAAAAAAGTGCCTATAACTCGAAAACAGTGCGCCCAATCTCTAAAATAATAAAGTGTTTACCTTTAAAAGAGGTTTTAACCAATGGAGGTCTTCAATATGGCCTTTTTAGAAGAGGCGTTTTACCGATTTTTAATTTGAAAAAGTTTGTTTTATCGATTTTTTTTGTTAAAAAAAAGTGATGCCATATTGAAGACATAAAATAAATAAATAAATGGTTTCCCATTACATCCCATGAAGGGACCGGGGAGAACTTCTCACAATCACTGAGCTGTGCGCTTTCCAGTTTTCACTCACTGATTGGGACCTACAGTTTTACACCGATTCCGAACGGTATTTTGAGAAGCTTTTTCATGGCTATATACTCGATAGTGTCGCCGTCACTAAGCGAGGTGACCGTCGTCGAAAGAAATTTTTTTTTTTTTTAAGGTGGTTGGAGCAGGGATCGAACCCAGGATCTCCTGTACAAGAGGCGCGCACACTACCCATTGCACCACCGAAGACATGCATTGGTAAAATCATTTCTGGATGTAAAAATTGTATTATTTTATTCGATTGGACGCACCGTTTCCGAGTTATAGCTACTTTTTTTATTTTACCGATTCTCTTTTTTTTGCCATTTTTTAAAAAAAAATTCTTCCATACGAATTGGACCACTTTACGAAAAACCCTTAGAAACTGTCAAAATTGGTAATTTTTCCGTTTGGACGCTCCGTTTCCGAGATATAGAATGTTTTTCTAATTATTTCATATTTTCGACTAAAAATGGGGATGGGTTACCCTGGGTAACCCAATACCCATCGCCGTGGGAAACTATCCATTATTTTGCCCCATTAACCTGAGGGTAATGTGTAATTGTGATGAGTAATTTCCCATTGTCGTGGGTACCAACCCATTATTTTCCCCGTTTCCCTGAGGAAAATATGTTGCATTTTTTCTCAGAAACGAAATCGCCGTTAGTGTGCATCGAAATACGTATATATTCAATCATTCACCACAATGAACGAATGAATCGGTCAAAGCTAACCCGCAAATAAATAGGACTTCATGTGTATTCCTATGGGTTCACGGATAAATATTAAAATTTTCCAATATTTCTATTGGCAGAAAGCAAAATAAATATTGGGAATATAATAAAAAAAAAACAAATTATCTCCCACTGCATTTCAAGAAGAAATAGGGGAGGCTTTTGCATTCAGTGAGCTGAGCGCTTTCAAGATTTTACTCTCACCGATTGGGACCTACAGTTTAACAGCGGTTCCGAACGGTTTCATTTGTGTCGCCGTCATTAACCGAGGTCAGAAACGGAATCGAACCTACGATCCCATATACAAGAGTCGCATTCACTAAAATTTGCGCTACCTTTATTTTATATATGCTGGATTTATCCCCCAAGTGTATTGAACCTTCACCTATTTTATCATAATCTTGAACTCATAATCCGTGGATGAATATTAACCAAAGATAGAAAAAAATGCAAGTTAATTTGTTTCATTTTCAGACTTTAATTGAATTTACCTTTCAAACATGAGGACTGTAGGTAGACCTGAATTCAGACATCTGGGCCGGAACTCACCAGCTATTTTTTTTTTTGAAACCATCAAATTAAAATTGAAATTAGCAGCTGGAATCAGTTTCATCTCTTGCAAAACATTTTGATTTCTGCTCATATGCATGTGTTTCCGCGTAACATAAGAATACGAGTACTTGATTTTCCTTTTATGACAAATTTATAGATTTCCAATAATTCGAAAAATATTACTGCGGATTTTTTGGATTTTTAAGAGGCCTTAACCCATCTTCGTTATCCGCCTCTGCAGGCAGACCATTTCGCGTTTGTTTTTAAAAAATCTGAAAGCAGCTGTGAGACGTGGGGGATTGGGGGATTGGTTGTTTATGTTTTTTAGAACTGCGTAATTTCTGTAAATCGTGTGTAATTTATGTTACGATCGCAATTGTTATGTTTTGGAATGGAAATCTGGAAAATATTTCAATGCAATCTCAATACCACTTAATGGGAACAAATAAATTGTGTTCTAAATTTTGTATTTCAACTTTGTACTCTGCGCTTGTGATCTCTTGTACAAGGAAGCGGAAATTTTTTTAAATAGGAAAACTCAATAGGAAAACTCAATACATATAGTGCGCGTAAATACTTTGCACGAATATCTTTGGCTTAATGTACATATATTATTCTTCTTCTTCTTCATGCATTTGCTATATGTGGATGTATATATGTAGCGAAGTGGCGCGAATCTCTGACTAAATAGACATTTTCGTTTGTTATACTTTACGCATCGCCATTAACCCACCAGGCACAAAGAAGTGATTCATCATGACGAACAATACCAACCAACACCAACACGCAATGGAGACATATCGTACAGTGTACACACAATCGCATTCGTACTCCCGCGTCTTATCGTCAAATTGATATCTTCTAGCCACGCCCATTTAATTAACTGCTATGGAATAAATTTAATTATAATTAAAACGTACTTAAAGCTACGTCCATCTAGATTTCGTACACTCGAAAAAAAAAACCAAATTTAATTCCAAATTGATTAAAACTAAGAAAACTTGAACGTCGCATTGATCCAAAGACTTTTGAGCTGAAATTAAGTTCCTTTTATTCCTTAGATTTACGAAACCATATGTGTCCAAAACGGGAAAATATTTCATTAAATAAAGTATGTACAAGTTTCCTTAACAGCTGTTCCCTCTAATAATTACATGTGTATATCCTCAAAAGGAGGAACATTTTCTTTCAGAAGTGCTATGAAGTCTATCTATTGAGTCAATTTTTTCATCAGTTTAAGTTCATTTGTTACTTAAATTAAGCACGAATGGACTTAAAATGAAGAAACTCTTCATCGAATAAGTCCCGAACTTTCTTGCACATAGTCTGCTTGTGGTAAGTACTCGTATATATTTCTTCATGTGTACAGAAATTTTCTTTCAGACTAGGGAACAATCAAGTCAATTGTTTACTCGAGTTACATAAGTACGTTACTTGTTAAAATGTAAGGAAACGAACTTCAAACAAAAAAATACTGCATTAGTTGTCTTGAAAATGTATTACCAATTATTATAAGGCCAGGTGATATGGGGGTACAATCTCCTTAACTTCGCTATATACTCTGTTGTGCACTCTCTACTTGTATCATAACTATCATCAACTAAATGAGAATTGGGAAGGTAATATACAAAATTCTCAACGCTGAATATCGTTTATTGTGACTACAGTTAAGTAAACGATTCTTAAATTAAGCACATAGTAAGTTCAAGTTCAAAGTTCCTAATTTTAACTACAATTCCATTTAAAAGTACTACATTCGTACTTATCGTACTTAACCATAGAGTAATAGGTCAAAATTTCCAACAGCTGTTTTGCGTTCACTTGCGTTGACTGAGGTAGTTGAAACTTTCTTAGAGTTCGAGTTGCTGTTCTATGATACTCTGTGGTTGGTACTCATAAAAAGAACAGAAATAAAGGAGAATGCTCATTTTCTATCGATGCAACCAGCATCAATAATATATATAAGAGGTTGCAACAGTTGTTTTACTTGCACCTCAAATCCGTGGAATACTTGGAAAACATATAGTGAAGGAGAGAAATCATTAATTTTAACAATTTGCGTGTTCATCGAGATCCACACAAATAATTTTACTCTAACATTTCAATACATTTTGATTTTTTCACTGACTACCCCCTGTTTTCATCGATTTAATTGGCAAAATGTACTCTCGAGTTGATGTGTTTGGACATTTGGTTTGATACGCGTAGTGTGCAACCCGAATTCTTTCAGTCACCTATCACCGTTTCCTCTTTGAAAGATTACAAGTTCTCCAAATACTTACGAGTCAAACACTATTTAAACTTATTTTGCTGCTTGGTTTGGTTCTTGATGATTTTCACTCATCTGATGTTTCATTCTGCCCTTCTTTCGAGTGGAATCGCACTTCTGTCAGCTTTTTTGCTGTTTATATACAACAAAAGATGGAAACATTGAACGAAATTCTACATTTATATTTTTGTTTATTCTCGATATTCATATATCTCCATATGTTGCACATTCACAATAACAACTTCAGTTGTGATTATCAAACCTCAATGGCGAAAATCCCATCTTGACGTAAAACCTTGCAATATCCAGAAGTGGGGATCCCTTCAGCCTATCGACCTACTCTTACTTAGTCTATGTTAACATCATTCTACAAAATTTAAAAACTGAAGTCACGTTCAACTATGAATTAGAGTTGGGCATTTCATAGTTCATTTAGGGTGCCAAAACATGATTCAGACAAACATAATCTACATGCTCGTTATGTCGATTACATTCGTAATTGTAATACCCGGGGACCTTAAGTGAACGAGTTCGAGAACTAGTGAACGATGAACTACTATGAACTAATCTTATATTGAACTCGTTCACTAGTTCTCAAACTCCTCCATTTAAGGTGTCAGACATATCAAACACGAACTTAATCGCCATATCGAACATGTAACTTATGTTCGTGAGGATGATGCCTTGCCACCGTAAATGGACTGTACAGCTCATGGACTACTGAACTCTACTATGAACTCAATATTTTTTATTTGGAATAATTTTTAGTCCAACATGAACTTATGGTCTGTTTTTAACGAATTTGAACGAACGAACGAATCGCCCAAAACTAAAATGTATATATGTAAATAGAATTTCGTAGGTCAAATGAGGTAAAGAAATTTATTAAATGAACATTCCCAATAACACGAATATATAACTCATCCCATGTATATTAATCGTATTATTTACGTTATAATTTAGGCCGATCGATTCGTTCGTCCGAGTTCGTATTATGAAAACAGACCTTTACTTCTGTACATTTTTTTTGATTAAGTACCATGTGAATGAAATGTAAGACGTCAATGCTTGTATTACGAATTTCTTTCACTACAATTGTACTCATTTTAAGGAAATTTATTCCAGGAAAATGAATTTCATTCCTACTTTTAGTCCATACTCCTTTTACGTCTATTGTGATTAAGTAAAAGTTCCTTAGATTAACGTACTGTTTTCATAAGACTTAACTGAACGAACGAATCGGCCAAAAATAACCCGTAAATAAATAGGATTTCGTGGGTCAAATGAGGTAATTCTTTTAGAAATTGCTTAAAGCAACATGTTAAGAATGAATATCCTAAATTAGGGTTGTGCGATTAATTGATTAATCTGCATTTTGATTAATCTATATCCATGATTACGTGATTAGTCTAAAATTGATGAATTCAAATAAACGTAACTGACACTAGCCCGGTCATCAAAAGAGCTATACCACGGAAAAATACAACTCTGTGATATAGATTATAACTCACCTCAAAGCACTGCAACAATGCGAGAACCCATGAGGAAACGAAGAACATGGTTGAAAAAAGCTGTCGGTTCTTGTTGTTGGAATTATAGTCCTTTCAGTGTACTATGTTGATACTTCGGGATCTTCGATCGATATTAATTCGCATATGTAAATTGCAGAATTGAGTTTGTATATATACGATTCATGATCAACCGATTGTTTGATGTTTTTTAAATCTTGTTAGGTTTGAATCTTATCAACAACATACTTTACCTTAAATGTTCACATGTTTCATAGAGTTAACATACATAAGTATATTTTGAGGGAACATCTCTCTCAGGAAATTAATGGCATTAGGCCTGGTGTGATATGAACGTTGGATATTGAAAAGAATTGCTTTAGTAATAGCAGATAGTGGTATTAGAACAAAACATCCAACAGGAAATATATATTTTAAAATAACAATAAAAGATAACAAAAAGGTTGAAAATATTTTTAAAGTTCACAGTTCTCAAATAAATCGACATGAAAAATTTAAGTCAACAGTTCTTGTAACTCCACCTGGTGTAAGTCGAACATCTCTATATCAGACCGAACTCACCACGAAGAGCGTTATATGAAATAACAGATGAGAGAAATGTTCTCTCTATATATGTATGTTTACTTTTCTTGTTATAGCATGTATTTGTATGTTTTGCAAAAATTATTTGAATGATGTATGTATGTATATAATTAATGAAATATGAGTAATCAATATTCCAATTAATTGATTACTCGTAGTTTTGGTTTTGGTTTTGGTAATCACGGTATCGACTAACAAAATTTTAATTACTCGATTAATCGTGCATCCGTAACCTAAATAAATAAAAATAACTCATTTGATGTATATTGTTCGCATCTATTATGTATTTATGTTTAAATTTTTTACCGATTCGTCCGTTTTGTGAAAATAGGCTGTAAGTTCAATTTCCAAATTTTAATACAAATTGACCACAATCGAGTACATTTTTCCTCTAAACAAAATTTTAGAGAATTCAGTTTTTTTTTTGAGTGTAAGTTAAATTCAAACAGAACATCTGTTTTTCGTTTGGAGAAACAGCTGTTTCATATGAACAGTATATTTCAAATCTAGATTTAGCTTCAAACCACCAATCAAGGCCTAAGTGAATACTCAGAACACTTCTCTGCTTGTGCCACGTCCGAGACAATATAGAAACACAACAATTTATATTACATATTTGCTCCCAGCTGTGCGCCACAGATGGTTCAAGTCAATGGTCATACTCGTATTAGTCTTTAATTCGTACGCACCAGTGAACATCCTGTTGTGTCAATCATTCACAACATAAAATTTATAACCCAAGTAAACAAACGAAGGCAAATGGGTGAAAATGTAACACAAGTATAGACACAAGATTTTGCATTGTCTATTTTCACCAAAGTTTAATGTTAACACAGAGTTCGTTACTCGTTCATGGGTCAATCAGAGATGTATTTTTTGGGTACTTTTTTTTAAAAAAAATTTCCCCACAGTAAACAAAGCAGAGTTCAAAGAAACTCGCATAATTTTATCTGTCATATTTTTTTAACCGACATCTGTTCCAATAATGTCTCATTTAAATTTAACGACAAGTGTTCACTTCAATATTACCTTAAGAACACAAATCATCTCGATCGGGAACTCATTAATGGTGGTGATCTTCTTTCCCGTATTGCTTAGGTGGTTCTTCGTTTTGTTTCTTTTGGTTTAGTACGCATCTCCGGGGTTAAGCAATACGCCTGCCCGCTTTGGTGTAGTATTGGAAAAACAGAAGAAAGCTAAAAGCAACACACCAGCTGAAAATACAATAAAATAACAAGAACTACACTGATGATTCTAAAATAAAGGCAATTTTTGTTTTGGGTCGTGTAGAGTGGTGATTTGGTTTTGCTTAAGTGTTTCTAAATATAATTAACGTTTCTTTGTGAAGCCTGTGAAAGAAATACGATGTTTTTTACCGACTACGCGGACTCTGACTCTGGCCGAGCGACCGCTGTTCTCACCGCTTTTTTGTAATTATGCCAAACGCAGAGGAGGAGCAGGAAGTCGCACTCTCGGCGCACACATAAACAATATTTGGTGGCCGCAGTGGCAAAGAGTGTCTCGCTTTGTTTTTGCCACCTGTAAAAATCGGCCGAATGAGAAGTTGTGCGTTTTGTGCCGATCGCAACCAAATGAGATTTTAACTCGCAGTATTTGCTCGGGAGAGTTTTGCGCCACACATGGGACTGGGGGTGCTGGGGGCCACAAGAGAGCACCGAGTGCTGGGACAGCGAGGCCGGGGAACCCTAAGAATAAGTGGTGTTCCCGAGTGTGCGCCTGTGAGCTATCGGGCATAAGTGCTCAGCTCAGTCTTCGTCGATATCGTTATCATTTATGTTGTACGTGCGATGCGATACGAGAGTTGTACAAGTTGAGGGTCCAACACGATGATTGCACGTTAGAAAACTGTGTCTGTGATCGATGAATAATACACCGTGTCGCGTTGTCTTTGCGGTTTACGGTGCAAACCAATAAAACGGAATCGAAAAAAAAAACAAAATTATTATATCCAAAATAATTAAATTAACTGCGACAAAAAAGAGCAACAAACAAATCAAATTATATTAAAAGTGACCGAAGACAAACAGCAAAAATTAAAATTCTACAATCATTTTGTGGCAAATGGTAAATCTTTTCAATGAAAAAACAACTAAGAAAAGAATCAAGGAAAGAAAAGAAAAGAAAACGTAACGAAATTAGAACAAAAACCCCATTCATTCATTCACTCACTCATTCATTCATTCATTCATTCATTCTTTCAGTTAATCATCATTCACTTAGTGAGATCAAATGTTTGCTCAGTTATCGCCAATTGTGTTGTTGTTGTTTGTTTTTGTTTGTTTCGGGTTAAACAAAAGACAAAACATCTATCTATCTGTCTAATACATGAATACGTCAACTTCCAAAATGGTATAATGATATTTAAAAATTTATAACAATATAAATTCGTATACACTCGCGTACAAAGGTATGCATGTATGTACATTAAAGCGGCGCATTTGGTATGGAGCTAAGGAAAAAAGTGAAAAAGTTGCAAAAGACATTTGAAGAATTTATTTCCCACAAACGAAATTCGTCATTTTATGAAACCAAAAACGTGTCATGTCCGTAGAACATCCGATGGTTCCAGTTTCAAATTAGCGTAGATGCAACAATTTGTTTTAATATTTTGTATTTATGCACGCAGAACAAGTTTTGGAGGTCATTCGTTCATACTTCGTTTGCAAAATATACCCAGCGTTGACTGGAAAAGTTGAAGAGCTTCCCTCAAATAAGAAAAGTTATAGCAACAAAAAACACTTGGGTCGCAAAAAATATTAGAGCTGACGGTTCCCAATTTGTTTAAATATTTTTTAATTGTACATGCATTTGGGAGTGGTTTGCGGCAAAATAAATAATTTTGCCGTAAAACGTTGAAATGTTTCCTCCAATAAAATACGTTTATAGCAACAAAATCCACTCGCTGTAATCAATATTAGGGCCGACGGGTCCAGGTTAAAAGAGGAGAGAAATCCCGAAAAATTAAATCTTCAATTAGTGGCATAATTGAACAAGACGGTCACTGGCCTAGAACGCTAAGGCGCTGGTGAGAAGTTTCACAATCTACGAAACGATCCTCCGCCAATGTGAATTTCAATCCCAATTCCGACTGTTTAATTTTTTCACTAATTGCAGAAAACCCCACTCTGTTAGCTCGAAGTAAAACTAAAAATCTTTTTTTGACATTCTGTAATTGTACTCACAATAACATTAGACTGTCTTTTGTTGAAAAAACAATTACTTCAAAATTATTTCGTTTGCTAGGGTGATTCAGGAAGTTCCGGACAAATTTCTCCAGCGTATTCCTTGGCTCATTTCATGAAGAAATGTCCACTAGGACCATGTCCGAAAATGCAAGGGTGCGAAATGGCAGCGGGTTCAAAATTTTCGGATTGTCGGTCGGAGGGTAGTAGGGTAAAGTTGCTAACATCTGAGCCAGTGGCCGGATTGTTGGAAAGGTTTCAGAATCAATAAAAAAATTAGAAAAAAGTTGCATTTCAGTAAAATGGTCAAAACGTTGGAACGGTAAGACCTCTGGGCTTCGTTTAGATCATTTCGGAAAGCTCTGGAGTTAGCAACTTTACCCTACTACCCTCCCACCGCAAATCCGAAAATTTTGAACCCGCTGCCATTTCGCACCCTTACATTTTTGGACATGGTCCTAGTGGACTTTTCTTCATGAAATGAGCCAAGGAATACTCTGAAGAAATTTGTCCGGAACTTCCTGAATCGCCCTGCATACCCAGCGTTGACCGCAAAACTTGAAATGTTTCCCAAAAAAAAAAAAACGTTCATAGCAAGAAACACTTTTGCGCAAAACTAAATAGTTTGGTTCGTGTACCCAGAGTTCACCTCAAAAGTTAAAACGTTTCCACCAAAAATAAAATAAGATTAAAACGAAGAAAATTAATAAGATGATTATTTTTGTATACATACAACTTATTAGCTCGCATATGGGCATTTCCAGAGAAAGTGCCGCCCTATGTCACATCACGTCACCCTCGTTATTTGGCTATATTTTATGACCATGTGGTTCGATTGTTTTCTATTCTTTTCCTAAATACAGAATGTAAGTAACTACATATTTATTCAAATAAAATAACACAATCAAACAAACTGGTCCTAAAATATAAGTAATTATCGAGAGTGACGTGATGTGACAAAAGGTTGACCTTTCTGTGGAAATGCCCATATTCAAAATGAAAACTTAACTAAGGGCTATCAGCTGACTAACGGTTTTTAATTCATAACACTTCAACTAGACTGTATTCAACGAGAAGAAGCGAAGCTAAAGAATGCATGCTAATTTTTGACGAACAGCTGTCGTTTTACTAACAACAATCTGACAATCAGGGTTGCATTCCTCTAAAACGAACATGTTCATATTAGAGTTAGACGGCAGATAGGAAACTGATATGAATAAACTCTTGTCTAACTTGTGACTAAGCCTAAAAAGCATTCTAGTTAGACACTAGTTGTACGGAGCGTACATTCAGTGACTAACCTTTCGTTATGAATAAATACAAAAATATTTTCCCATTACATCCCATAAAGGGATAGGGGACAGCTTCTCACGATCACTGAGCTGCGCGCTTTCCAGTTAATTGGGACCTACTGTTTTACACCAGTTCCGAACGGGTTTTTAAGAAGCTATTTCATGGCTTATTACTCGATAGTGTCGCCGTCACTAAACGAGGTTGCCGTCGTAGAAAAAAGTGGAAGGTGGTCACAGCAGGGATCAAACCCACGTTCTCTCGCACAACATCCGCGCACACTACCGTTCCACCACCGACGGCAACTTTAGTTATGAATACGGAGGTAAAAATTTTAATGTATTTGAATTTTATTTGAAATTGAATTTCCACGCGTGTCCGCCCGCCCAGCTATTGCAGCCATTGCTCGAAGATGAACAATACCTTAACATCTGGATGTCTTTGTTTGTTTTTGTTGCAAGGAAAAATAATAATTCTAGAGAGATATCGTTTTCACAAAAGTAAATTATTACAATTTTGGGTAAAATCAAAGTGCGTTTAAAACAATAGAAACTACGGTTACGATAAACGGTTTTTATTTTGGGGATTGGATGGGAATGTTTAAATTGTTACGGCCAAGGGTGGTTATTCCAGGTAACGAAATATTTTAACGGCAAAGGTTATTTTTTGAGGCAAACGGCTTCCAAGCGTCTTTTTTTCTTTACGTAGACGTAAATTAACCATTCACCGCATTGTAAAGGGCGCCCCAAAATTACGCAAGACTGAATTGTAATTGCATTATGCTCGGGATGTATGACAAGTGGCATCGTTTTGATGAAACCACATGTTGTCCACATTCAAATCATTAAATTTAGGAACAACCAGATTATCATGTCGCGACAGAGCTCCATTAACTATAGAGTTGGGTAGTTCATGAACTATATAGTTCATTTAGGGTGACCAGACATCACGCTCACAAATATAATAAAGTACACATGTTCGATACGGCGAGTATTATGTTCGGGATTGTTATGACCGGACTCCCCAAATGAACGAGTTCGAGAACTATTGAACAAGTTCGACACAAGTCTAATTAACTGTTATTGCCCGCTGTCAAAAATCTACACCAAACAATGACACGTTTTTGATGCATTTGTTTCTCAACAATCACTCGTAAACTTGCTGAAACTAAAATGCGAAAATTTTGACCTTTATGAAAATGAACCTAATCACTGAATTGTTGGAAACCCCTTAATTATTTTCAAAATATTTCTCAACAATTAAAACGCCTTGTTACTTAATTGAGAATTTTTTGCGTGAATTTCCGGACACCCTTTATAAATAAAAAACCCCTGATTAAAAATAACACATTTGCAATAAGTAATGGATCATTTCATCACTATCAGTATTCTATTCTATCAATGCCCTACATTTCTACATGACGTGTATTTGAATTGTTAGTTGTGTTCTGAGATCCACTTTGAATTCATCTCAATACATTGCCACGTTTAAATTATACTCCATGTTCACCTTCATGCCTGCAAGTTTGAGACAATAATAGAAAATTCTGTTTGAATTCCCTGAATATTTCAATTTTCAAAAATCCTTATGTTACGATAACAAAATACCCATTAAAGTATAAAATTCATTAAACAATACATATCTTTGATGCGAGGATCTCAGTTTCATTTGGCATCTGTGCCCTCAAATCTACTGCAAACATATGGAGATTATAAAAGGGCTTTCTTTGTTTTCCCCCTTTTCCGGATTGCATTTGGCTGATCTTTATCCATTATTGAAAACACTTGAGTGCAAATGGCCATAAGCAATGTATGAATGTAAACACATTAGGGTGGCATTTTCATTCTTTATTGTGAAATTCAAGGAGAGAATATTATTACACTTGATATTATACTAAAAATTTGGGGAAAGTTGGACAACATTTCGAGGTCAAAGTTCAAGTATTAGGAAATTATAAATTTTTAACAAACAGTATCTAGAAAAGTACTAATTTTCGACGGATTTTTATGAAACATGGCAAAATGATTACATTGTGGTTATCGTTTATCTGGTGAAAATTTGGAAATTAAATTTCAAAATTTTGAGAATTATGAATTTCTAACAAATCAGATATTTTACTTATAATTTAATTTTCCCTCCAGGTACCAAGTCGTCCAATTTACTCCAATTTTTCACCAGCCAAGAAGAATTTTACCATGTGTCATAAAAATCTGACGGAATCTGGCTTTCTTTATGTGGATTGTTGGAAATACATAACGGGTTTTTCAATAAGAGCGCTACAAAAGTTTTTTAAATAACACAAACCCGGTTTTAGATACCAATGAAATTCTTTATTCCTGTGAAAGTACGTTCGATGCCATTATGTATGGAACTCGATTTATTGCAGAAGTCCAGACGCTGAACCCAATTTTCGACGGTTTTCAAGCATAAATCGGCCGATACTGCTACAATTTCACGTTCGATATTCGTACGAAGTTCATCAATCGTCGCTGGCTTGTTGGCATAGACCATATACTTGACGTAGAAATAATCTAACGGCGTCAAATCGCACGACCGAGGCGGCCAATCGACTGGGCCATTTCGTGAGATAACACGTTCACCAAACTAGGTTTCCAATAAATTGATTGTGGCATTCGCTGTGTGGCTTGTGGCACCGTCCTGTAGGAACCACATGTCCTCCAAGTCCATATTATCCAATTGGGGCCAAACATATTCGGTTATCCTTGAACGGTAGCGATTCGCATTCACAGTAATGTGCCGGTCTTGATCATCACGGAAGAAGTACGGCCCAATGACGCCGCCGGCCCATAAACCGCACCAAACCGTAATTTTTTCGGGATGCAATGATGACTCATGGATTACGTATGGATTGCTGTTTGACCAATAACGCATATTTTGCTTATTGTCGAAGCCATTCAGCCAGAAATGAGCCTCATCGCTGAAGATGATTTTCCGATGAAAATCCGATTCATTTTCAAGTTGTTGCTCAGCCCAATTCACGAACATACGACACTTATGGTGGTCAAGCGGCTTCACTTCTTGCGCCAATTTGATCTTGTAAGGATGTAGGCCAAGATCTTTTCGCAAAATTCGCCACAACGACGTCACAGAGATGCCCAACGCTTGAGAACGACGTGTGAGAGACACATTTGGGCTTTCTTGAACTGAAGCCTCAGCGGCAGCAATATTCTCGACACTACGGGCACTTCTTTGTCTCATTGGCACGGGAACATTTTGTACTGTGCCTGTGGATTCAAACTTCTTTGTCTCGCTGGCACGGGAACATTTTGGATTCAAATTTTTCCACTAGACGCTCAATTGTTGATCTGGTAAGACGATTATCACGACCATAAATTGGACGTAGCGCTCTTAAAGTTGAGGGCATTGACTCCAAATTTCGGTAGTAAATTTTAATAATTTCGACTCGTTGTTGGCTCGTATATTTTCCCATGATGAAATGGCAAACCTTACTGAAGAGAAACGTCAAAAGAGCGGGAAAAAATATGGCGCCGTTTGCTGTCCCTATCGATTTACTTTTGTAGCGTCTCTGTTGAAAAACCCGTTATTTCCTAAATGTTGACTTTGAAGTCAAAGCACCACCTATTAAGTTGTCCAATTTCCTCAACGTTTTTCGCAAACAATTTTTACATCACGTCTCATTTTCATTGAAAAAAAATGCCACTCTAATACACACACACACACAGATATCGCTATTGAAATGACCAATGTTTGTTTGGTGGAAGCCGCCTAGTAGAGCTCTTAATTAATTGCATCATATTGGAAGGGGATAAACTACGTCTGTTTTTCTTGCAATTCTCTAGTTTTAAAGGGACACATGTACAACTCCAAGTACCCAACAACACTAGTGGATTTGGATTTGTTTATCTCCAAGGATACAGGGGCTAGTAAGTGGACGTTCGTTACGATGTTATCTAAGCGGGTTGCGGTAGCAGATTCAATTAGTTTATTTTGTTTTAAACATTTCAAAAAGAACAAAAAAATATAAAAATTCTGTGCTTTTAAGTGATTTAAGAGTCATTCTCACTTCCACCCCTTTTGTTGTCTTGCTGTGTAATCATCTTTCCGACATATGTAGATGTGTTAATTAACCTACACTACACTGAGGTACAAATGTGAACCACTGATTTGTTAGATATATTATTTCCTAATTGCTTACAGATTTACTAGTAATACATGGTACACTCACAGAACTAATTGTTTGAAAAGAGGCTGAGGTTGAGGCAACCGCAAACTCGGCTGTCGCCACCACCCAATTGAGGTTGTCATGACTGAATTTAGTCCCCACAACTGAAATTCTGTTAAAGCAACCTCTAACAGATAGTGACACCCTCTAATGCCGTTGCGATAAACTCTAATGCGGTTGTGATGACATCTAATATAGTTGTGACAACCTCTAAATTCGGTTACGGCTAACTCAGTTGATTTTTCCTGTTAGTGTAGTTAACACGTACAAAATTAAACAGGAAGCAATTAAATGTCTCAGTATTTAAAATTCCAGGTAAGGTCCCCCCATTGACTCTTAGACCCCGTCAACAGATCTGTCAAAACAATATCATATACTTATATGCAGAGAAAAATCAAACATTCTGAACACGAACATGTGGAAAAATTAACATATCGGTTACATATCGGCACGCAGAAAAATCTGCATTTTTGTTGTTTGGATGCAAATAAAAAGAGTTGGTAACTTGTAGCAAGTGTAGTATACTTGTGTCCAAACACATTGTGTTTGCTATTCAATATTTCATGTTTAAGACACAATGATTAGGTTATTATACATTTATGTTTTAGTGCCCCAAATGTGTCTTAGTTGGTCGAAAACTGCTAAAAATAAAAACGTGACAGACAACAAACAAACAAAAATGCACCAGATTTTCAATTCATGGAATCATTGCTTGCAAACAGATACATGTTTCCTGCAATATGTTGCTGGGGCCGATTTTCAGCGTGTGGATGTGTCAGTTGCCAAAACCTTAAACTCACTCAATCAAAAACTATAGAAAAACGATAAAGAACTTTCTGGCGTATTTTAAAATTCCACGTGCAATCGAATGAACATTATATAGTATATTACTATAGGTGCGTCTAGGGTTGTCTTTTCGCAATTGCCCAGAGTCCTAAGTATTGAAGAACTTTGGGTAGAAATCCCTATTTTGTTAACTTGCTTTTCAAAGAGCAGAAAAAAAATAAGTTACACTGTGATGTTAAATATCTCCAATCTATGGCCAATACCAAGCAACTCTGGATCGGGGAAAACATTATTGGTCTGGCCATTCTCTAAGGCGACTTATACGGCATTTACACCGTCGTTTATTGCGGCCAGGTTAGCGATAACCTTGTTCTCTAATCTTTGCCATTTACACCACCACTCAATTTGATATTAAATTGAAATTTCAGTTGGCAACTCCGTACTTAGACAAACTTCGCGCCGAGACAAAATTATCGAAGACGGCGGAATAACAAAAAAATAAAATTGGCGGCTATTGGTCTTGCCAGTTTTATACAAATTTGGGATGTTTTTGAAATAACTGAACCTTTAAATTGGACCAGTCGCTCAAATCGGCGCAGTCGATAAAATCGGCTCACATTTTAAACCAATAAGAGACAATTATATCGGTGGCGTCATGAGCTACAAAAAGATTTTGGTGTCGGCGATGCGTCGGGAAATTTTCGATCGGCTTCCATCTGCCAAACAGTTGATTTTTTGTGTATGTTTTTATTATAGTTGCATTTTTTAGTAACTAAGACTGTTGCATCAAAAATGTACAACAGTTTAAAATGACGCTAAAAATTAAACTTCAGTTTCTACAGATTAAAATTGTATGAGTAATCTTCTGGGTTAGCACGGGTTACCGGAGTTAACCTTCGAAACCCAGAAGACGACCAAGCTAACCCAGAAGACGACTCAAACAAATTTAATCTGTAAAAACTGAAGTTTAATTTGTAACCTCATTTTAAACTGGTGTACAATTTGATGCAACAATGCTACTAAGTACCAAAAAACTAATAAAAACATACAGAAAATATAAACTGTTTGACAGACGGAAGCCGATCAAAAATTTTCCGATGCGTTGCCAACAATTTGTTGGGACTTATGCCGCTGCCGATATAAGTGACTGTCATCAGTTTAAAATGTGAGCCGATTTGACCGACCGACCCGATTTAACCGAGTGATCAGATTTTAAAAGTTAAGTTATTTCCAAACAACCCAAATTTGCACAAAACTGTCAAGATCAAGAGACGCCAATTTAATGTTTCTGTTGTGCCGTCTTCCATAATTTAGCCTCGACAAGAAGTTGATCTATATTGATGAAAAATGCCAGTTTAATCTCAAATTGGGTGGTGTAAACAGCAAAGATTAGAGAACAAGGTTAACGCTAACATTTCCGCGATAAACTGCGGTCTAAGTGTGACATTAGAGCGGCGTCCTGGGTTCCTTTTTGAAAGGTCGATAAAAATATTGTTGGAACTAACTTACGCAAGAGAAACGAATTTTCACGGATCAAAAGAACTCAAACAAATCGATGGTGTTGCGTAAAAAGGGCCAATCTGCATTTTTTTACGAAGGCCGATCTGATTTTGTTTACCTTGTCACGACAAGACAAAAGGGCGAAACTGCTTGGGTCTATCTGCAACGAAATAGGTAGATAATTATACTGCTCGAAGAACCCAACCATAACTTTCTATAGCCATAACCATTTTTGCTACGTTATAATCTATGAATATCTTACAGACAATTGGAAACAGCAGATTGGCCCTTTTTACGCAACACCATCGAAATATTTCCAACTTGTTTTCCAACGTTTTGTTTCCATTTTCAAAAAGGCAATACCCCATATAAATTGATGTGACTTGCTTTCTAGTCCTGAGAATTTACTCTTTTTCTACGAGGTTTTAAGACTTTTGCCATCTGGCAACTCTGCACACACAAAAATTCATTGCGTACAAACGGAAACTCATATACATGTATGTACTTCGTTTGGTGAACGTAATTGCGGCAAACGAACATTTGTTGAATTAAACATATCAATTTCCTTGAGAAATCATTTACGAGACTCGAAAAACACTCGACTTTAAATTAAAAAAAATGTTTAAGAGAAATTAAACAAAATTCCATTAAATGTTTCTTCGTTTATGACTAACGAATTATAGTTAATTCAAACTCAAAAACAAACATCATGAGGAACGAAAGTTGTTTACGACAAACTGATTTTTCGTTGAAAGCCAACGGGTTACACTTCAGGGAATTGCAATTTTTCGATAAAAGTATACCTTTCACATATTTTATAAATACGATCCTTTATGTAGAAGGAAGAACATAATTTATTTATATAGACTTTTTAATTTTTCTTTGCAAATTCGTAACAAAATTTGGATTCCATTTGTTGCACTCATTCTTTTCATAGTAGTTTAACAGAGAATTGTACTAATGTAAAGTTACTCAGCTTGGTTTCTGAAATTTATTTTTAATTGATTTGCCAAACCAAAATTTGTTACGTATGATACATTTATCATTGTTGTCAATTTTGTGTTGATTATAAAATAGTTTCGCCTCAAATGTGAATAGGGTGAATTTAAAAGAGTGTTTAAAGAGATTGAAAAAAAGTGTTTTAAGAAATAATTTTTTTGTGGTTACTTCACTTTTGCACGTGCTTGTACATATTAAGGTATTTTTTAACAAATGACTTTCTCTCATTTCCTTTCTCTTCTCTTTTCTACGAGTTATAGTGCGACAAAATAATAGAAAACCACCTAGAAATTGCAACCCAGAACCAACTAATGCAATAGTTGCAATGTCACGATAACACAACCCAGCAAATGTATGCAAATAAAAACAACGACGGTTGTTCGATAAGTAATATGACAAAATGTGGAAGGCGCAATGAATTCAGAGAATATCATATCATTCACTTTATGCCAGGGTACGCATCGACTTGCACCCGTGCGCTTGCGAGCCGGGAGCCACAGTTCCCAATTTCAACTTGTTAGCTCTCGGCCCACGAGCCGGCTCTGGGTTAGTACTTAGCAATTACTTCATTTGAGCGATTTAAAAAAATGGTTTGTTGGTAGGTCACAAATGACGCTATTACTGGATGGTTCGTTTCCGAGTTATGGCTTTATTTGTATTCCGGCGATTTTTTCTTTTGGCGATTTTTTGTTAATGTTACAGACAACATTTTATTCAAACCCTTCAAGAGCAGGTTATTTTCCCAATTGAATGCTCCGCTTCCGTGAAATTTGTCTTTTTAAAAGGGCTCATTGAATGCGTAAAGGGCTCATCTCAGAAAACTGTAACACATTTTTTGCACTGCTACTCTTATGTTTAAAAAAAAAACATTTCAGTATTTTATGATGCAGTTCAATGGTTAGGTCTCTCAAAAATATTTTATTACATAAAAAATGTTACATCCCATGAAGGTACTGGGGATAGGTTCTCACAATCAGTGAGCTGTGCGTTTTCTAGTATAACATTCACCGATTGGGACCCACAGTTTTTACACCGGTTCCGAAAGGTAGTTTGAGAAGTTTTTTCATGGCTAAGTACTCGATAATGTCGCCATCACTAAGCGAGGTGACCGTCGTCGAAAGAAATGTAAGGTGGTCGGAGCAGGGATCGAACCCACGTACTCATGTATAAGAGCCCCGCACACTAACCATTGCACCACCGACGAATGCACCAGTTTAGTAAAAAACGGATTAGTGTTGAACAATAAATGCGAACAATGTTTAAAAATATTGAAGAACGTTTGGTGTTGAAGTGTCGTGAGTTGTCGTGGGTGATCGTGCGTGATTAGATTTTCTTGTCTCGTGAGCATGCATGATTGTGAAAAGTTGAAAAATTGTCATGCGTGACAATTATTTTACCTCGTGAACATGCGTGATCGTGAGTGAAAATGCCCTCACGCGCACACCTCTAATACATATATACACGATCAATACAAGTAGACTTGTGGCTGTCCCTTTGTTTGTGTTACCTCACCAAATGCCCCAACAGAACTTAATGAAATTAAAAAAATTGCAATCTGTGTACATCCAAATATTTACCAAACAGCCCTCGTACTTAAACGACTTCCATATATCTATCCATACATATGTATGCAGCCATAAGGCCTATATTGTTTACACATACATGTGCACGCAGAGAACAGCACAATGTATCTTTTTCTGTTACTCATCATTTGGGTAAATCGTTTTTTGTTGTTTATTTATTTATTTTTTATTTTTCATTTTTTTGCAAATGAACAAAAATTACAACAACTAAAGCGAAACAATTGCGAGCCCTTCTAGTGCTGACGCGATCGTTGAGCTGAAAATACACGCTTTTGGTTATACCGCGAACGCTGAAGGCAACGCGGTGTCGTTCAGTTCGAAACTCGTAAATTAATATAACCCGATTCGCGTACCCATCATTCACTTGTATTAGTTAAGCCGCTATTTAGAAAATGAGCTCGGAGTAAGTGTTTGATGTCTATATATGTACATACATATGTACACATACATATACATATACAATTGCAAAATCAACAGCAAATTGAAACGAATACGCTCTACGGCAGATGCCGTTTAACAAACTGAAAACTTATCTTGTTCCGTTCCAATCGGCCATAGTGCATTTCCATTCGAAAACGTTCATCCATGCAGTCAGTCTACGGTGCCAAATGCTTCGCAGGCAAAGACGAACGAGCGACGGACGACCCTCTGCGGTATTTAAAGTGTTAAAATTTCTCAGAGAATTTATAGCGAAAGAATTGGGTTTTGCGCAAAACACACAGATGCTTGTCTGTCTATCAGTTGCACCAGGGAGCGAAGAGCCAAATACGTCCACATTAATTAATAAATTACGGCCATCAATTTCCTAATACGGGGTGTTTAACCCGTTATCTACAAAATCCAAATGACATTTCTCTGTTCGCTTAAATCCACATAAGATCATCTCAAATTGGAAGTGAACGATAGATAACTATAAGACGTACTTGGATAAGGACGTCCCACACCGGTTTGAACGACCTTAAGCAAGTACAAGTTTACTAGTAAGTATAATGGTTTCATCGGCTCTACGTTTTTCGGCGCCAGCAAGCGATGATCGAAATAAAACATCCCAATATTGAAATTAATTATGCATGACACAGACTTAAGCATGCGCCCCAAACCAATGCGGATGTCATGCGGGGATCGTAACGCACCCCAAAGTATGTTATTGCTGAAAAAATAAAATTTTTGAAAAAAAATACATTTTATCGGGTGCGCCAAGATTCGCGCACGATAGCCCCTTTGGTTTGGGTCATGATTGAGGCCAAAACAGATAGACAGTTTTCCGATTACTAATAAATTCCTAACTGCATTTGTGCTCTTCCAATAACGCAAGATCCTCCTTACGTTTCCAAATTTTATTTAGACTTCTTCTTTTTTTTTTCTGGAAAAATATTCTGGGGGTTAATTATTTAAGAAACGATATTAATTTCATTTTCGTTTTGTCGGTAGTGCAGTTTTTTGAACACATGTATTTTAAATGGTCTATGAGACAGTGTTGTCGACATAACGCGTATCGTTTGGACGATTATCGTCATACATATTTAGACCCCTGATTTGCAAATCCCGACTACATCAAGGCCGCTCATACTAATATGAAATTGTATTGTACGTTCACTTTTGTACATCCCTGTGTTTGTGTTCATTCGCAACGATCTGGATGATATGATGTAGTGTCGTTTTCCATCAGTGTACCCTGTATTCTGAAGATTGATTAGATGCTAGCAAATTGTAATGTACGATTATGAAACAGCCCATAACCCCCCACCACTTTAGATTGAAATCGTCAGATGTGGTCTGGGAAAGGGGCCATGTCTTGAAAGAAGAATTATGCAGTTGAATGATTTCATACAAAACAGTTGCGAAATCGCCTTTCCATTTTAAGTGCATCACACTTAAAACACGAGCAGGTCAATTGGGATCTCGATGCCAAAGTGGTCATTCCAGACAGAGGCATGCATGCATTCGAGATGCAAAACTAAAGCTGACAAACTGATAGCATCTCGCCAAATTATTCATAGGCACAGAAAGGAGAAGGAACCATGCACAGCGCCGGAAGCATTGGCAAATTCCACAGCGATCATTTCGTAAGAGAAAACAATTTCATGTGAAACTACATGGACGTGCAGGCATATCGTATCTGACGCCAACGTACATATGAATGGGACGTTGATGTTTGGCATCACATTCGAACTGAGTGAGGAATTTTCAAGAAAATCCACAATTATGAAATATTTCACGCGCATTAATGAAACCGAACAGAAACAGAAATGAACAGGGAAACCTAAGGCAGTTGTATCATCTGTGTATTCGTATGTGTCTTGTCTGTTTTCCCTTTCCCACAATTTTCCTATTGTGTTGTGTTCCCCGAAATTCGTGTCACACTTGTGGTCGCGCGCATCTTCTGTTTAGAAAAACGTTAAGGAATGAAAAATATCTAAATTATATCGACTGTTTTTCTTTTACATTTGCCGGTGATTCTGTCATCGGGGTATAAGTTTAGTGCTCACAGCGTGAGAGTGCCGCCTTTTAGTCGATGAAAGTCGAATGGTACGAACGAAACGACGTAAAATCAGCGGAACACTTTGTTGATAATTGAGCAAGCATTTTCACTTTTTCTCAACGAAAGCCAATGGCACCATCTCCACCGCCACTGCCACTGCCATAGCCATAGCCACCGCCACTAATCATCATCTTGTCATCCTTTTTTGCGTAATTGTCTTAATAATAATTCAGCAAAATCCCGCAGATGCGAGCATTGGTGATCGCGATCGTGCTCGTGCAAACAAACTTATGCAAGCAGAGCAATTTGCGGAATAACTCAACTCTTCAAGTTTTGCAGAGAACTTGCGACGCGGGTAATTGAAAAGATACACTTGCAGCCGCCTAGGGAGTAACGCGAGGAGAGAAGGATGCCAAACTACCGCCAGAAAAATCGCAATCGCAATAAAAACAAGAACCGCAACAAACAGCAGCAGCAACAACAACAACAACAGCAACAAACACAAGAACACTCAAAAAAATCGGAAACATCAGTCATCGGCACTGCGGAGACATCAGCCCAATCGCCCACCACCACTGAATTACAGGCTACCACAGCCGAAGAGAATGTCACCACAGCCGTCTGTCCCGCAGAGATTGAAACCTCCAACGCTGGGGTGCCTTCATTAGACGACCCCAACGTCATTATATGTGGCACAGTATCTTCCGAACACGCACATAAGACACGCACTGAAAACGCGAGTGCACCGCCAGAATGTAGTGTAGCAGATGATCAAAACATGGGCAATACCAAATCAAAGACTGTTCAAACTCAAGAGGACGAACAACGCACTGCCGAGGAGGCTCAATCGCAAGCGATTGATCGCCAAGTTCCATCAACGCCCCGACAACAGGCCAAAGTGATTGTGCATCGTATCGTATGTGAAGATATTGCTGAAGTACCGCGTCAGCCTGAATCCGAATCGGAAGTCAATGACAATGACAGTGACAATGCGACGTCATTGCAACAGTTCAGTAGTCAAGAAAGTGTTAGTGCTAATGTAAACGAGCCAATAGTCAAGGACTCAGTAAGCAATAAAGACAGTAGTGACGTTATTGCCCAGAGCAGAAGTGACGAAAGTGTTAGAAGTGATAACGTGAAGTGCGAAAGTGAATCTGACTCGGTAGAAGGTTCGCACGATGTTCCGCAGGAACAAATTAAAGTAATCATACACCAAATACACATAGAAAATGAAAAAGAGATTGTAACATCCACCTTGTCGCCGGTTCATATCGAAGAAGTCGGCGACGACTCCCTCACCGATTTGGACGAACTCAGATCGCCGGTTGTAAGCGAAGTCGAATCTTCGGCCGAGTACGAGGATGTGGACACAGAATCGGATGGTGCAGCCGAACTGTCATCGTCTGCTGTTTCGCAGCGTGAAATACGAAAGCAGAAGCGTTTAGCGTTGGAGAACCATTTCCTGCCGCAGATGTTAAATCCGCGATTCCTTGACAGCATATCAGAGGAGAATAGCGATTTGAGTGAGTGTGGAGATAATCCTTTGTCGAGCGAAAATGCTGCTAATCCGAATGAGCTTAAAGCCCAAAAACTGAATGCGAAATTCCCCAAGAGTTCCCTGGATTTCAGTAGGACACACAAACACACACTAACCTTTAATACACAAGCTAGCCGCGGTGCCATACGTGAAGAGCCATTGGCATTAGCCGTCGAAGCACGCTTTCAGGAAGCGCCAGACGCCGATGAAAGTTGTACGACCCTAAAAAGTTTTCTTTCGCCGGAGTCTGAGTCGGCGGAGATGGTGTTCATTCATTCAGCTTCTAGTAGTTTGTCTGACTTAAATGAAATGGATGCTATCGACCGGGTATCACTTCATTCCGCCTCCTCGTTGGCCTTTGATTTGGATACAGACGCCAAAGATCTAATAAACAAACCCGGCGCAGATCGCAAATTGATATCATCATCCTCCGCCGGCACCATCGCAGTCGCAGCCAAAAGCCTGCAGAGCGACGGCGAAGAGAATGTCAGTAGTAATGTAAATAATTCGCGTATACCGTCATCGGTATCATCACCTGCCATTGATCAACTTGTTTTTTCAAATGCCAAAGAAGAGCAAAATCTACAATCGCCGTCGACGCTCTTCTCTTACGGTTCCGGCCAGCAGAGATTCACAAGTGATGATGCTCAGTGTCTGTTGTTCGACACTCAAGCGCTATTGCTAGAAACTAGTTGCGATTCGATAAATACGACAAGTATTAGTAGTTTACGTGCGGATAAAAACGCGAAACCACCACCACAGGTTCTTACGGAAAACGTTCAAAATATGAATACGGTGCGCGATATACTAAATACGGACAATACACAAACTGCGAACACAAACGGTAATAACAGTGCGATAAGTGGTGATTTTGTAAGAACACAATTTAGTCAGACTTTGCGTGGATCACCACCACCCCCTCCAATCCCCCCACCCCCCACCTACCTTGATACTGAATACCCACCGTTGCCTCTGCTCGTCCAAAACATAGAGCAGCACAACGGCCAGCATACTGCGGACCAAAAGCCACATCAGCCAGCATCAGCACACTCCCCCACTACCGCTCACAATCCCCTTGCCTCCACCCTATCCTCTCTAACACGCCAAGAATCCCAGGACTCGCACTGCTCCGACAGCACAACAGTTAGCCAGTGCACTGAAATAAATGTTGGACCGAATCACAATAAGGCTTTTGATCAAACGTCCTCAATTTCAGATCTCAAACTTTATACCACAACGACAGCGCAACAACAATCACAGCAAAAGCTAGATCGTTCGCCAAGTCCAACGGACCCCAAGAAGCTGCGACTCCTATGTGCCGAAACTCTATCCGCTCTGCCGTATGGTGATGAAGTCCTAGAGGAACTAGCTACTGTAGCGAAAAATATAGGCGAAGTGCGAGCTGTCAATGTGATCAATACGCACAGTAGCGACGCAGCAACGACGACAAGAGACTCCACCAACATGCCTTATCCCCCGCCAGAGTTGCCCCACATCGATGATCTGCAATTGTGTCTGCACACAGCCAAGGACGAGGCTCCTCGGAGACCACCATCACCAAATCGCCCAGAATCGTGGTTGGGTGTGCCCACTACATCCGATCCCAAGGTATTAGTGTGCCTTTCTCCCTCACAGCGTTCTTATATACAGCAGCAACAACAACAACAAAATCATGTAATCACATCAGCCACAACAAGTGAACCCGAGAAACCTGATGATTTGCTGGACGCGCATCAGAGATTTGTAGAACGCCGTGGCTACCATGAGTACTCCAAGGAGCAATTGGCCAATTTGGAACGGGAAAAATTGGCCGAACAGCAATTGCTGCAAACTGCAGCAATGATGAGAAAATTACGTAAAAGTTTAACGCCTCCACCGCCCCAAATTCCACCGCCTCCCGTACCGGAGAAGAGTAGTGAGACGGCTGCAATAGCACAAAATCTATCGAAACGATCAATGGCGTCAACGTCCAGTACCACCACAAACACAATCAAAACAAACACTGACGTCACCGCATCGAATGAAGGAGATAGAACAGCTCGCAGCGATGGAGAAGAGAACAAACACCGCTTGTTATCTATAATACACGATACGAGTGATTCTCGACACGGCCGACAACAACAGAAGGCAACAAGCACGGCAACATCATCGATTGAAAATAACTCAAGGCAAACAGCGACAAGTATTCGTCAACATCCAGCAACACCTCAGCAATCGCCATCCACCTTCATAGTTCCCATAGCATTAACCAACGGATCTTCGACCAAGCCATACAATTTTCCTTCATCCTCAGGTAACATGCAGAGCGTTGAAACAAGTCTGGGTGAAATGTTCCCCACCCTCGGATCCTCCGACATATTCGACAACGAGCACAAGCGATTCTCCAACATCGAATCGTCGACAAACCAGCCGTTGTTGGACTCCAAACCCAAACGCTACTCCTGCATCGAGTCGCATTCGTATGAAAGCAAAAAATGCCTACAAAACGGCCAAGTCGTCCAGGACTATTCCAACTCCAAGCATGAGAAGCAAAAGTACGGTGATGCGCCAGAAACGGAAACCCCTACGTATACCAAATTCCCCTCAAGAACACTGCTCTCCTCGGATGCCCAAATATTTTCAAGTGCTCCGACGCCGTCCGAAAGCACTCAAAGTATTCTAACGGCAGAAAAAGCTAAACCAGATGACCACGAAATTATGTCAGCTTTAAAATTAAACAAGCACTCTTCGGAAACAATGAAAAACAGCCGACAGACGACAACACACACCATGAGCAGCAACATCGCCAAGACGGAAAAATCGGAGAGCAACCTCAGAGATGAAGTCGATTTTGTGAAACGAAACGAAATCGAAGAGCAACAAAACCAGAACGCCAGCGAACGGATGACAGCACTCAAGAGGGGCATGGAAGACACTTATGAGGAATTTAGGCAACGTGCCAAGGAGGCTGCTGCTGCCACTGCCACCTCCATCATTGCGACTAACATGCCGCCAACAGCGAAAGTAACCTCGAATGGGGAAAGTGCTGCTAATGGGAGCAGTGTGATTTCGTCATCTTCCTCTGCGACAACAACAAACAAGACCGTGTTCCAACATGACCATGAAAAGCTCTTCAAAGAATTTGATGACCTATCCAAACAACTTAATAAGGAGTTGGAGATGGGCAAAACACAAAAGGAGCAAAAGGAAAAATCTTCCTCCCTCTTTGACCTGAACCGCATTCAGCTACGCCAAAAGGAGCAGATCGAAGAATTCAACAAACAACGTCATAGTCATATGAAAGAATTAGAGAAGGAAATTGAACGCTCCATGAAGTCGCGGCAGCTCGGACGGGGTAGCATGGAACGAACATTCAGTGCTGATCAAGCAAACAGTCGTACGTACGAGATACCTATTCGTTTGGAAAATGGACACACCGCCTATACAAACGGCAATGGCAATGGAGCTCCATCTGTACCAGAACTTCCGCGAACCTATCAAATTCCTATACAAATGGAGAACGGATCAAGCGTTGATAATAACAGAAGCCGTAGGGCCGAGTCCATGTTCGATTTGAGTACAGAAGAGAGTTGTAGAAAACGTACCTACAGCAACCAGCGGAGAGTTGAGGATGACTGGTCAAGATACGCAAGTGATTTGGGATCCTCGGAAAATATAACCCGTCCTTTTGCCAAAGAAGTTGAAATATGCTATCAGCGTAGGCCTGGAGGCATTAGAGCTCCCAGAATGACAGCCTCCACCAATGATTTGTCTTACAACTCACAGACGTATGACCAGCACAACGCATACAATGTTCGTAGATCTCATGCTCCCATGCTCAACAGAGCTCCTCAACAAAATCGCCCACATTTTGGAAGCTGCTCTTCGATGATCGAACGGGATCCAAATCCCAAGTACATAAGTACCACATCACGACGTGGAGTTTCGCCTGCTCCACAGCCATCAGGCTTCCATCCCATGGAGGTGACTGTCGGCGAGAACGAAATGCGTCAGCGAAGAGCTTCCTTGCCGCGAGAGATACATGAGCAACAACTGAAGTATATCACAAGCAAGGAAGAAGAATTGCGTACAGAATTCGATCGTCTGCAGAATGAGAGACGCCGGCTAATGGAGGAAATAAGTCAGGCTTCCACAATGCCCTTGTCCCAGCCATCGCCACGGCCGATGAGGGACTCCTATCGAGGTATACCAAAGCTTCCAACACTATCAGAGGATGAAGTTTTCCGCCAGCAAATGGCAGAAGAGTGGTTGAAAGAGGTGGCTGAACGAGAAAAGCGCAGATTGCAGAACATAATTAAAATATCGAAGCTCCAAGAGGACGAAGTGGCTGCCGCTCAAAATACGATGCAGAAGAATTTGGGCGACGAGTTTTTGAACCGGGTAAAAGAAAGGCGTACGAAACTGTGCATGCCAGCAGACAGTGATTGGGAGTCCGGTGCTGAATCGCATCCCGCAAATCAGGCTCAGTTCAGTGAAACGGAGGACGTGCCTCTCGTCAAGATATTGGAAGGCGAAAACGAGGCAAATCTAAGGTCTTTACCGCGTCATTTACGCGAGTTCGCAAAATTTTCGAACCATCAACGTGATGAAATCGAAGGCGGTCATCGGGAAGAACATAAAGAAGAAGAACGTTCACAGGAGGCGACGGATAACTCATTTAGTAAGGCCTTCAAAAAGTCGACGGTGGTGAAAACTGTGAAAACTCTGAGGGCCCCAATGCTACCGGAGAACACCGGACAGGGTGAGTCCATCAATACAAGTGAGAAGAATGTCCCAAACGCTTCAGCAAACTCATTTAACACCAATGCCAATAATAATAACAGTAGTAATAACATTGACGACATTGATACACGATTAAATTCATTACTTTCTTTTGGTGTTGGTAGCGTCCTGGGCACCGCTGTGGTAATAGGTTTATCCGCATGGATCGCTTGGAGAAGATTTACTTGAGTGACCAAGCTAACCTACTGCACCACACTCCTCTAGCGCTCTTTATTTCTCTATATCTCTCTCTGTCTCTCTACATATCGAATCATACCATATATGGAGTATCACAATGGAACCTTTCCATACCATCCATGTGCAAATCGATCACGTCACTTGGTGTGAGTAACAACCATTCATTCTGGCATTTACTCGACCAGCTCACTCCCCGACTCATCGACTCCCCTCCTCAACCCACTCTCCTCTGTATGTATGTATGTATTATGTACGTATATATGTATGTGTTGTGAACTCACTCATCTCATTTATTTCGTTATCCTAATTCTCTTGAGCATTATTATGATTTGTCTTTTGTTTGTTCTTTTATTGGTGCCCTGGTCCTCCAGAGAATGCTGATGATGATGGCGATGATCGCAATGATGTCTCAACAACATCTAATCTACCAACGTTTGATAACTTCTCTAATTTGTCTTCTACTCCTCCAACTAGGACCTCAGACACAGCAAACGGCTGTCCCACCACTTTCGATGAGATGTTCGCCAAATCTCCATTTCACGAACGCATTGTAGAAGAGTTTGATAATTACTGGCGTAACTTTCAGAATGCTGGAAACTGTTAGAATCCACCCATCTCCTACGCGGTGCCACGAATGAACCTAAACGACAGCCTAACCACAAATGCTACCACCAATTGCCCTCGCTCGCTCGCTCTCTCTCTCTCTCTCACTCTCTCTCATCCTCCCTAACAGACCCTCTCTAAATATATATCCTCACCACACTCTCTGGCTATAAATAAACATATGTAAACCCCTTCAACACGAAGTCTCTCCACACCAACACCCACTACCACACAGAGTAACTGTCTCTCTATTGTGTATCTCTGTTCTAAGCGCGCCCTCTCTCCCTCTTTATCTACTGTTAATTACAAATTTAATTGATTCTACAATAACATTATTTAATTATACGTACACAATGTGAATGTGATTATTTTGTGAAATACTGTTACCAAAATAAAATCAATGTACTTAAATCTGACAAAATCTAACCTCAAAAATCCTTTCAAATTGTCTGCATTATGCGAACGAATGAATCGAAGAAATGAATGAATGGACGAACGAATGAACAAGTGAAAGCAAATTAATGATCGATTAAACGAACGAACGAATGATCGTATGATTATTTATATGTATAATATTTTCTGTTTCTTTTATATAAATAAATAAATGAAAAAAGATTAATAAAATGTAGATTTGCTCTAACAAACAAAAAAAAAAGAATCTAGATTCCTCTGTATTTGGTTAATAATTTTAAGCTCTGGCATTAAATGCTTCTTGATTCCTTTCGCATGTTGAATTGTTGTCAAACTTTAAATTGAATTCAATCATAACAATTACAATTAAAATATGACAGATAAATTGCACTAGTTACCATTTATACACATGTGTAAATTGTGTTTATATAGCAGCCTGACTACAAAAGCGTAATATCACAAGAGGCAAAGTCATGCTCAGCAATACCGCGATTTCATTTCCATGGAAATGGTCAAGGGTTACTCTTTTTAAGCAAAAAATTCACAATTGCAAGTTTTGAGTTGTTACTGTTTTGTAGTTACGGTGCAATAATGGGTGACTACCACATAACTAGGTTCTACTGTATCCATTAGTTACAAATTTAATCACAGTATGATCTAATGTATCTAATTAGTTCCACATTCAGTCACAAATTGTGAATAATATTATATAGAACTAAATATGATACAATGTGTTTGTATTAGTGGATAGTACAGTGCGATGTCATTGAATGCAACCAAAGAACAATACATTTCAATTTGTACTCCCAATTTTATGGAACAAGTCTTGTGTGCAAATTGGAAATATTAATTTTAAGAAGAAAGTATTAACATATTGTATGGTAACCACTTTGGATGTCGCACAACAATGTTTCCAGTTTAATAAAATAACAAATAAATAAAATACTTGTGCGCTAGTTGCAGTCATAATATTACCGAACTGTTTGTCTGTATATTTTGTTGATAATGTGGTTTTTATTAGATCTGAATGTATTTTAATATAAATTAAAAATGTCCTTATTGTCCTTGTAGAAATCCTAACTGTAATTGAAATCCCTGAGTCTCATATATACACGCTGAACAATTTGTCTTTTTGTTGTTGTTTGGATGCAAATATAACGTGTTTGTAGCTTGTCACAAATATAGTATACTTGTGTCCAAACACATTGTGTTTGCTATTCAATATAACATGTTTGTGACACAATGACTATACACGCTGAACAATTTGTCTTTTTGTTGTTGTTTGTATGCAAATATAATGTGTTTGTAGCTTGTCACAAATATAGTATACTTGTGTCCAAACACATTGTGTTTGCTATTCAATATAACATGTTTGTAACACAATGACTAATACGTTGTAATATATGTATTTCTGATCCAAATGTGACTTTGTTTGTTGACAACTGGTGAAAACAAAAACGTGACAGACAATAAAGAAACAAAAAGCAGCAGATCTTCAATTCACGAAAACAATGCTTGCAAACATGTACATGGTTCCTGCAATATGTTGCTGAGGCCGATATTTTTCAGCGTGTATATTACTTGCTGATATCAGTGACTGAAAAATTAGAAAGCGCCCATCTCACAGATTGTGAGAAGATCTCCTCAATCCCTTCATGGGATGTTATGGGACACCCTCTCATCTATATTACTTGAATTTCTTATAGAATTCCGGTCAGGAGAAATTCAAAATTGTCTTCTAGAAATTTTCATATTTATAGAAATAATTAGATCGACAAGTTGTCTGATAATAATAATTTTCAATAATCGTAATTTATCGAAAATGCCACAGGAAAGTTGTAGCTAAATTGTGGATACCATTGACATAAACATTTCACAGATTGTTAGGGTGTCTCTGGTCTCTGCTATACGTTTAGTGTTCGCCAAATATGGGCTATGGCCTGATTGCACTTGGGTTGAGATAAAAACGTACAAGCAGCCAGACAACAACAAAACAACCAGCAAAATTGTAAACAGATTCAAAAGTTGAAATAGCAGCGATTCATTAAATGATAAATAAAAAGGGAAATTTTAATTAAATTGCTCTTAAGTACTTAAGCCGTTAGCGTAGTCTGCCATTCCACTGGCACAGTTGGATCGCTTTCAATCGTGAGGCAAAAAACTACATCATTCGACATTCCACTTGGGTGAAGAAATGTCTATACTCCATCTTAAACAAATAGTTTCAAACTCATTACCTTCTACCGGTATTGTTGATAGTGATATTTTCAGAAAATTGAATTATTGGTTATTTTCGTCGGTCGGCCGACACACAATTAATTTATTGACCTTGAAATAAAATTGTCAAAGTGGCATCCAGTGTAGGACTACAAGTTTTTATCAAACTCATGTGTAAATTCAGATGATTTTTAATTTAAAATTACATTAATTACTGCATTTCTTTAGAACTCTCCAAACACACCAAAAAACAAACATTAACATACCGAACACGTTGAGTAACATTTTACCTAAACCGATTCACCTGATGTGAATATTAAAATGGATTTCTTTCTATTTGGTTCTCTGAACAGATACCAGACGGCAGTACCCTAGAGCGAACGAGAGTCACGTCGCAACACATCGCAACAAAGATTACAGAAACACGGAAACGCCGACAGCGAGTCCCAGTGCCGTCCGCAGATCCAAGAAGCAAACGCGCTTCATATTGCCTGCGAATCGGCGGAGTTGGTCAGAAAGTGATCTGTTGCAAGAAATCGACAATGAACTAAAGTTGGCAAAAGGATTTTTGTTTCAAGATGGTGGGTGAGCGAAACAAAACCCACAAACACAGAATGTCCTGTAGCTACATGTTTCAATCCACACGAATTGGCTCAATGCATGATTTCAAAATTCCCCACATTAAATTGTACTAATCTTTGTTCATTTTCAATGGACAAGTACTAATTCTCTGGTGTTTCCAAATTAGCAATTAACCGATTGTACTATACCACATAATTGTCAGCTTAAAAACTCCTCTAAAGAATTAATAATTCCACGTTCCACAGTGGCATGATTTACGACAGTGAGAGTGGTCCTCATTAACGTAAATACAAATTCACACTTGGGATAAAAGTTTATATATTTTCCTGATGTAGCTACCTTGTCCCTCAATCGCATCCTTGCTGATAAACTGATTATCAAATCTCTAGTTTAGGATCTCTACATTAGGGAGGCATAGAAAAACCAACTTGGGATTTTTGGAAAATACCAAGCGGATTCTTATGCCATTTGGTTTAAAACTAAAGTTGTGAAAATTTTAGCCCAATTGGTTAACTCTAAGTTGGTCCGACTTCTGGTCAAAGTATTCGAGTTTTGGCATTTTGGGCGTAATTTTGCATAATTTTTGTGTAAAATTTTTCACTTCTCAGTTGATTTGAATGAAAAAAATCGAATGAGTGTTCGAACTCACTGGCGATGTGTTAACACCTTTTTGTTACACGGTACCTGTTCAATTTCTATGAACACATTAGTAAATGTTACATTGGAAAATAAAAAACAGCGTTCAATCATATGATGACGTAACATTGAAATAATCGCCCTTATTCCCGTTGTCGTCGTCGACGTCAATACAATATCGACACCATTTTTATTGGCGACTTGAAGGCATTTGGACAAAAAAATTTTGCGTAATATTTTAAGAGGGTTGTTTTTGGATCATAGACATCAAAAACTTTGTTGTTGTCGATGTGACAATACGTCGACGACGACTACGGGAATAAGGCCGATTATTAATACTTGAAATTATTTAAAGACACGTGCAAGCACATGTGTCATTATTTTCTTGCTTAATACTTTTTATTTTATTCCCCCAAAACACAAACAGATTGCAAAGCAACAGACACATGTACATACATATATTGTTATGTTCATACATACGCTACATAAGTTCTCACAATTTTCGTTGCTCTCTTGCTATCTCATTTCTATATACGTATAATACGTCATTATTCTCTTTGCTCTGAGAGTGCTCCGCACCCACAGAAGGCAACTAATCGCTGCCGCTACATCAGTGTGTGTTTTCTCTCGCAGTCTGACAAACTGTGTTTCGCAGTCGGACAAATCTGTGTTCTCTATAGGGGTGGGTCACCCTTATCATTTAGGGTTATGAAAAATAGATGTTGGCCGATTCTGAGACCTACCTGATATGCACACAAAATTACATACAAAGCGTTCCTGCCGTTTCGTACCAGTTTAACGCCAAACAATCTGTGAACGCAGTCGGACAAACTGTGTTTGGATGTGTTCACTATGTAAGTTTAGTCCCTACCCGCGCCTATAGATGTTAACACATCAAAAATTACAGATTGCTTTAGTTTGACCTGAATATAAAGTGGTAAAATTTGAGTAAAATCCCACCACTCTAGGGGTTCAAACTCTTAAGTTGAAAAATTGTCAATTTTAGAAAAAATTTAAATTTGGGATTTTCGGTTTTTTCCCAAAATTTGTATCCAAATGAAAAATATATTCAACTCTGATACAAATGCCTTCTAGCAGAAGTCTATACGCTTATAATAAGGTATAACACGATATAGGCACTCAACAGTTTCAGGATGATATGGTACGGCAAACTAGGCCATCTCGACGAAAAATCGCCAAGATGGTCTTATAAGGTTGCCAAATCATAAAAATTTCCAAAGATATGATAAAAACATAAGTTATGTGCTCAAACCGATTCTATAAAATCAGATATGACAATTGGTTACAATAACCGGTTTTAGAAACCCGGGTTTAACACTTGAAATTATAAATCAGTTTGTATAAAACTGTTAATAAATGCGGATTTGATTATAAAAATGTTAAAATGTTAATCAAATCGTATAGACTTCCGCTAGAACGCATTGGTATCCGAGTTGAATATTTTTTTCATTTACATACAACTTTTGGGAAAAACCGAAAAACCCAAATTTAAATTTTTTCTAAAAATGGGAAATTTTTTCAAATTAAGAGTTTGAACCCCTGAGTTGTGGAATTTTACTTAAAATTTTTACAACTTTATATTCAGGTCAAACTAAAAATGTGAAATTAATGTCAAATCACCTGAGAAATGAAAATTTTCAAGTTTATACAAATTTACACCGAATAAGTGATGATTTATCCGACCTTTCGTATTGTATTCCAATATTAAAATGTTCGAGCGTTTGGTCGTTTTTTTAATTAATTTTATTCTTCATTATTTCCCTACCCTTGGGGTAGCATCGTCAGGAAGATAAACACAATTATTAATTAAAAAACGAACGAAAAAAATAATAAATTGTGTTTATCTTCCTTACGATGCTACACCCCAAGGGTAGCGAAATATTGAAGAATAAATTTAATTTAAAAAACGACCAAACGCTCGAACATTTTAATTTTTAATACAAATTTACACCAAAAATGCCAAAACCCGAAAACCACAAGGCGGGCCGGCTTAGAGTTATCCGGTTGCGCTCAAGTCCGGTTGGAATTTGTTAAAATTCATTGTCACCCTAATATACTTATACATACATATATCAAAATTGTTTGTGATTCCTTTTGTGGTATAAGTGGCGTATGAGTGATACATTTTCAATTGAAAAATAATCCCTCATACGTTGTTACATAAGTTTAATCAATTTTGCAGCTAATTACATTTTTTTTCCTTGTAAATATTGTGAACGAAACGAAATTATCTTGCTTTTACGAAACGAAAATTATCTTGCTTACAGAATCCTTTGATATTACTCTAAAGAGAATATATCGTGACCAGATTCATTTAAAACGGTGTGTTTTTCACTGACACATAAATTTTTAAGGACAACCATTTGTTTGATGTAAAAATAATTTAAGAACTACCTTATGCTCAAATCAACATAGAGAGATTAATAATTCACCCACTACATTACTGTTATTCATAACGAAATCTATATTTATGCTAAAGCTGCGTACAAACCAATGCGATCTATGTCGTTTTTGTATGTTTTTCATTAGAGTTTAACTTTACCACACAACACTTGCTGTTCTTTAGGAATTAAACAATTATAATTACAAACATAAGCTATTTGGTTACCGTCAAACACCTGAAAGTTCAAAATCACACGGTAACTTGGAGGTTTATTCACCACCTTATCAATCTCACCATCGCAAAAAACGGCTTTTTTCAAAATTGATTTCAAATATCCCCATCAGTGGCAGAGGGTACAACACAACAACTCGTGGGTGGATCGGCAGAGTAGAATTTCGGCTGCTCTCATTTATTTATCTTCGAAAGAAACCATTCACTGCAAATGAAATCGCAACGACTCGAGAATATGGCACGACGATATTCACGTCTTTTGTTTACATTATACGAGTAAGATGTTTTAAAATTCTCTTTCTTTTCTTCCTCTTTGCCATCCTTCGTTTATTGATCGTATTTTTTCGGTGTTGAGAACAATTTCATAGATTCGTATGCAACGAAAAATTTCTACTCAGACGTGACTGTGAATGGCGATCCACGATCGACGATGGTGAATGGGCGGTGGTGGATGGCGGTGAATATTATGTAGTTTTCTTGGGCATTTTCAAAAAAGTACAACGGACGAACAAGTTGAGTTTCGGACGTAAAAGCGTACACAGTGTTAGTTTTGCAGGTTCCTTTTCTCGGTTGATCGTGTTGTTTTCTGATCGTGTTGTGCTCTGCGAAATATGGGACAGGGTTAGTTGATGGGAATACGCGTATGAATAAAATATAAAACCCCAAAGAACAAAAATGAAAACAATTAAATGTTAATTCTATATAGAGTGATGTTGTCTCAGGGGTTTTTTTTGTAAATGTCTCCGAAACGAAAAGTTTAATTGAATCGAATGTCTGTTGGTCCCTTTACAGGGAAAGCCCAATCACCAAGCATGTTTACGCCCAAATTCAAGGCCAAGGCTCCCACGGGATCAGGTAAATATCGTCGACGATCACCAACTACATGTGCCCATCATCATCGTCATCATTTGTGTTTTGTTAGATGTGATCATTTGGTAGTTCCTCCTTTTAATACAAATTTATTGTTCGACTGTCCAAATTAAATGTCAATATATCTGAGATGTCGTCAATCTTACATATGTTTTACATATAATTTGCTGCCAACATCCTCGTTGTGATCTGCCTCATTCACCATCTGGAGTGGAGAATTTCCTGTCCCATGTCCATCGTTAGCATAGAAAATGTATTCATTCTAGTATCGGGTGTATCGCTCGTACATGGTAAAAAATGTATTAATAGCAGTTTTGAATTTTAAATTCAATTTGAATTTGATCATCAAAGATACAATGTCACATCGTGTGTTACATACACAACTTGGTATAGTTTATGTCTCCATGCATATACAAATACATATGTACCGACATACATACATATGTACGTATGTATACACACATGTGTTTGTTGATTTTGCACTAGATCTGCTGATCTCATAGTTATAATTTTGGATTTATTTGATGGAACCGTTTAGTTATTTAATTGATGTGATTCCAATTACTATCAGCCATTCATTTGAATTGTTCTTTAGCTTCACTGATACTTATCGCCGAATATGTTTTAAGTATAACATGAATTTCCAAGTTCACCAATTGCTAATGTGCAAACACACACTATAAGATTTATCTGACCGACTTGCCTGACGCTAGTTAGCGATAAGTAAATTTACATACAAAATTATCTGACGACAGGCATACAATCAGCCGAGTCATCTGTCAGATAAAACTGATAAGGTGAACTTGGTTCAGGACCAAAATATAAAAAGCATGTAACTACCAAAAACGAAGCAATCTCGTTACTATTTATTGACATTGCACGAAATGCTAAAAGATAACTTTGACACATGAAAGATGAATATTTTAGTATATTTAGTTAGTAGTAACTTCGGCGCTGGAAGGGTTAAGAGGTTCCAAAATACATTTGCTTACACCTGGGAACAATTTCTATCATTTTGTGTGTGCAGATAGATTCCTTTATATTGAAAACTTTTTAAGACAAGACGATTAGTTTGGCACAACAAAATTCGTTGTTTGTACAACAAAAGTACAAGATTAAATGTTAACAAATGCCTGAGGTTCTCCATAACTATAGCCCAACTATAGTAAATGTAAGTACTATAGTAAAGTATAACTATAGTATTTTTATTAACAGTTGTAATTTAACGATAAACTGCAACTCTAGTATCTCCGCCTCCGCCTCTAGTAACTCCGCCTCCTGAAAACCCGTCACAACTCCAACGCAATAATACTCATATGAGTGTGTAGATTGGACAACATTTTCTGTTCCAAGAAGAAAAGCATTTAAGGGCGCATGGGTTCATTTGCTGCAGATGCAATATTGCAAGATCGACGGACCTGTCATACTAATAATAACATATAAATAATAATGACAGCAGTGATTCAAAGTATTCGATTCCGTTCGAAATAAATTAAAACGGCATCAGATTAGCGGTGTTAGCAGTTCTTTCCACTTGGCTAAGCAAGGGACCATTTAGTCATTCGGCCCTTCAAGAAATGTATTTTAGACTTCACCTGATCATCATTACACAAAATCTGTTGTTGATCGTCAGCTGAATGATGTTCATTTCGACTTCCATAGTTTAGTACATTTTTTTTTTGTTTTATGAAAATTGGGGCTGTCGAGTTTGAAAAAATTGTGTTGGACTCTATTTTTAGTTAAAATCGTCTTCATTTTCATTTTCAATTCCTATGTTTGTTTGTGTGTGTATGTATCGAATACAATCGAGTTGTTTTTTTTTTTTGTTGAATGTCTGAAATTCATTTACTGAATTTTGTTGTTGTTGCATTTAAACAAAATTCAAAATTACTCTGACTGTTGTTGTGAATAATCTCCAGAATATTTACTATACAGTTGGGAGAAATTGTACTGTGCGGGCACATCATAATCCAATAAATAGATTCTGTGTGCCAATCATCTTTGCGATGGAACTAAATAAATCGGAGGTGCGATAAAATACGAAATCTGCTCGTGACTGATTAGATCATTCATAAAACAAAACAGAATAATGTGGACGACAGCTCGAAAGTGATTGCGCAAAAACAAAGGCATCCAATATGTTTAGCGATCTTGGTGTGTTGAAATTTGTGGGCCAATCGTAACAGGTGCCAATAAATATGGCGTTGAAAATGTCACCAATGTCTCACCTCACACATCCTCTGATTAAGAAAACCTTCAAGGAATTTATATTCTTGCATAAAACACACAACGTCTCTAGCCGCTACGATTGTATACGAAATATGAGTATCCCCTTTCCTTAAAGGCAGGGCTATATCTATATGTATAAGCTCAGCCTATATCCCACTTTAAAATGACTGTGGGCATGACAATATCGTGTTGTCACAATGTGCACTTTGAGCTCCGGTAACGATTGTACTAAGAAAAAAATGATGATTTATCCGACCTTTCGTATTATATTCATAATTAAAATATTCGAGCGATTGGTCGTTTTTTTTAAATAATTGTATTCTTCAATATTTCGCTGCCCTTTGGGTAGCATCGTCAGGAAGATAAATAATGATTGTTCTAAGGCTTCGAGATCATGTACCCTAAACAAGAGCAAGGCTAACTACTAGTATGATGTTACATTCCTAGATCCCCTATTTAGTAGTAACGACTTTATTGCCGAAACTTCAACGACACTTTTATTGTGTATAAGGAAAAAATATATTTTTTAGCTTTCATCCTTTGTATTTGCCGGCAAAGTCCAATACTCGAAATGCTGACACCTCAAATTATTACTAACGTTCTGCTTTAATAAAAAAAAAACGTGTAAATAAATATCTTTTCTGTAAATACAATTCAAAGCCTACCTGCATTTCAAAACACCGCTAAAATGATATCACTAAAAACGTGGACACCGTTTTATTATACATATGTCGTCTTCTAAATCCCATTTCTTGCTGTACATGCAAACAAAACTTACGTTACGCTCAAATGAAATCTCAGCTGAATAAACTTCGATTGGGGTATGCAATTGCAGCAAACGAAATTTTGTGGAATCAATCAATAATTTCCTTTATGATAAACAGGTAAAATCAGTTACGATAACCAAACAACGTTTGCAACAAACGTTATATGGTAACTCTAAACAGCGTTTATGAGTAACGAACTCTCCCACCAACTGTTCTTTCGTTGACCGCAAACGAGTTATAGTAAACCCAAACTCAAAAAAAAACTTTAACGGGAAACAAAAAATGTTTGCAACAAACTACGGTTTTTTTGGTTAACACAAATGAGTTATAACGCATTTACACGGCCGTTTATCGCGGCCAGATTAGCGATAACCTTGTTCTCTAATCTTTGCCGTTTACACCACCCAATTTGAGATTAAATTGACATTTCAGCTGGCAACTCCGTGCTTAGATAAACTGCGCGCCGAGACAAAATTAACGAAGACGGCGGCACAACAGAAAAATTAAGTTTGCGTCTATTGGTTTCGCCAGTTTTTTTTTTACAAATTTGGGATGTTTTTGAAATAAAATTTGATCAGTGAGTCAAATTGGGCCAGTCGATAAAATCGGCTCACAGTTTAAACCAATAAGAGCCATTTATATGGTGTAATGGTGGCGGCGACGCGTCGAAAAAATTTCGATGGTCTTCCGTCTGTCCAACAGTTGTTTATTTGTGTACGTGTTTGTCATGGTTGCATTTTTTAGTTGCATCAAATTATACACCCGTTTAAAATGAGGTTAAAAATTAAACTTCAGTTTCACAGATTAAAATTGTCAAGGATGGTCCAACCAAAACGCACGATGTTAATTGTAAATAAAACAAAAAGGTTTCCGACAATTATCTTAATTTTTTTTATTATGATAGAAGGGTCTATGACAAATATGTGTGAAACAAAATATCGGCCAAATGCTCGCCACGGCTTGGGTGGCACACCTCTATCCGATGGTCCACATTTTCAATGATTCTGAGACATAATTGAGTTTCAATGTCGTTAATGTGCTGAATTATCTCATCCTTTAGCTCTTGAATTGCTCTTGGCTTATTGGCGTACCCTTTTTCTTTTAAATATCCCCAAAGAAAGAAGTCCAACGGTGTCAAATCACATGATCGTGGCGGCCAATTAATATCGCTACGACTTGAGATAACACGGCCATTGAATTTCTCGCGCAAAAGAGGCATTGTTTCGTTGGCTGTGTGGCAAGTGGCACCATCCTGTTGGAACCACATATCGTCCAAGTCCATATCCTCAATTTCTGGCCACAAGGATTCCGTTATAATGCTGACCAAAAAAAAATTACGAAGTGCACGAAATGCATTTTGATTTCATAAAAGGCTTCAACAATCTTAACGCGCTGCTCAATTGTGTACTTCTCCATGGTTGAATTTGTCAAACACTGAAACAACGAATTGGGAAATTAAGTTGGGCAAAAAACTTGACGTTAAGGTGTGACTCACTCGTGCATTATGGTTGGACCACCTTACATAAGTAATCTTCTGGGTTAGCGCCGATTAACGGATTTGACCTTCGAAACGCGTTAATCTTGTTTAATGTAAATGCCGTATTATCAACTTTCGTTGTCATCCACCCGAATTATTTGTACAAAATTGTCAAAATCGTCATCGAAATGAAGTTAACGTGGATCACGGCAATCGTTATCATAACGCAACTACTCGAAGTTGTACTCGATTAGTAATCTGTTATCGTAAACAAACAAATGACAGCTTTTTGATGCGTAACATAAAAAATTAAGTAAATTTCAGATATTTTTACAAAATTATTCCAATAACGCTAATTGAAGTAAAAAAAAACATTCCCGACAATATGTTGAAAACTGTCACTGGGTCAATGTAGCGGTAAGCTGTCAAATGGGTAGTACGGACGTCGACATATGAGCAGGAATACTTATTTCGGATAGAACATATTTAAAAGCATCTTCCGACAGTCGAAAACGTTGTTTAAATCTATGGACGTTAGAGCATTTTGTTAAAATTGCGATTTTATTACTTTTGTTTTCCTTTTTCGATTTCTATTTCATATTGCCATATGTTTACAGCAATGTAAACAATAGTAGTAGGCACGACAAATTACGATAGACTACCGTGATAAAAAAAATTGTCAGCTGTCGAAAATGTTCTCTACATGCATATGAACTATTTTAAAACAGTGAAAAAATGTTTAAACATTCGCGGTTAGGATTCGAACTCACAATCGAAAGTCGATCATTTCGATCTTAGTGGCTCATCATCTTCAACAGTATCTAGGGCATTAACCCACCACACTATCAGTGAATATAATTTATTTTGGATGGAAGTGCATCCCATTGATGCAAGTATTTTACTGGATTTTAAATAAAAATTTATTTTATAACTCCGCTTTCCCTACAATGGAGTTGAATCCAGGCACAATCACTGCAAGTCTGCGTTTCTATCCACTCAGCATGCGTTACGGGGAGACGAACAAACCCTTAACATGAAGATTTGTTTGTTTGTTTTGGTTGAGAAAGGACAGGATCAATTCAGGAGACCAAGTTAGTGTATGTGTGCATTTGTAAACTTGTTTTCTCTCAATGGCAGAGATAATCAATTCATCCGAGTGAACACCTTTGGGTGTATGCGGGTTTCTTTCTTTACCGCAAACGTAGACTATGAGAATTTGGGAGTAACTGGAAGTACGTTTAGAACAAACGAAAATACTTCTACAATAAAGTTTTTTTATTTGCGGGAAAAGCTTGAACATTTGCGATCAACTATGACAAATCTGTAGCAAACATAATATTTGTGGGGCAGAATCATACATGGGGGAAATTAATTACAAGACAATTAAAATTTGTTGTTTAATTTGAATTTCTTGTTCAAATGAAAATTGAATTATGAATTTGAAAGTACTACGACGCAATATCCATCGAAGCCACAAACCTCTACATATAAAATAGTTTAAAAACAGAATAGCCAGCAGTCAAGCAAATGCAAAATAATTAAAAGAATTCCCATATTTCATTACAATTGACATCTGATTCCATAACCTGCATTTGCATTTCCTGAGCAAATGCAAATTCAACATTTTTTAATTGCCATTGCGAAACATGGTAGTTCTTTTTTGCATTTGCATTAGATAAAGTAATGCAAATTAAAAAACCCATGTATGGACAGAAGTAATACGTTCTCACCACTCGAGTTCTAAACTGGGGATTTCGTTACGTGTATGTGGTCGTCGGTGGTGCAATGGTAGTGTGTGCAGCTCTTGTGCATTAGAACGTAGGTCTGATCCCTGCTCTGACCGCCTTACATGTCTTTCAACGGCGCTCACCACTCTTAGTTACGGCGACACTATCGAGTATTTAGCCATGAATAAGGTTCGTTTGGAACCGGTGTAAACTGTAAGTCCCAATCAGTGACTGTAAAAGTAGAAAGCGCGCAGCTCTCTGATTGGGAGAAGCTCTCCCCAATCCCTCCATGGGATGCAATGGGAAACCATTTGGTTGTACGCATAGTATTTCTCATTGTACTTTCCCAACTTATTACATCAGCTCCATGTCATCTTGTTTACTATACCCACAACGCAACACTGTGTGTGCGCCTGTTGGGATGGGTTCGACAACGAGGTGGGTCACACCCCACCAATTTGATTAAGAGACTGTGACATAAGTTTCTATGTTTTTGGTCAATTTGGCAATATCACCATATTTAAATATGGACTAAGTATTTGCAATAAGAAGCTATTAATGGCAACCGAACGCCACTATTGAACATTTGCCTATGCGAGTCCGATTGCCAGTCAGTCACTCAGCCATTTCGCCGTTTATCCATTTAGCCCGTCAGTCCAGTTGGAGAAAGAAAGAAACGAAAATTTGTACATTCGCTCGTTATTCAATTGAAGTGAACCTTTGCGTTTTGGGTTTATTTGCCATTATTGTTCCCCGTTGGTTGTATTGTCGTGGACACACCTTGTCCACACCTTAAGTGATGCCAACCAGTCTGCCCATCACCCATCAGGGGGGTGGGTGGAATTTGAGGTGAATGCTGCTATTGATACCAGCACTGACTGTGAGTTAGTAAAGCATATTTGTCTTTCGGAATACTCAAATGGGACAGCATTTGAGGGAAGGAATCAAAAGCTTTACGTTTGATTTGCTTTATAGCGACTTTATGTCATGCGTTTTTAACATCTACACTCGAACTGAAATCAATGGTAATTTATTCGATTTTTAGATCAGACGTATAAAATATTCAGGGGGTTTCAATCAATATCGCGTAGTTGACATTGGTGGCCTGGTTAAATTGCACAGTGGTTTGAAGACATTTAGTTGTGCTACAGAGCAGGAATATATGTAAGTCAATTTTCACACAACCACCCTCCGGCACTCATTAGTAGCAACTAAACCGGAGAAATATAAAAATACATCTATCTACGATGAATTTCACTCATTTGGACAAGAAGAGACATCGGTTCATAAATGAAGATCTAGAGACTGTAAGGGAAAACTTCTCAGTATATGCTGGGGCAAGAGCATAAGTCGTGTTAGCTACTATTTTGGGTGATTTATTAATTAATCTTGGAGCTTGCAAGTCATCATTGCATTGCAGGACATTGTATATTTTGAATAGTATACAACCGAACGACTAGCCAACAATTGGGATTTCCGATTGCGCTATTTGCCGCGGCTCATATGCAGTCCGCCCCAATCGCTTTAAAATTCAGGTCATTCGTTCCCGATTTCAACTTGAAACTTGGGCACTTGTGATGTCCGTCAACAACCCATGACTTGCATTCGTCGAGTGTAATGTGCTGTTTGTATAGACCGGAAGTTAATATAATTATTCAATTTAGGTTGCATTGTGATATCAGAATCAGAGTGAGCTAAAAACGGGGTGAGACACAAATATCACTCATCGTTTTGCTTCCTCCTCCGCCATAGAAACGATGCCACTCCAACACTGCGTAGAAGAGCTGTCAAATGTTTCCTAAATATCGACACGGCTTCTGATGAATTCGATTCAATTCGATCGCCAATAATGCACATACTGGATGAGTTCTAGAGGGGCGTTTATGTTCAGCCTGAATCACAAACGTATGTTGCTGCTTTGTTGCGCTCGCAATAGGAACACAAGAACATTGTTTGTATGTACGTTCATTTCTTTCGCTGGGTGTGTTGCAGTGGACGTCGTCGTCGTTGTCGTCGTCATTGCCGGCGCCGTCGTTGTAGCTAAGCTGTTTGTATATGGTGTGGAGAACAAGCCCGTTTTAATCTTTTGTCAATGTCGATTGTTATTGTTATTGGCCGATTGCAGGGGGGCTGTGTATGTGGAAAGAACGGCAGAGCACCAGCAGCTGCCATGCGTAAAGCGTTAGTAGTGACACGCTGGAAAGTTCAGTTGTTACTTAGCATCAACGGAGTCAGCAACTCTGACACGGTATTCTGTGAAACAACATCGGTCAAACGCAGTTCAGCCAAAGGACACCCACCAATCGAACCAACAAGTGAGCGAGCAACTTTCACGCACGGAATTCACCATCTGCACCCAACTATCATACGATACACCTCTAGAACAACTCGAATCGCAATGAACAAGTGTCATTCCAGTGAAAGCCATCCCTTTATCACCACCACCCACTGCATATCGTACAGCACCCACTGCAACATCCTTGAATTTGAATATAAAACATTACACTATGCACCGAATGTGAATCTGAATTCACCGTGAAACCGAAACAACCGACGTCAGTTGGGACGAATTTCGAACTAGTAAGTGAGTACCGTGTCGCGACGCGTCGTGCCGTGTGTCGTCCAATACACACATGTAGTATATACATGCTTTATTGTGTATGAGTAGTGCATCAACCCACTAGGTATTCATCTATCCGAGTGATTGTATCCAAAGTGTCCGTCCTTCATGATTATACAGATGTTGTTTAGTGCCGCTCTTGCTCCCTTACTGACGTCGTCTGGTGATTATGTGAAATAATCCATTTTGTATTTTTATTTTGTTTCGTTTTGTTTCCAAATCGAATAGATTTCATCTATTATTGTTATTAATTCGCCCGCGTCTCTCGCCCATCCAGACGTGATTTTTGACGACTCGTTTATATTTAGAATGTCTATCTATCGACCAAAAGAACGGGTTTGCTAAACCGCCCCGCAGTTTAACTGAACACTCGTATTACTTGCCGGGGATTGTAAGGGACATACAACTACTACAACTGCAACTAAGGTACATACATACACATGTGTCACTTAATTTCGTAGTTAATCCGGCTAAAATTGAATCTATTACATTCCATTCGTTTTGCTCGTACGATCATTTGTGCATAACTGTGAAATAATTAATAAACAATAGTATTGATCAAATTCGCAAACTGTAGTTATTTCATGCACTCGCAACCCTATTGTCGCTCTCGCGTGAACCGGCCTTTTAGGAAGACGTGGAAACAACATGCTAGACTTCCAAGTCCGGAGATTTTGGTCATTATGGTATCAAACAGAGTAGCTTAGGTTTTTCCTAGTGTCGACGCGAAAATTGAAAAGGAATTAATTAAATGAACTAAAACCAATTTTAGGATAGATGTATAATTTGACACTTTCCCGAATTGGCATGGTAACTTCGCCCATACTCAATAACCGATTGGCATTGGAGAAAATAAGGGTGTCTCAGTAGGAATGCACTTTTTCATTTTAAAATAAAAACACGTATTTTTTGAGATACATGTTATATTTTTGATGGATTGTAAAGAAGGCATATTCCGATTAAGTATGGAATAAAATACATGGGAACGGCGCCCCACGGCTCTGATGACAAGCCATTACGCTTTACATGAAATTTTCCATAACTTTTTCACAGAGATGTGGCTGTATCTCATCGATGACGCGTTGGATCTCGCATTTAAGCTCAGGAATTGTTTCTGGTTTATTCGCATAAACCCGAGATTTAACAAACCCCCAAAGAAAGGCTTTAAATCGCCTGATCTTGGTGGCCAGTTGACATCAGAATTTCTTGAGATAATTTGTTCTGGAAATCGTTACGGCAATAAATCACCAAGCACGCCGCCTGACCAAAATCCAGATAGTTGCTCATTCGTTCTGGGTGCATTTGATTCTCATGGATTGCATGAACATTTTCTGAGCCCCAAATCAGACAATATTCAGACGGACATGCGCTTCATCGGATCACTTTTTTTTGAACAATTTGCATTCACTTGTCTTTGGTCCATCTGCTGGTTTGAGCGCCTGAGTAAACAGAATTTTGTACGCATTTGTCAAAATTTGAAATCATATGTTCGCACTTGCAAATTTGTACAGGCAAAAATTTCTCCAGTAAAAACTTGAAGTTCTTTATGATTGATCTATCAAAATATTCTCTCTCTGGCTATCTCGTTACTGGCTCTTTGGAGGACAGGATCACTATCAAGTAAGAAATATTAATTCTTGTACAAATTATAGTGTTCTCGAACACAAATAATGCCGCCCATCAAACAAAAACAAAGCAATGCTGATTTTATGTAATTTTCATTTTCTCTGCACCACCGCGATCGGTATCAGAGGTATCGAAATACTGTTTTGCAACACTGTATGCTTTTTTTGGTACTTTATGTACTTAAACAATGGCTTCCCGTAATTTTCCATGAAGGGGTAGGGGGACGGCTTCTCCCAACTAGTGAGCTGTGCGCTTTCTAGTTTCTACACTCACTAATTGAGGCCTATAATTTAAAACCGGGTCCGAAATGTAAGGTGGTCAGAGCACAGATCGAACTCACGTTATCATGGACAAGAGCTACACACACAACCATTGCAACACCGACGGCCACACTTTATGTACTTGTTGGTACAGTTTATGTACTTTATTCACATAATATTTTGCGAACTTTGTGGTCGATTTTTGGACACCATTTGCCGAACGAAAATAGGAAAATTGTTTTCTGACAATCAGCCGTCTTGATCATAGAATAACACATACGTAGAAGGTTTTATTCGCTCAATAAATTAAACGTCATAGGTACGATGGAAATTACACAGTGGAGGGTGGAAAATATGGGTTCAATAATACCAGATGGTGGCAATAGTATACAGCGATCCACAAAGGAACTACACCCGAATTTCGTGTTTTTGTGGCAAACTAGTTGTGTTAAATACAATACAAATGAATACCAACGTTAAAAGTCAACAAAAAAGTGCAAAATACATTTAAATTTTTCAGTTCTACACCAAAACGACAGGAAATAGTTAAGTGAACATATTTTGTAACTCCACCTGGTGTATGTAAACATTTCCACAGACCTACCGAGAGAGTGTGAAATGAAACGTCAGATGAGAGAATAAGTTCTTCTATAGTATGTGTTATTCTATGGTCTTGATGAGAAACAAATTCCAAAATAATTTTGAAAAACGAAAATTTTTGAATAAACGTAATATGTAATTAAATGAAATGAAAATGAAAATTTGTACTCAAACTTTTGAATTGTAACAGCCACCAATGACAATGATACTTGAATTTCCATTCCATAAAGTAAAGCGGATTAAAATCAAATACAAATTAAAAGGTCGTGGAGTGGACATCGGTCGATCCCTGCGCAGATCATTTTACATTTCCTTCGACGACGGTCACCTCGCCTAGTTATGGGGACATTATCAAGTATTTAGCCATTAAAAAGCTTCTCAAAATACCATTAGGAATCGGTGTAAAACTGTAGGTCCCAATCAGGGCAAGTAAACAAGAAAGGCTCTGGTTGTTAGAAGCTCTCCCCAATCCATTCATGGGATGTAATCGGAAACGATTGTTTTTAATTAAAAGGTCCCCATTCTTAAAAATTGGAGTAACGCAAACATTTTCCAAAAATAGCCTCAGCTGCACCGAGTGTGGATGTTCGGGTAATCGTCCACCACCCAAAATGTATGTTGCACTGTGTAACTGAAGCTTTTTAACCAGGTCAGGTTAACCCTTCTACAACTTCAGCACCGCCAACCACTTGTAACCATACATATATGTATATAGACTCAACATTTCGCTGAGTAAATGTCTGACATTTGGCCTGGTGTGATATGAACGTTGGATATTGCAAAGAATTGCTTTAATAATACCAGATAGAGGCAATCGTTCAAACCAACCAACAAGAAAACAACCACGGCATTTCGTTTTGGGTGTTCAAATTATTGTGCTAAATTCAACAGAAATGTATACTAACAATAAAAGATAAGAAAAAAGGGCAAAATACATTTAAATTTCACGGTTCTCAACCAAAACGACATGACAAATACAATTCAACAGTTATTGTAACTCCACTTGGTGTAATCCGACCAGTTCCTAACACACCGACCGCACTACGAAGAATGTGAAAGGAAACGTCAGATAAGACAAATGTTCTCTGTTTAAAGAATTACTCTACGCTTGAAAGTTTTTAGTGTGGAACACTCATAGAGCAAATACAGGTATAGATGGAACATCCGTCTCATCTGAAGTTTCATTGCACACTCTTTGTCGAGAAGTACATAGGTGCGATAGAGACTTGTTCGAAGTAAAATGACTTACACCAGGTGGAGTTACAAGAACTGTCGACTTCACTTTTTCATTTCGTTTTGGTGGAAACTGTGAAATTTATATGTATTTTGCACTTTTTTGATATCTGCTATTGTTACTATACACTTGTGTATACATTTTAACACAAAATGCGGTTGTTGTTTTCTTGTTTGTTGTTTCGAAATAATGTCTCTATCTGGTTATTAAAGCACAGCAATTCAACATCCAACGTTCATATGCAACCAAGCCTAATGTCATAAATTTGCTGAGAGAAGTGGTCCCTCTAGGTATATTTACTCTACTTTTCGAAATTATTATGGTCTGTTACCCGATCTCGACTGAAACTGTCCGCGAACGACAGTCCATCACTCGCATTCGACTCAAATTGGGGTCCTTTAAGTTTCAATTTTCTTTTGGCTAGAACATGAACGAAAGCTTTCGTTCGATATCGAAGAACAGGCTGTTAGTTTTCAAGCAGGAAAATATGAATTTTTCCACTTAAGATATCTCTCTCGTAAGACATTATGATATTGATTTTGTAAAAATCATTAGGTCAATATTGCCCTTCAAACACATTGTCCATTAAAAATACCGTCCATGGTGGGTAGTGTGAGCGGGGCACTTGTACATGAAAACATGGGTTCGATCCCTACTGAACCTACACCTTACACATATTTCGTCGGCGGTCACCTCATTATATGTTTATTTATTATACATACATATGTACTTACACAATACTGTATATGACTGTATTCGTTACATGGGATAACTATTTAATTTATTTTTTTTTTTTTAATTTGTTTTTAATTTGAAACCGATTTTCAACAGTTATTTTTAATTTTTCTTTCAAAAAATTCTAAAACAGTTATTAAGTTCAACCTGTTGTAGCAATGACTGATATAATAAACATCAATTTGTGACTAAAAATAAAAAATTTTGAAATAAAACTCATGATTAATCGTTTCAAAATAAAATCTGTTTTGAAAATAATTGAAAAGAGACTTTGTTTTGGATAAAACGCATAACAGTTACAGTCTCAGGTTAAAGTTGACGTCAACTGTTCACTTTGTGAATTCAATTTATGAGGCGCTTAGTCCAAAAGGACGTTTTTCCCAAATGCCGGTACCATTTTCTTTCGTATTCCCACATGATGTGTGGAGCTTTTATCACTTGTGCAGCATGAGGATTTCCCGACCGCTAGAAAACTTTTCAATCATTGAGACGCACGGTGAAAACCATGAAACCCCAAGAAGAATAATGACTCATCATCGTCATGCGATGATCACCACCGTGAAATGTTTTTGTTTTCGTATTTGTTTTTCTTATTTTTTTTTTATTTGGTTTCTTTAGACTTTGGTTTCCTTCTCCTGTTGTTGTTGTTGTTGTTGTTTTCGTTTTTGTATTTCGTATAAGCATATGTACCGAGGTATATACATACATACATACATACTTACATGCGTATGTAGGTATATGGTACCTCAATTTGATGTGCTGAATCGATGCCAAGTGTGTCTTTCTTGCCAATTTTGTCGTATGTCGTATCCGTAGTTTTTTACCACCTCTTGTAGAATTATGATGTATTTTTTGTTTTTTAATTTCTTTTTCTCTTTTGCTGTTGTATAGAGAAGTTTTGTTATTTGGTTTTATTATGTAGAACATATAAATACTCGTATATTCACATGCATATCACTTCATTTCATCGTCATTCCTTGTTGTCCCTTGATATGAGAGTTCATTATATAACTCAAAATCCTCAACATTTACATTCAGGCATCTGGTCACCCAAAAATCAAACGCCCTCCTCCTCTATATCAAATTTGAGTGATAACAAATCGACGCCGCCAACACCGCCACCGCCTCCCTCAGTGTGGACGCCGCAACAGTCGCCGCAATCGACGCGCAAGGAGTATAGGCCGGTACACTTTGAGTCACCGACTTTGTCGCGCAGACACGTCCATTCAACTTCATCGGAATCGCCTCTGCCACCTTGGAACCATAACGGGCCTTGTTACCCCCGTAGTTTTACAAATTTAAGTACTCCCAACTCGGACTATGCCTTATCCCAACCAGATTCATCGGAATTTATACCATTCGGTGTGACGTCGGCAAGCGTTTCGGATAAAATCAGAAGTAAATGGTCTAACACACATTTCTTAAAATCCATCGAGCAGGGACAACGGGAAAGCGAAACTCATGTTGCCAACTAATTATTAATTTTGTAAAGGGAGAAAAGATTTCTACAAACTAATTATGATATCTACAAACTAGTCAATGGCCACATTGATCACTTGGTTCCATATTTGGGGTTAGCCTTTATTTTTAAGAGGCATCTTTCTGACGTTGTCTCTGCTCCAAATTGATTCCTTTGTTTTTGTTAGTCCTTTATATTATCGAAATCACATGAATCGTATCGTAAATAGCATTCGAAAGATCGGCGTCTGCTTCGGATTTGTATACACGTCCCCAAATAAAACGTCTCACCGATAGAGGGCGACCCCTGTTGTGCAAACCCAATGAAGTCAGTAAGTATTTTGCGACCAACATGAGAACAATTATTTATACATACATTATTCCGAAGGAACCACTCTCACTATTAAGTATGCCCTCAAATTTACACTTAGAGAAATATAAGGGGAGAACCTAAATATGGTTATTAGTGCTATTCAGCAACTGGTGCAAAAGTCCTTGCCAAGGAGCAAATAAAAATGAACTGCAGTTAATGTATTCCAACAGTCATTGCATTTGCTCTATTGCAAACACCATTTGCATCGTGTCCTGACAGACCGTATAAACCAAACTCCTTAGTAAATAACCCGTAACTGGAAATGTATTCTGTAGTGCATGCTAGTGATCTGTGTCCAATATAGAGCATTCAAAATTGTGTTGCTCTGATCATATGGTGATTAGTCCAAGCTAATGTTTTAAGGCCTTTTACAGTTTATAACGTTAAGTACGAGTATTTGAGTGAACCGGAAACGGAAAACGAACGTCCAAGGAAAATGGCTCATTTAGTCCGACGCCAGTACGACGGCATCGGACCGACAACAAACGACGGCATGCCCATTATTTTAAGATCGGTAATAGCAACATTTAACTACATATACAAGCCGCCTTACATGATCAAATACCATCTATACTGTGTCTTCTTCTTTTTTTAATTCTTCTTCTATGCCACACAGGAAGTTAAGGAACCTCATCAACATGAGTGGTACAAACGTTTGTATCAAACCATCCACAAACAGAAACATGGCGGTAATTTACCACAAACTTCTTATACGCTTAATTAGCTAGCCGGGCATAGGGATATGTTGACATTCTACGACATCCTCATGAACATGTCGAAGGTCTACTCGATCAATCCGTGATCATGTAAATTACAATTGAAAATTGAAATTGAAAATTACACTGTCGCGAATGAAGGCGAGCACAACCCACACACAACTCAAAATTGAAAAATAAAAATGGGAACCGAAATTAGCGTCACACCCTCTCCGACTCAAGTTTCAGTGTAAGATTGCTATCAAAAACTGGGCTGCAATTTGTACTTGATGAGATTTCAGTCCTTTTTGCAAACATTATACGCTACGCAGCAGATAATTGGCCTTTGATTATTACCCGGTAATGCAAATACTGCATTACTTTGTCTATAAATGTAATGCAGAGCCACACCGTGCTCGTAAATGGAAATGAACACAAACAATCCGGTAATTTACAAACTGGTAATATACTTTATTAATCACTGCACGAAGTGAATGCAAAGAGATGTAATCGCTTGCTTCCAATGACATACTATGATAAATTTTATGGTTTTGGTGTTATGGTGGCCCGGGAATACTGTTACCTGTCATTACATCGGAATCTATTACGAATTGATTCGCATTGATGCCATCCGCTACTGGGTACAAATTGTTAACTCAGAGTTCATTAATCATTCAAGATATATTGAATACCCTTAATTTGGAGGGGGTATCACTGGAGCAGGAGAGGGGTGTGAAAACAAGTAACTTCACCCGGTGACCTAATTTTGGTTTCCTCTACTCATCTGTGTGCGTGAAGACGGTCGTACGTTCGTTCGTTCGTTCACCCATTTGTCACCGATTGTATAATGCCCAAATACATGCATGCATGCTACATACATGCACACATACTGCGTGCACATGTATGTATGTATGAGTATGTTTGTTCCAATTATTGTTTTCTTTTTCGAGTACTAAAACATATATTTTTTCGTTTTTCGGTTTATGCTCCTCCACTTATGGCTACGTTGCGATGCGATGCGATGCGATGATTTCTGCCGCGTTTATACTTTTTATATTAAATTTTGCGAAAATGCACGTCTGCTGCAAATTACGACGCGCCCGCTCTTCTATATCGTTTGTTTATTTCTGCCATCTCCCGTGTGTCTGTGTGTGTGTGTGCGTGTTGTTTGGTCCACGTGTGTGCGTTTGGGTCCATCACTGGCTGTGTCATGCATACAATGGCACACATTCGCAGATGATTATGTGATCCGCTACAAACATCCAAGAGGTGAATCTTAACTATGATCTAATTTGTATGATGCATTCTCGTACTTGTGTTTTACATTTATTTATCCACATACTGTCAGAGTCAAAATATGTTGTACAAGTGTTGTTTGATTGCTTTTAACTGCTGCCTTGTTTTATATTTTTGTCAATCTTAAAGCCCACAGACTTGGCCTTGATGAGCATGAGCTTGGTCGATAACTTTTGATCTGACTGAGCGAATTTGAAAAAATATTACCAAAAAATTGTGTAAACATGATAGTGATGCGAACAACTTCGATTACATTCCTATTTGGTATCAAGAAGGGTGGTAAGTCGACAATAAACATCAACGATAGCTGATGCTCATGCTTATGAATGATAAGTCTGTGGATCGCTTAAGGGAAATTCCAAATATGTGTCTAAAGCACTTTGAAATTGCCTGCAATTTTATTTCCTATGAATAATTCCACATTAAATAAAAATAGATTTTCAGCAATGAAATTATCATAAACGAACAATTAAACTGTATAAATTCAACAAGAGGTGCTGTAATTTAGGAATATTTGTTTTTGCTTATAAATATGGGCATAAATCTAGTTTAGAAGCAATTCTTGCTTGCAAGGCTTGCAAAGTTTGAATGTATAACCGACCATATCTCTGAAAGCCTTGTCCCACCGGATTAAAATTTATGACATTAGAAAGATCTTTTTGAACTCTACAGATGCTGGTAAAAATATTTTAGTGTTTATTAACCCATTGTGGAATATTACAAAAAAAACATTTTATAACCTCATTTTTTTCTTTAAAATTCATATTTTTCAAATATGAACCATATTGTCGCTACATGTTCTCTACACACCGGTAATTGAAAAGATTCCTTTCTTTCTTTCAAGGTATGTAATACGGCTCATTAACCCTTAAAATTGTAGTTTTTATTAACCCATTGTGGAATATTAAAAACAGCATTTTATAACCTCAATTTTTTCTTTAAAATTCATATTTTTCAAATATGAACCATATTGTCGCTACATATTATCTACACACCGGTAATTGAAAAGATTCCTGGCTTTCTTTCAAGGTATAATACGGCTCATTAACCCTTCAAAGACTGGAGATATTTAAAGCCAAACTTTTGTTATCTAACCTCCAACATAATGTGAAGGTATAAAGCTTTATATAAGTAACACAAAACTGCTATGCCGAAGCCACGAAGCCGCTGTTGGACCTGGATCTAGCACAGAGGAAAAAATCCCTAAGCCCGGACGAAGCCGGGCCACGTAAAAAGCTTTATAACACAAAAATGCTATGCCGAAGACGGTGTTGGACATACCCCAGTTGAGAAAGTCGAAGACCGACTACGGGGAAAGCGTTATAACAAAAATTTTATTATAACCTGTGGGTTACACTTTTTTAAAACTTTAATATCTCCGGACTATGAAGGGGAAAGCCTCGAATACTCTCTATTAAAGGCAAGTAAAAAAATTTACTGACACTACGGTCCATTTTTGAAAAATACAAATTTTAAAGAAAAAAGTTATGTTATTAAAATTTTTTTTTAATATTCCACAATGGTTTAATAAGAACTAAAATATTTTTATCAGCATTCGTCAAGATTAAAAATACTTTTCTTATGACATCAATTTCAACCAGGTCGGACAAGTAGTTTCAGAAATATGCCCGATTATACACTCAAGCTTTGTAAGCCCATATCTCAAGAAGTTGGACCAAGCGACAAACATTTTTTTCATTTTAATTCCCGTTAAATGGTACTCGTACATCAGGTGTAAAAAATTTGACATTTGCACCTAAACTAGATTTATTCCTAAATATGTTTCAATGTGACAATTTGATCTTGTTGAATGCAAGTTGGCAACTCTGTTTAGCGTGATATTTTCCTTTTATGTAAGTTTACCTCTTTAAGTATTGCTTAGTGTAAACTGGTAATTTTGCGAATAATTTAGTGACTGCAAACTTTATTATAGAGTTAGCTAGGTTAGATTAGATTAAGGAAAAGAGTCAGATTAAGGAAGGAGTGGCTCTCGTGGCTCTTTTCTGAGTATACACTTAAGCCAGTAAAATAAAAACTTTATTTGAATTCGAAGGGTTTATTTGTCACACCCGTTACGAGGAGTTTAGTAACTCCAATCTTTATGGTAGTGTTAGCTAGATAAGATTAGGTTGTGTAAGAAGAGTAGAAACATTTGTCTCATTTCCCTTTTCTGGGTATACACTTAAGTCTTTATTGTAACACAACCTGAGAGGCAAGGTATTTTGTGTGGACATACAGATGTGTATGTTTACATCATATCTTGATATAATTTAGTTTATATACGTCAATATTAAGAATTATCACATCCGTTACGTGAAAGGCGTGTGACAGTATTTTGAACTGTTTTAAACTACGCGCACGTCACGCCTACCAAACCTACTGGCTAATGTAAGTGTGCCCCCACAAATGGGTCATGACTCATGAGGAGTAGTTCTAATGCTTCCACTCATCTTTCTCTCCTCAACCCAGGTTATAACTCTCATAACTTTAATGTTTACAAAATATTTTGGTAATTTAGATTTGATTAGAAAAAGCTATCGGCCCAACTCATGCTCACAACAGAGTTGTTATCCCCTTGTGGTTAGACATACATATTTTATTTTCGATTATCGTATCTAGAGTAAACAAAGATTAGAGCAAATATTAAATTAGAACGCCAAAGGTTAAAAAATACTTCGATAAACTCTTGTACAGCTATATTTGACTCTAAAAGTAAATGCATGTTTGTGTGTATAGAGACATTGGTAGTTCAATGTATTTGTGTGCGTGTGCATTTGTGTGAGTGTGTGATTGATTATAATTTTATCGGTTTATGTTCGATGTGAAGAGAATATGTGGATTTGATGTTGATGTTACGATGTTACGCTTCAGATACTTGTAGCTAACAATGAATGCTTTCTACTATAACAAATACAACAAACACACATCTGTACACATGTACATATGTACATACTTTTGTATGCAGATACAAATCAAGCGAATAGATTATGTACTACTTTATATAATGTACGATCGACGCTTGTACTAATATAGCTTTTTGAGTATTAATAGAATAGCGACTAATTGCATTTTGATTTCAACAACAAACAAATAACAACAGCAAAACAAAAAGATCAATAAAAGATTTGTTGGTTTATATTTTAATTAATACGACGAGGGTGGTATGAGCAGGGTGGTAACACTAGAATACCTTTGTTTATTACAGTTCTCATGCAATCCTCACATGCATACATGCATCTACTCATACTTTTATAAAACAAACATATACATATACAGACATGTGTACACATTGTTGTCTCATACTAACACACCGTATAAACTGATTCACCAACTTCAAGTTATTAACACCCGCGAAACTAAACTATAGACTGATTCCTATGCCGAACAAATACATATGAGCAGAAATCCAAATATTTTAAATTGGATGAAACTTTTCCTTTTAAAATTTGATAATTTAATAAAACCGGTTGATAGGTTCCGGTCGACAACAAAACAAAATCGGTGTTCAACTCAACATTTAGCTCCAACAGTAGTCCGTCCTTATTTCTGAAAATTATGTGAATATTGACAAAAAAAATAGCTTCTTTGTTTTTGCCATTCTTTATTTAATATTCGACCACAGGAATTCTGGATTATAATGGAATGGAAGAATACTGACTACTCTTGGGAGATAGACCCAGTGTACTTATACATAAAATTGTCATATCTGTAATCAAAACAATTTATAGGCTGTACAAAATTGAATACTGATTTCGCGGCCTTCCAGCTACCAAAAGACCTCCCCTAAAATATTGAAAATATAAAGAAGCCAACTAATATCCAATGTGAATATCCACAGTTTGGCATATTCCAAGTTATAATATACATATATAAATTTCTCCTTTATTTATTTAAACAAAATATAACAATATAAAACAAACATAGGGTTTCAACGAATTCTCTTCATCGATTGCTGTCTCTGACAAGTGATTTAATTTGGTTCCATGATAGTCGAGTTTGACTATATTCCTTTTCCAGGCGCCGCTTCCATGTATTCCATAAATACGAAAGTAGTGTCAGAATTCCAAGAAATGAAGAAAATACCGCCAATTTTAACAAAGAGACAGTTTTTCGCTGACGTTATTCGCAAATATATTCTAAATGAGCCGGAGAATTGTGTGGTCTTATTTAGCCTCTCGAATTTTAGTAAAGTCAGTGTTTACAAATTTTTGCAATATTTTTTTAATATTATGTGGTTTAAAAAAATTTAAATAAATATTTCTTGCAGTGTATTACAGTACATATGAAAGATGTAATAAATATTTTGACCTGTGTACAGCTATGTTTCCACTGAGCGTGTGTAACACATTTACCATGTTGTGAAAGCAAAATCAACTGATTTCTCGTACCAGAATCAGCTGTTTTCGGTCCTAAGTATTAAACGTGTTAAACAGAGTAAGTGGGTATGGTGTTTAAGTTCGTTGAGCACATCCAAGTTTTACTCAGATCCATTAAAATCCCTACCCCATTTCCAAATGAAATTTAAAAAATATCAATTTAGTTTTGAAAAATTGAAAATTATATTTGAAATTTAAAATACATCAATTGGAATTTAAAATTTATATTTAAAATTTAAAATGCATCAATTGAAATTTGAAAGTTCAAATAGATTAACTGAAATAGATGTCTCACTGGAATTTAAAAGACATCAATTGGAATTTAAAACACATCAATTGGAATTTAGAACACATTAATTGAAATTTAAAACACATCAATTGAAATTTAAAAACATCAATTGCAATTGAAATTTAAAAATTTAAGTTGAAATTTAAAAATGATCTACCCATTTTATGTATTATAATTTTAAGTTTCAATTGATGAATTTTAAATTGCATTTGATGTTTTTGTAAATTCAATTGATGTTTTTAAAACCTCAATTGATGTATTTCAAAATTGAAATAGAATTTTTAAATTACAATTGATGTATTTAAAATTTCAAATAGGAAATGTTGTAGGTTTGAGGTTTTTTATTTTTTAACGTTTGTAACACTGAGGAAAGTGATTCTCGCGAACAAATTGCGTGTGCCCAAATTGTACCTTATGATGGAAGTAAATATAGTTATTGGTGTCTTAAAACAATCTTGGAAAAAATTCAAAATTTAAAAATTTTCGATTTCTGCTGATATGTATAAGGATATGAACGAATGGAAAAACAGCACTGCTAACAATTGACTGCATACTTAAACACACGCATACATTGATTATTCCACATCAAACCGAATGATTTTCTGGAAAAATGTACGTCACAGATTCATATTTTTTATTTAATTTATCTATAGGTAGACATATTCTACTAGTCTTCTAAAAAGTTATTTGCATTTTCAAATTCTTGAAGACTTGAAAATGGTGAACATGAAAAGAGACACAACGTGTAGTGTAATGTGTGTCATAAACGTGTCGGCGTAATTAAGAGAGTGATGGCTTATTTTAATGGTCTGTATTGTAATTTTCACTTTCGTTTTAAAATTGTTTTTTTTCAATATTTTTTAAAATTGTATTTGTATTTTAAAAATAAAAATCTAACAAAATATAGGAATATTATTACATCGATTCTCAATATACCCTGTAAATTTTAAAGAGGGGCTATGATGACTTATTTTGTTTTTAAAAGTATTTACAAAAAGGTTATGACAGTTACTACACGCACACGACCGCTTTTAGTCACTGCTAACGACTATTTTCTGTAATTTTTTTTTAAATAGAAGCAATTATTTTCCCTCCTTTAAATTTACTGGGGTTATTGGGAACCCAATAAACATTTCTGTTGGCATTAATTTCGCTCAATTCAAATATTAAATTGAAATTACAGTTGTATTCAAGGTTCGAATTATATTTCCATTCAAGTCGATATAATTAAGACAATACGTTGAAATTTAAGCAAGGAATTAAATTTTAATTACAGCTTCAAAGCGGGTATGTTATACTCTAATTCAAGCTGTGTATTTTCTTAACAACCCCCTGTTAAGAACGATTACACTGTTACTTGGTATTTTGTAAAATTATAGAAGAATAAATAATCAATATTCTCCGAGCTCAATATTCTCGGAGAATATTGATTATTTATTGATAAAGAAAAGGTCGAACAACAGAATAAAATTATACAAGAATATTTAAATGCAACCGCATATATAAGTATATGTACCTAGGATTGTAATCTCGAGCAAAATGTTTTTAAAAACTTCAAGCTGATTTGAAAGCGAATCTAGTTTTAATTCAAGCCATATTCAACCGCTTGTATTTTAAAATTATTTTTTTTTTTGCTTATTGGGAATATTCCCAAATGTTTGTATTATGGGTTGATGTTTTCATGCCGAAAAACACAAACTAAAACTAAAAATTAAAAAATAGATGTTAATTGGAAATGAGTACAATTTAAATTTATCACAAATAAATTACAATAAAGACATTTCAAAAAAGCCGAAATTCGTTTAATCCCGTCTACACGTGTTGGATATATGGCAGTTTAGTCATTCCCACCCCTCCACTTGTTTGTGTTTTTCAAAAATTTCAATTGCAAATAAGTTTTTAAAGCAAAAATAAAAGTATAAAAAAAAAATGTAATTAAATTAAATTAAGTCCGCCAAATTTGGGATCAAATAAAAAATGTGATACAAACAACGTGTTCGGTTTGATATGGAATCAACGATAAATTATATTCACATGCTTTGCACTCGTAAATATGTTGTAGCTTGACTTAGCCTGCTTTAGCTTGCATTGTATTGCCAAATTGAACGGAATATCTCGGATAATCCATTACATTGAATGTATTTTCCATTAGGTCGCAGCATAGGCAAGACCAATGGTTATCTGTCTGAACCAGAGCCCAGTTATGACTCAGACTATTCCACCGTCAAATATCGCCCTGTGAATTCTCAACGCTTACATTCGGTTTCGTCCGCGTTAAATGTGCGCAACAGCAACGACAAGTAAGTTTTAAAGCAACAGTCTATATACCTGTTTCCATGAATGCAACTATTGTTTCTTCATTTCTCTAGGATTTATGGTACTTTGCCGAATCCTGTAAAATCAGGACAAAGTACATACAAAAATCAACCAGGACGTATTGAAAATTACGTCACTGGCCACTCATCAGTCTCCGAAAAAGAATCGAAAGAAGTAAGTGCAATTATCGATACCGAATATTTGTGTTATTCTTACATATTAAATATTATTTCACGTACGCCCTTAACTATTCTCATAAATGCATAACTACATATGTATACACATTCTATATTCTAAGAAGAAAAGAAGCCACAATTATTCCCTCATGACAGCTTTATTCCCATCACCTGGCAACGCGGGCAAACTTTTACATACTCCAAGCTCTGCAAGATGGGTAAAATGCTCTAACGATTCATCTTCCGATATTTATCACGACTTCCAAAATAGCTAATGCACGACATCATCTTAGGCCCAAGTTTTTACTTGAAAATCATCTTTGATCAACGATCAAACATAATTTAAAGTTTAAATTCATTTTTAGGTTAATATTTGATTGATGTTTAAACAGTAAAACTTGGGCATTTAAACTATGATCAAGCGACCATGTGAAGTTGACAGAAAACAAAAAGAACAACAAGCACAAAACTTCAGTAATTGTTACAAATTATAATCATCATCCTAGTTGAAATAGCAATAAAAACGTGTCATTCGTAACTCGTAGTACTGGTTATCCTTCACTTCTGCTCCAATACTTTCCAATTTAATTGAATAGTTTGTATTTCAACTCTTTAATTTTCTTGTGAATATGGCGCGATCGATGCTTTGTAACGATTAGCGGAATACCGGTTATTTATCGTGGCATTTGCCACTGTTGCCATATAAGCAGTAATACGGCATTTACACCGACCAAGATTAGCGCATTTCGATGGTTAACTCCGTTAACTCGCGATAACCCAGAAGATTACTCATACAATTTTAATGAAGTTTAATTTTTAACCTCATTTTAAACTGGTGTTCATTTTGATGCAACACTGTTAGCTACTAAAAAAAAATGCAGCCATAATAAAAACATACACAAAAAGTCAACTGTTTGGCAGATGAAAGCCCATCGAAAATTTTCCGACGCGTAGCCGCCACCAAAAATTTTTTGTAGCTCATGCCGCCGCCAATATAAATGGCTCTTATTGGTTTAAAATGTGAGCCGATTTTATCGACTGGCCCGATTTGGCCCGAATTCTAAAGGTCCAGTTATTTCAAAAACATCCCAAATTTGTACAAAACTTTTTGTTGTTTTGCCGCCGTCTTCGATAATTTTGTCTCGGCGCGGAGTTTGTCTAAACACGGAGTTGCCAACTGAAATTTCAATTTAATCTCAAATTTGGTGGTGTAAACGGCAAAGATTAGAGAACAAGGTTATCGCTAACCTGGTCTCGATAAACGGCGGTGTAAATGCGTTCTAAGATTGTTTGACAAAGCTTTAAAAAACTCTTCGTATTTAAAGTCAGATCAAACATAAATCAAAATCAACTGATTACGAATTTAAATAACCACTCAAAAATCAGGCCGTAGAATGCTAAGCTTCTTGTTTACCCGTTCAATCCGGTTCTACCCACAGCCGGAATTCTTATAACAGATGGAGTTTATATTCGATAATTTCTTTAAAAACTTCCGTTTAGAAAAAAATTCAAACTTTTCTTTCAAATGCTTCAGTTTCCAAATTTAAATGCATTTCCGCGCGAAATGATTGTAAGCGACAAAAAGCAAATTTTACAAGGAAATGGGTATCTTTGCGCTTATACTCACAGTGTAGTCCCACAAAAGATGGAATTGTAACCCTGATATCTCCGTAACTATTAAGATTATGACTTAAATATTGTAAGATGATGAAACCCGTATGATTTACAACAATTTTGCAGAAAAATTTGTCAATTACGATCAATTTGCGAAAAGGCATCAAAATAGATATAAAACTAAAAAAAATACCCTGTTCTTGGTCTCTCCTAATGTCAAATTTCCTAATCTTAGATTCACGTGATTGGGCTAATAGTCAGTATTTCATCATTTATAACATCCTTCATTGGGCTGTATGTTTCTCCTCTCGCTTCCAGTCTTTTCTGCATTACCTGCTTCTTTCATTCATCCATATCATCGCATTCATTAATTTTGTTTCTTTGACATTTTTCAATATGTAATTGTCCTTCTGATTTAGAAAGGTATTTCCCATTTGTTTGACTGCCTTTCTTTAACTTTCCTTCATTTCGTATTCGTTTTGCGTTTTGGATCTGTTTGAAATAATTCATCACTTTTTTTAACATCTAATGAATCGCAAATATTTTATTCAAATTCTTTTAGTGGTGGGACGAAGTAATGGACATCTTTAACTTGGTATGCATCAATTGCTTACGTTTAGCTATAATTTAGTTCGTAATGATGAAACCGTACTGGGGCATATTTTCAGAGAACTATCAGGATGTCCTATTGTAATGGTTCTCTGGTCCTATGTCACGCGGCGGTTGTTCATCTGGAATAGCATTGCTCGGAGAGACAAATGCCATGCTTATTTATCTAGTTATAATATATTAGCTGTAACACCGTCCGACATTAAACATATTTGCACTCCTGAACAAACTGCTACATATTCTTTATATCAAGTAACAATATTGGCACACTTGTCTCCTAATGCAACTACGTCAATTATTTTACGTTACTAGTGTTGCTCTATCTGTCAGTTGAAATCGCGTTAACGCCAACAAATTTAAATTAAATATACTTTGGCATACCCCCACCATATGACTCTAACAGGCGTAGACGTGATTCCCACTGACGTGAGACGGGCAACAACACAACACATAATGATATTTCCGTTCCGTTCACGAATTGATGTGACCAAAAGAGAAACAGGTGTATCTTCCTAGAGCCATTTCCTCCGAATCAGAAGGAACTTCTCATGTGCCCTCATAAAGCATTGTCATTTGTCGGGCGGTGTTATCCTACCAGCATCCACAAATGCATATTTCTGTGGAGTCCTAACTTGTATATATTGATATTGATTTGAGCATTTCTTTTTATTGAAATAATCCCACGATATGCAATCAAGTGGCTTAAGGAACATTCTCATATTCCACCAATATTAATTAAGATTAATAAAAACGATAATGTAGTACAAGTAAGTCACTTAGTTATCCCGACTCGATCATGTTGCAATCAAAGTACGCACGTGTTCTTAGCAACTAAGTGAGATAAGGATCAGTAGCGACATGAAATGTAATCAATATTTTTATTTTCCCACGTAGCAACTGGACCAGGCCAAGCTTTCCTCCAACTATACTGAGGGAAACCTGTCAAGGTGAGGCTGCAGTTCTAGAATTTTAATTTTTTATTGCAGCACTAATATCAATGTGTATCGCTTTCTCTCTCCCTCTCTCTCTCTCTTTGTCTCTCTCTTTCTAGAGCATTGGCCAAGGAATCAGGTTATGCCAGTGATTCGAATCTGGTGTTCCGCAAAAAAGAACTTCATCCCAATAGTCCTTTGAGTCCCATTGAACAGAGGCAGGCCTACAAAAGCGTCCAGGCGGGTGGAGAGCCTCCACTGTTTGGCTTCCGAAAACCAGCACCAGAAAAATCAAGAGGTGTGTAGAATTGTTTAACCAGAATCCCATCTGTTGTCGTTAATTGCAAATGCACCTACACCATAACTACTACCTACATCATGTCTCGTTCGTTCAGGATGGGTTTAATCCAAATTAGTTGTCATGTCATTAATTATAACACACTCTGAGCACTATCCAGCAGATACTGAGCTACTCCAGAGTGAATATTTCCCAATGATTTTTTGGCTTTTTTTCATTCTGAAATAGTGCAGCATTCGGACAGTATTCAACAGTGGCTGTATTATTAACTTAATTTATCTCAGCTGTTGAAGACTGAAAATAGTGGTCGCAATCCAGTACTTGCCTTAACACATTATCTATATTTTCTTTCATCTCTTCCAAACACCTCTTCAATACACCTACTAACCTCCTTGATCTCTATTAGTGTAAAACTCTACGTAAGTAACTAGTTAATTTCCCTCTTCACCCAATGCAATCACGAGTAAGTGTTTGTTCCGTGCAATCACATGGAGCACGTAGGAACAAGAAAGATAATTCCGAAATCGGATGGGTCATTTCCATCCGTGGAAAGAGCGAGAGCAAAGATTGTTGGTCTTGGCAAGACCGAAAGCACTTGAGTGTAGTTAACAGCACCGCAACGTTGATATAAATCTTGCAACAGTGACAAAGTCGCACCCTTGTGTCATTCTGCTCTTGATATTGATAATGTAATGCATGTTTGTTTTTATTACGTTAAGGAAAGAAAGAGCCATCTACACACCTGGGCAGTCGGGCACTGAGACATGTTTCCAGAGCGTTCAAAGGTCTTACCATCGTTTATATCGCTAGAGCAGGAGAACAGAGAGATGCTTATCCCACCAGCGCCTCCTAATCGCAAGTCTTTGTACACCAAATCGACGACGACGAAGAAGACGAGCAAAGGCTCTGCGATACCCAGTAGTTCTTCGGCGAGGCATGAAAAATGCTTTAAAAGTCCGGAGGATCCTATAATTGGTGGCAACAAGTACGGCACTATAACATTGAGAAAGTCGACACGTCGAGGACCATTGTGTCGCTCCAAATCGGCAGGTACAGTCTCATCTCTTCTGCCTAAACTATCGAAGACGTTTTCGCCCGATAATCGGGGGACACTTAACCGAAAGCACAATCATTCGCGTGCACTAAGCCCGTCGAGAAAGCCGGCATCATCGTCGGTTCAAGCAGCAAGTGCGAGGCACACAAGTCGGAGCCCTGTGGCTTTTGGCCGTAGCATATCAAAGGAACGTACTTTTGCCGAGGAGAAGAAACGCCTGGAAAATTCATTGCCTTTAAATCGATACACTTTTGAGGCCAGCACAAATATCTTAAGGGATCCGTCGCTGAAATCGCCACAGGATGTCAAGAAGGCGGTACGATCATTGGCTGCGTGTGCTTTCCAATTCAGGAGCCGCTCAGTTCCCCGATATTGTACCGGATGTCGCAATCATTCGACACTAGAGAGTAACTTTGCTTCAAGGCACATATTAAGTTATCCCGAAGTTGAACATTACGGTTACACGGAATGGTTGAGGTCTCCAAATGTTGCTAGTGTTGAAAGAGGTATCACAAAGAGACAGAAAGTTGAGAAATCGCCATCCGCTAAACAAATTTCGAAAGCCATATCGAATGTTAGCTTGGCGGGCAGTAATTCCACCTTTTCTATGGGCAACACTGCAACTGCACAGTCTACAAAACCAGGCGACTCTAAGATATCAACATCAATCGAAACTGAAAGAAAAATTTGTAAGAAATTGGCTCGCGAAGCAGCAAAGTCTAAAACTCCTTGTGCACCAAAGAAACAGATCGATACTTTGGCTAAAGCTTCGGATAACTTCCAAGAATCATCCAATGCCAGGCAACAAAAGATCTCAACTGGTGAAAGGGACAATCTTGACAGTCACTTTATGGAGTCATCCAGTAACACCTTCGTTTCATCGGTGCGCGATAAAACTCTATTCTGGAATGATTTCAACATGCAACAAACCTCGTCACTTCCTTACAGCCTGAGTCGCCCAGTTCCGACGACTGTTACAACTGTTTCAGGTCACAAATCCAGAAGCCTTAGTCCTAACCGACACCGTTTGCAATCGGACGAAATAAATCATTCCTTACCAGTCAATGAAGTCGACACATATGATTCATTGACGGAAACTGAGAGCAAAAACGTCAGCGAGTTTTCTCCCACGCGCGAAATTCGAGTCCCACCATCAACAACGACGCGCAATGTGCGCTCGCCATCTCGGCGACGTATCGATGGTTGCCGCTCCAACCAAAGCAATAAAGTAGTTCGTGCTAGCAGCCTATCAAGTGCCGAAGATCGATCGAAGCGTGGTCTGTATCTGTGCGACGAATTGGCTCACAGTGCCACCTCATTGGCGAGCAATGATCGCCACAGTCCTACATGTAGGTACCTTCACAATTCCGAACGCTTCGTGGAATTGAATCGCTTCTATAGCACCTTGGAACGTGTAGGCCAGCTGGAAAGAGCAACTTCTAAGACCGACTTCAAGCCGATCCGAAAGGAGAGTGAACTGTTGGACTATGAGGAATGGCGCAGAGTTCGATTGCACGAAAGAGCCGAGAAAGAATTGAACTACTTAGTTTGTAAACTCAAGCAAGATCAACATGAGAAGAATTTACTGTTTTTGCCTAAAGATGTGTGTGAGGTAAAATGGCGGAAAGAAGCAGATCTAGGCCTGAACTCCCGGGAAAAATCTGTTGAGGATTTACGCGAGAACTTTGAGAATATAAACTTTTTGCAGGATTACCTAGATCAGAATAGAAAACCGTGTTGTAATATGAAATACTGGCGCCGGAATACTGTTGCCGATTTGACCCACAGTCTCGAAGAGAAAATGCAAAATACTGAAGCATCTCCACTTACTCAGGAAATGCCATTTAGCGAACAGTTGGTCAACGCATTGCCGAACGAGCAGATACATAAACTTAGTAGGCAACTCAATGAGATCTATTCGTACGACCCAAAGAAGGAGCCGTCGCCCTCCTCGGAGCAATATGTGGTCACAGTGGAGCATCATAACATGCCTGCTTCATCGCAGGCTCTGAAAGTGCGGTGTAAGTCTTCCATAACTAGAGATGAGCTTTTGGGATCCATTTTAAAAAAGAAAGAGTCGTTATCGAGCAGTCCCTTGAAAAGTCAGGACAATCAAACGCAGAAAGCTACTAGGATAACGGTAAATAATCTAGATGTAGACCAAAAAGAACCACCAGAAATACCTCCCGCACCCAAAATGTTTTACAAGGAGGAGGAAAAAATACGGCAACAGATAAAACAACCCCGCGATACGCCGGATATAACGCAAAAAATAAAGTACTTTGAACAACGTAAGTATGACAAACCACCTAAAACCATATACCATGCCCGGGAAGACTCGTCCCCCGACGAGGACGAAGTGATGCGGCTCATTGAGGAGAAAATGCGTTTGAAACAATACCGCAATGGATGCCAAAAATACAAGGAACTCAGTTCATCTTTGACGGACTTGTGCGAAATGTTTGGCGAAAAGAACTCGTCGCGTGTAAATTTTCACTTGCTGTCTCCACAACAAAGACCGCCAGATGAAGACTCACGAAACTATCGCCAACATCACCACTTCCATGATGATGTACTTACTGAAGTATCAGAGGACGGAACGCCCTACAGCAGTCTGGAGTTCCTAGAGTCGTATTGCCGGTCGCGAAGTGTTTCGCCCCAATCGCAGTGTTCCTCGTATTTGCAACGTGTCAATACCGGGGACGTACAAAAGATCAGGGACAAATTTGAAAGTTTGAGCTACAACAGTTTAAAATCCAACCATTTTTTTGGGCTACGTAAGCTGAGGAAGGTGCGCAGCGACCCCGAGTTGAATATTATCAAATCAGAGTCAAAAGACGCCTTAACAGATGGAGATGTGTCCTGGATAACACATAAATTCGAAATGCACAATAAAATTGTCCAAAGCAACAAAGAAGAACCAGACCCTAAGAGGGCAAAAAAACGGCAAGTCGTGTCGCCCCAGCCACTGACCTATCGCCTCATGCCTCATATAGATAGAATCAGCAAGACAGCAGCATTAGGTAGCTGCAAAAAGGTACGAGCTAATGCTTCTCAAAGCCCCACCAGAAGCCAGAGCAGCAGCAGTGGCGCTGTAGAGCGTTTAAAGCACAGATATGAGTCACATCATCCCCATTCGATAAGAAATCGGTTGTCCTTATCATCGCCAGACATTCGAAACATTAACGAATGCATGCCACAATATTTAACTGCCAACTGGATAGCTCACAGGTATCCCAGTCCGGAGCAAAACAAACTCAGGGAGCAGAAGACAGAACCATTGCGGAAATCCCATTCGCCAGTATCTAGAGCACCATTGGCAGAGCTACAGCAGACGCGTGGTGACATATTTGCCAATCAAAAGTTTGATCCCAAAATACATCAACCAAAAGCTCGTTATGTTCCAGGCGGTGCTGAGACTAAGTGCCAGGCACGACTGCGGTGGTCGAAAGATATGTCGCGAAAGGGAAATGCTGTAACTTTTCAAGGTTTAAACATTTTCATATTCTTATCCTACATTTCAATCACGCCTAAGTCTAGACCATAACATAAACCTTAATCGACATCCATTCATTTAAAGCCTGGGCTAACACGCATTAGGTACTTAGAGTTTCGATTATTTATACAAATGTATGTCCTGTTTGTCTCTTCCCCCACATATTTTCTTCACAAATCTGATCCCGTATTGGTTTTCCAATTCGAAATTTTCCTGCGATCAACACACAGACTACGACTTCCCATCACCTCTACTTCCACCACCCCCAAAGGGTGATTTCCAAGATCTGGGTAAGTCATTTATATTCATCCCGAGTAATGTACAAGGATAGGTTTGAGCGGAATTCGAATTCATAAAATCGTACAAGCGCATAGTTAACCATGTGTGTCGTCTAGAACGGGCAAGGGGAACGTTAGTTTACGTGTTCCCCCTCTGCTAACAACTGACCACACAGAGCACAGTGCAGTGGTTACGTACTAGAACCAATGTATCCAAACAATGAGTCAGACTGTCATTCAATCAATCAATGACCTCCTTATTGGACGGAACTGCGCAATGCACCATCGCCATTTGAACCCACCATAGACTCTCACACACTCACAAACACACGCGCTTCGAAACAGGGCCATATCAAAAGAAACCGTTACTACGTTACCACAGTCCAAAGCAAAACAAACGTGAAAATACTCGTAGTCGTTAGTTAGGGACACAAGATAGAACTAAAATCACATAAAAACATAAGAACTTCTCGTACCTCGTTTGTAATTTAATTTAAAAATTGTGAAATGTGTTGAGGCGAAATGAAAATGTATTATAATAAAGAATCAATTAATTCCCACTACCGGCACATGGAAACACCCGTGACAGGTCCTCACAGTCGTAAAAATATTCCCGATTACAAGTATGCGCCGCTGTCGCCACCCCAACAACTGCAGCAGCAACAGCAACAGCCACATCCAATTGGCTCATATAACTCGACGTCCAGGCTGTGGCCAGAAGAGCGTCAGCGCCAATTCGCACAAAACTCCACACACAACCCAAACTCGTGTACATTGAACAATAACGGTTATTGCGATGTGGCGAATTGCGGCAAACTACTCTGGATCTCCCGGGACTTGTACAAGAGCCGCAGTTCACCGTCTTTAGTACCTGATCCAGCTGGCAGTGGCTACGACGAGAACTTGGATTACAACATTCGGACAGGTCAACGTATACAGCCCTTTACGCCGCAGCCGAGCCAGAGGCAGTCTTTCTTAGCAAATCAAAGTGCCATTAATACAGCTCTGCCACTGGTATTGCAACATGGCCGAAATAGTACATGTAAGGCCACCACAATACATACATTTGTATGTAATTCAATGAAAGTGTATCTTCACCCACTCACTACCCCTTAACAATACGGCCGGTTGGCCGCATTTAAACGTAGTCAGTCAGTCACATTCCACCAAAGGCCGTCATCAATCAAGGCACCCACCCATCCGATCGAAGTGACCACATAGGGGTTGGGTTGTTATGGCATTCTCATAGCTTAATACGTACATATACTATGAAAGAGGATATGGGCAAATGTCAACAAATGAAAGTCACGTGCAATGTATCTTAACATTGCCAAGCAAAGGAGAAAAGCGATGAACTTTGCTTTTGTTTTTGTTCAATGTTCCGGTTTCCAACCGAAGTTAAGTTTGAGTGGTCAATTGATCTTGAGTTTAATGTGCTCTTTGAAATGCTAAGTATTCTCAAATTTGTGAAAACATTCTCTCTCAGAGATGGTGTTTCAGTAGTTTGCAGAAGAGATGGTGTTACTACGATAACAAGTACAGTAGGCCAACAACAACAGGCATTCTTCACAGTCAACATGAACATAAACGTGTGCCAAAAATAAAAGTAAACGAAAAAGTGTCAAAAAAAATTCCTAAGAAATAAAAAAAAATCTGCTGCTGTAGTAACACCACTAGTTCAATGCGCCTTGAGATTGTACTATTAAATTGTGGTAATCAGTTCATAAGCAACAGGGTTCGGAAAATGCAACCAATTGCAATTAAATTTACCAAACAAAAGACTTTCTCACCTCAGCAGCAGAGCATTTAAAAAATGCTAACTAGCATTTAAGACTGTAGTGCACGCAAAAGCAACGACAGACATACTCAACACAAGGGATACCAAAATATACAATGCCGTACATTTTTTAGTACATTATACAACCACAAAACGAGATATGTCCGTTATTTTCTTGTGTGGGGTTAAAATTAAATATAGCTCGACCAGCTTTCAGCTGAAAGCTTGAAAAACAAGGCACTATAAATCAGAAATTTCAGAAAACAGATTTAATTTCGAAAGCTTGAAATCTACAGGAGCCATTACTAAAAAAAAGTAACATACAAATCATTAGCTGAAATGCAAAGCAACGTAACTACAATTTTAATTTTTTTCAGGAGAAGCAAGAAATTCTAAACTTTATAATTTGTATTTCAATTGTATTCGTAGGAGGTTCTGGATGCAACACATCATTATGGAATTCTTTTGATACATACGTCACTTTGCATTTCAGCTATCGGAATATAGGAAATCTTTAAATCAAGCCCCTCCAGCCCATTTTTTGAAGTATTAGATAGAATTTGAAATTTTGGCGGACTTCCTTATATAACTTCCTTATATAAATTACTTCCTTATATATAAGTAAATCTTGGCATATGTAAATTCCTGCGAATGTGCAAATCGCATATAAGTTATTGCAAAATTGTCGATTTGTTCCCAGCAAAAGCATATTGAAGTGACAATAATTTTTTTATTTTTTGTGAAATCCGGCGCCGGGCAGGATGTAAAAATATTATTCTAAAAATGTTGAGAAAATTGCACGTCTAGAAGTGTTACCATTTTGGGAAAATATGTATTTTCAACAATCATCTTAAAGAATCCCACTCAGTTGCTGGCGGCTTCTTATGAAACATGGTGAAATTATTACGAGTTAATCGCTCAACGTTAACACATGACACCTCAAAGTTCAAAGTTCATATTTAAGTAAAATAGCTGGTTGGTTAGAAGATCTTTTCTCAAATTTTCAAACGTTAACCTCGAGGTGGTACGTATTAATGCTGAGCGATTTTTTCCATATGTTCAACATTTAAACAATTACTACAGTGTAATCATTTTACAATGTTTCATAAAAATATGTCGAAAAATTAGTATATATTTATGTACTTTGTTAAAATTACATACATATATGTTTTGCTAATATTTGAACTTTGACGTAGAAGCGCCAAGTTGCCCTATTTTCCCCAAATTTCCAGTATAACATTTTTACACCACCAAGAGTCATAGTATAGCTCCTTCAATTTCGAAAGTAAATAACAAATTTGGCACTCTAATGCAAATGCCTATAGGTCTGGTGGTTCACTAGAAGCTAAGGTAACGAATAGAGTTGGGTAGTTCATGAACTATATAGTTAATTTAGGGTGACCAGACACCACCCTCATATACATAATGCACATGTTAGATATGACGAGTGTGTTCGTGATTGTTCTGTCCGGGCACCTTAAATGAACGAGTTTGAGAACTAGTGAACGAGTTCGACACAAGTCTAGTAAGCGATTTCTAGTCAGTTAAATTATTGTACTACTTACTTACCATCCCTGGTACAAAGCAAACCACTTGCTCTCAATCACTCGCTCAATTGGCAGTAATCGCGTAGAAGATACTTATTTACTCGCGCAGAATGTTGGTGTTTCAGTACAGATAGATCCGTGTAACGGCGAGCTTAATTGATTTATTCCACGCTGAGCGGCGGACGTACGAACTTTTTCTTTGTCACTGTCAACGAGTTCGGTCGATTGTTTACGTAGTGTCGTCGACTGGTTGTGATCGCAAGCGTGGACGTGTGCGTGCGTGTGTGACAGAGTTTATATCTGTGTTATCTAACAACTAGTCAAATGTTTATCTGCAGTTGCTGTTGCAGATGAAACTGTAGGTGGAGGTAACGATGAATGTTTAACTGAACTTTAGTAAATAGTCGTGCATGTGCCCGTTTCGACGGGTGGCAATTGCGAGCGAGTACATAACGTGAACACAAACGTAACTGTGAATGTGAATGTGAATGTTAACTACACACAGTCAGCGTGATTTAAAAGAAATTGTTTAAAAACCAGTGAAAGTGAAATCTGCCAAACTGCTGGTACTAAAAGAAACAGTACGACTCCAAGAGGAATGAATCTACTATGTACGCTGCATAAAATAGATACTACGCTCGTTCTGATGGTGAATCAAGTAACTCACATGATGAGCATTTCAACTTTTAATTAACTAAGCAAAATATGTATTTCGCTTGATCTTGTTTGTCTGTCCCTTCCCCTCCACCCACCCGCTTTCTAGAAATGCAAAATAAACTGAATCGTGACTCAAGCTATAGGCATAAAAGAAACGGAAGAACTTATGTACATACCTACATAGATATAAGCGAATACTCTAGTGAACCAAAATACCTAGCATTGTCGGCCGTAACTGTGGACTCGGCTCCAAGCAATGCGAGTTCAAATTCATACATGAATAGCAATCAAAAGTTTAATTCAAATGCCAACAACAATAAAGTAGAGCGACGATTCGTAATCAATTTGTTTATAAATCACAATCTTACTACTGTTTGACAGTTTGTCTGTCTGCCTCCATACCCCTCTTTGTTGTATGATATAACACAGTCGGCGGGTCGACCAGCCATTATCGTTCAATGAACTTTGATCGATCTGCGATTTCTCAAGTGTCGATGAGGGATAAAGTAACCAAAGATTAAGCGGAAACGTTTAAAATGTAAAGTTCATTAATATAATTCGAAATCATAAATCGATTCAACTTTACTATATTATAAATATTGCGCTGACCAGCAGCAAACAGCTGAAGAAATTATTTAAAATGCCTTTGGGAGGTTACTACGAGCAGTAGAAGATTTAGAGGGTGGGCCATTGGCTGATTTCTTATAACAACACCAAAACAACAGGCAATGATTTCGAAAGTAAGTTGCCATATTTAAAGGTAATGGATCAACATGGTCTGTCTAAAAAGGTGCACCCATTTGTGGCGAAAATAGTGGAAAAGTTGTATTTATTTGCGTTTCTATTTTATTTTTGTTAGTTTTGTTATCAACTATGCAATTAGGTAACCCAGTCTGTTAACAATGAGAAATAACATAAAAAATTGTCCCTAGCAAGGAATGGCCACAGTATCATGTCTGAATCAATAGGGAAATCTGCTACAATATATGCACACATGTCGAAAACTATAGTAATAGATTTATAACTACATATACATATGTATATGCATATTAATTTTTTTTATTGTACCATTTTCCGATTCCCACACCCTACAGTCTCACCGAATCGTTATTATGAATCGGACGTAAACATTCATTTCAAAACACCTGTACGCCAGGAATTCAAATCGCCCCTTTCCGAGGAAGAATTAACCCTACGCCAAGCTGAGCACATGCAAAAACTGTATCAGGAAGAGAGACGCCGTAAATACCTACAAGAATTGCAAGATATGAATTCACGCCGTCATACCGATAATTTTACACCTTCCCAAAAGTCACCCATAGCTCTAAATCGTTACGATGACTTTCCAGCCGATTTGCCGCCAAAGTCAGTTAATCAAATAAAGTCCGTCGCCAGAGCTCTATATAATTTCCAGGCACAGAATTCCAAGTGAGTATGGAAAATCTATACAAATAGATGTGGTTATTGAACTTTAACTTTCTATCCCTTCCAATAGAGAGCTGAGTTTTAAGAAAGGTGACATCATATATATTAGAAGAGCTATCGATAAGAACTGGTACGAGGGCGAACACAATGCTATGATTGGTCTATTCCCAGCAAACTACGTCGAGGTAAGCGATTCGATTCAAGACCCATCAGTTCAATCGTGTGTATTATAAAATATCTGTCATATTTGTTATAAATGCATACCAGTGTTGCTTCCTTCCGTCCCAGGTTATTAATAAAGAACCCGTCCATCCCGCCCAATCGCTGCCAGCACATCGCAAACCTTCTGAGGGCCAAGCTAGAGCAAAGTATAGTTTCCAAGCCCAATCAGGTGTTGAATTATCGCTTAATAAAGGTGAATTGGTGGCGCTGACACGACGGGTCGACGACAATTGGTTTGAAGGTCGCATTGCCAATCGTAAAGGCATTTTCCCCGTTTCCTATGTGGAGGTAAGCTTAATACTTGCACGAAATAATCGCATTCATTACAACTCCATGGGTTGTCTCCAATTACTAGGTACTTACAGATATTGGTGCCGAGGATATTGCTGCTAGAACGACAACAATCCAGCACGTGAGCACAGTCAGTGCTCGTCCCTCGTTAGATGCTCTGCGCACAAATATTAATAATGAATTCAACTCACTGACCCGCAATGGTGCACACGCGCCCAATTCGCTGTTGAGGGATGTCCGTACGAATCACAAAACCGATATTTTACATGTGGACACAAGTTCGGAACCTTTAGTGTAAATATGCATTGAATCACACTCATCACAATCTGACTACAATTGTCCCACTTGTCGTTCTTAAATTCCAGATATCGTGCTCTTTACAAGTACCGCCCGCAGAATTCCGATGAACTAGAACTTCAGGAGGGTGACATTGTGCACGTCTTGGAGAAGTGTGACGATGGCTGGTATGTGGGTACATCGCAGCGATCGGGCTGCTTTGGAACGTTCCCAGGCAACTATGTGGAAAGGATCTAAGGCCTACATACAAAAATACGATACGGAACCGACCCCAAATTGCATTGTTGTATTCTGAGATATTAGCGAAATGGAAACTCATTGACAGCATTGTTGTTGTTAATTAGCAACAAACACCCTATTAATATTATTAATTATAATACTTAATTAATACATAACTTGTTTTTGACCTTCTGTTTTGAGTGACCCCATCATGAGTAATGATTGTGGAAATACTCTTTTCGATATTAGTTATTTTGTAAAACCAATGAAATGTTTAATTTTTTTGTTTGTTTACCTGTTTGCACCATAAGATTTTTTTTAATATTTATTAAATACCGTACTTTTTGTTTGATTGTTTTCAGTTTTTGTTTGTGTTTTATATTTTGTTTTAACTAGTCAAAGCTAAACTCCCAAATACATATATACATTTTCGTTTTTTTATAAGCTTTTAAATTATTTATAATGTTGAGGTCTAAGTGTACCAAACCAAACAAAACCAAACCAACTCTCTAATGCATATGTATGTAATTGATCAATTTTCTGTTCTCCCCAAACGTTGTTGCCTAACCAAATTAAAAATAGTAATAATATTTAATTAAATAAACTAAATAAACAAAAATTTCAACACACGTGAATAAGTATTTCAAGCCGAATTTATTAGCATTAATATTGTAATTTTTCTCATATGATGTGTCCGAAGTCTGTCAACAAAAGATTGAAGCTGCTTAGGTTTGTATTTGAAAAACATTGATTGCAACACTGCAAAAGCTAATTAGTGTTGTATGTATGTATGTAAGTACATATATTCAGCCAGACGATTCCGATTTCCGATATTTGAATTTGTCTCAGAGATAGCATTCCCAGCTGTATAACAAATGATTCGAGAAGCAGTGCGTTTCTTGCTTCAACCTTCAGTTTCTTGTACGAACGCTACCTCAGACATGTGGGTATATAGTCAGAAGGTGGATAAGAAAACATAAAGAGTATTTGGAAACAGAAGCCGGGAGTAATGACTTGGAAAGACGTTGAACATAGTTAATTATCGTAGATTAGGGAAGACCGGGTTGGATGTACCTCGGTTACCACATGTTGAATGAATCCGATGCCAGGAAATCTCATAACCAACTCAAATTTCTGCGTTGGTATTATAATAAACATTGGTATAAAAATAATTGTTTATATCCGGTGTCTTTTACCTAGACTGGTATGTAAATATATCAGAACATCGGGTAAGAAAACGCCGTAGTTGATGCGGCCCATGTTCGAATTAGACTGCCCAATATACACAATAGTAAATATATATTTAGGGTGCCAATAAAAAAACTTTTCAGTGCATAACATTTGATCCGAAACTAGAGAACTGTTGAACTCAACATTCTGTATTTTGATTTTGTGTTGAAAATTCTGTGCTTTTATATCAAATAAAATGCGTCACCATTATGAACTGAAATTGGATATGTTTCAAAACATCAACTAACTGGCTTGGGCGATTGCCTTGGATATTCCGAGACTGTTTTCAGAAATTTTACTTCTCGCATTCGTAAGGTAGGTTAAGTTACGTTAGGCTTGGTAGAAGTGCCTATTGACTATTAAAACATCACATTCCGTCGCCATCGTTGAACCTGTAAATTGACCTCATATGATTAAGAGCCGGTCAAGCCATATGATGCCCCATAGCGATATCCCAAGACGTGGCTGAAGAAGATACGTACATTAGTTCCTGACGAAACAAGTAAGGTAGTCCGTAATCTCGTCAGATAATCCGCTCCATGATCCCTGGAATATTCACGTGCCCCGGTATCCATAAAAGGTAGATATCGAACTGCTTGGTCATCTCATTTAGAGACGCACGGCAGTTGTGGACTATTATTGAAGTCAGGAATACAGATTGCAGAGATTTAATTGTCACAGTAGATGTTAGTATTCCAGGTGTCGTTAGCGTTCCGTCCCTGCCAAAGGGCAACTTCTCCGATTGCTATGACTTCTGCATGAAAGACACTACAATGGCATTTTAGCCTTTGTGCAATATCTAGACCCACCTCTATAGAATAAACTCCGAAACCTGTTTTGCTATAAAGTTTGGAGCCAACAGTGTAGGAGCCTAAATATGTTCTATTACTTGGTCTGCGACTTTTACAATCTTGCCTGTCGGGTCTATAAGTGGATAGTTTCTCATCATCTTGATTGTTGACCTTTAATTTGACTGTCTTGATTTAGTTCGTGAATTTTTCCAGTACCGACAATCAAACGACGAACGCTACCTCAGACATGTGGGTATATAGTCAGAAGGTGGGTAAGAAAACATAAAGGGTATTTGGAAACAGAAGCCGGGAGTAATGACTTGGAAAGACGTTGAACATAGTTAATTATCGTAGATTAGGGAAGACCGGGTTGGATGTACCTCGGTTATCACATGTTGAATGAATCCGATGCCAGGAAATCCCATAACCAACTCAAATTTCTGCATTGGTATTATAATAAACATTGGTTTTAATTTGGTTAAATTGGATTTAATTGTCACAGTAGATGTTAGTATTCCAGGTGTCGTTAGCGTTCCGTCCCTGCCAAAGGGCAACTTTTCCGATTGCTATGACTTCTGCATGAAAGACACTACAATGACATTTTAGCCTTTGTGCAATATCTAGACCCACCTCTATAGAATAAACTCCGAAACCTGTTTTGCTATAAAGTTTGGAGCCAACAGTGTAGGAGCCTAAATATGTTCTATTACTTGGTCTGCGACTTTTACAATCTTGCCTGTCGGGTCTATAAGTGGATAGTTTCTCATCATCTTGATTGTTGACCTTTAATTTGACTGTCTTGATTTAGTTCGTGGATTTTTCCAGTACCGACAATCAAACGACAATGCCATTGAGCAATATCGGGCGGACAATAGCTGTACTTTATATATCCAGTAAACAATTTCCGGGAATACGCTACATCGTTCTCCTGTGGCTCTTTTGCACGAATATAGAGCCAACGTGAGTTTTCTGCTCCTATCCATAGTGTTTGACTTGAAACTAAGCTTTCTGTCTAGAATTACACCTAGATATCTTGACTTATTATTTAGTGAAATTTCTCTACCAAGTGGGGACAATGGCTGAATATACGAAACCTGGTAAAGAATATGTGCTCGGTTTTCGTCGGATTTACTCTCAGTCCATTCTCCCGTGGCCCGATTAGAAGGTCTCCTTATCAAGTCCTGGGGATCATCTCTGCATGTGGTACTGCAATTGCCAGGTCATCATCATATGCTACGACAGTGCTACCTGATCCCTCTAGTTCAAGCAAAACAAAACTTTGTGCAGTGCACTTAAAGTTAAAGCCGTGTGACCTAGGGACAAAGTTATGCGACTTCGCGTAAGTACAGCATAGATCATATTAATGATGTAAGGGTTGCCATAACTGGTAACAATATGCCGGGTTACATTAATCGCTACTGAAAAACAAATTGCAAAGTTAACCTCTAATTTACTTTCAATTACGATTAAGTAATCCCATAGTTAACTTCCCACTTAAAAACTGGCTATAAATGATTTACTGAACATCGTTCATAAAATGTCGCTTAAACTCATTTAAACAGAAAAAGAACACCAGGTTTTGATCGAGCAAGAATTAAATGGGAGTTAAGACCCATCATGGTGCCCAAAGCTCTTTGCAGCAAGTCCTTTTAAAAATTCTCAAGAAGCTTTCTACTTCCGACATTATATTCCGACTAAAGGAAACTGTCAAGAAGATGTGAGAATAAACCTTGAATTAGTACAGAACCATAATTCGGAATAGTGAACGCCTGCACCCAAAGCGTTTACGATTCAAGACACCAACATTAAAAAGGAAATTCAGAGCAGACTATCGCAAATCGGCACGTAAGGTAGGGTAGATGGTCCGTTCCGATTACGACAACTATCTGAACGATATAGCGGAACAAACCGAAAGGGCTGCGTGAATACTGTACAACACAGTCTAGACTTCCGAATGATAAAAGTCAGGGGTGTGATGATCGCATCCGTCTCGTATCGTACTCGGTATTTTGAAATTACGATAAAATGGAAACTTGAAAAGTTAATAATTAGTTGTATGAATCAAGTTAGTAGAAGTAAAGGATTTCATCAATATTAGTTTGTTAGAAGTAACCATCAAATTTATCCTTTAAAAACACTTTCGTAATTGAGGTTATGATACGAAATGGATGCGGAAATTATGATACGAAACGGATGCGGAAATTCACGTCGCAATCCGAGAAGGGATATTCCAACGGAATCCTCGTCAAGAATATAGATCGAGGCGACACTTGGATAGTTATTGAACACAAATCTTACAGTCCTGATAACATTTCAGCGGTGCTGTTGAAATATGGTGCATCAACATTAGCAGATATCATTACAACCAAATCCCCACGAAGTGGAAAGAGGGACTGGTTGTCACTGTCCCGAAAAAGGGTGCAATAACAGAAAGGTGTTGACTAAGTAATGGCGACCCTTATACTACAGCGGATCTAGACAGCGGTGGAGCAAATAGTGCGTAAGGAGCAAACTTGACTTTCAGACTTGATCGTTCGTGTGTCCTACGAAATAATTATAAATGCAATATAACTATTTCTTCTCGTTACTCTCAGTGCACTGCGTTGTTGGAGGAAAATTTTAATTTAGGCATTAGGTGTATTATGCCAGAGAATGTAATCAATCGATCTATTCCAGATTTTTAATGAAAAGTGCCGTTATTTTAATATTTCTGTTGCGAAATATATATAATGGCAACCTAGAAAAGAAACGTCATTCGAACAGTAGTACCATAGAATAATACATACCGTAGAAGCTTTTATTCGCTCAATAAATTAAACGTCATAGGTACGATGGAATGCAAACATTGGATGGTGGAAAATATGGGTTCAATAATACCAGATGGTGGCAATAGTATACAGCGATCCACAAAGGAACAACAACCGAATTTCGTGCTTTTGTGGCAAACTAGTTGTGTTAAATACGATACAAATGTATACCAACGATAAAAGTCAACAAAAAAGTGCAAAATATATTTAAATTTTTCAGTTCTACACCAAAACGACAGGAAAAAGTTAAGTGAACATATTTTGTAACTCCACCTGGTGTAAGATAACCTACGATGAAGAGTGTGAAATGAAACGTCAGATGAGAGAATAAGTTTATCTGCGTATGTATTATTCTATGGTTTTAAAATTAACGTACTAAGGTCAAATTAAAAACTTTTCAATTTATATATGTATGTAGAATGCCTCGTGGAAAGAGGGAACAATTAAGCTTATCATGATGAAGGGCTGTTCAATCGGGAAATTTCGAGGTTTCACATCTTTTAGGTCAATATGGAAACAGATGTGTGGATATGGAAACACAAAACGACCGAATATCGGCAATTCCACGGTGTCGAACGTGACCGTTGTAGATATTCAAAGCGATAATCGTATAGATCCTTAATAGTACTATAACTGGTGGTTTTCTCTTTTTAAGGCGAAATATTGACTACAAAATAAGGACAAAAAATTGAGCGGTTCGAACGCGACAACAACAGAAATAGTTTCCGTGTACTTCTTTAAAAACATGAGATTCAGCGAAATCAAACACAATATTTTATAGATGAAAGTTATAAAATGTTACAAAATAACAACGTTTTCGAATCCATCCATATATGGGAAAAACTATTGCAAACCTGGTCCCTTGCTAAGGCACAAATTAGCCAGATTTAAATTTTCTGAAAAATACAGATTGTGGGATGATGAAAAATATCAATTTGGATGAACCTAATGACTCCGATAAATTCGATATTGGCATTCCAAATATTTTTCCAAACTTATGCGTCAGCGGCGAAATCTGGACATTTATTACATTTTTCCTCCTCCTGTAAAATTTGTAAAATGTTAGTTACGTCGATTCTAAATTAACGTACCGATATGTAAGTTAAAAAATATGTGCTTAACGTGGCAGACATACAGGCCAATTCTAATATCACACTGTTTTAAAACCACTCGCAGGTTTGAAATCACTCAGGTGACTTATGTATACGTGTTCTGGAGATCTCCAAAATTGAACGTGTTCAGCGTGATTTTGGTACTTCGATATCACTCGGAAACAGCAAATTTTTTTCACGTTTGTTTGCCAACAGATGGCATCATAGAATAATACATACGTAGATAAACTCATTCTCTCATCTGACGTTTCACTTCACACTCTCCATCGTAGGTTTGTGGAAATGAGAGCAATTAAATTTAAAATTATCTTACACCAGGTGGAGTTACAAAATATGTTCACTTAACTTTTTCATGTCGTTTTGGTGTAGAACTGAGAAATTTAAATGTATTTTGCACTTTTTCGTTGACTTTTATCGTTGGTATACATTTGTTTTATATTTAACACAACTTGTTTGTCACAAAAACACGAAATTCGGTTGTTGTTCCTTTATGGATCGCTGTATACTATTGCCACTATCTGGTATTATTGAACCTATATTTTTCACCATCCAATGTTTACTTTCCATCGTACCTATGACATTTAATTTATTGAGCGAATAAAAGCTTCTATGGTATGTATTAGGTTTGTTCGAGAACGTGATAATTAGCACTAATTATCACTATTTTTTGCTGGAAAGTGTTCGATAACTCCCAGCAGCCAGCAACGAGAGAGCCAGAGAGTGAATATTTTGACAGTTCAATGATGGAGAAGTTGATGGTTTGTGCTGGGAAAATTTTTGCCAGCACGAATTAGCAAGCCAAACATAACAGCTGTTTTAAGTAAACAAACAAAATTATCAAAAGAAAGAACAAATTTAACAATGGCAGAGGTAAGTAAGAAAATATGTTTATTTAATCATTTTAATGGAATTTGTTAATAAAATAGATTCCCAACGAAGTGGGTAATGAGATGAGAAAAGCCATCATTGCTGGTGCAATAACCATATTAATGGAGCCATCGTCATCAGAGAGTGAAGATGACGAATTCACCCAAAGACGAAAACACGAATCAGCTGTTTACTAACAGACATTGATTTCTTGCTAGTTTTTGCTGGATGTCGTTCGCGTACTTTTTGTGCTATTTTTTATTCAGAGAGTAAAATTTTCTAATCACGTTATTTAAAAAAAAATAGGTACAGAACCCCTTTTATGTATGTGGCAATAACTCGCATATCTGTGAAGTGACATCAGAACAGGCCTGATAAATAACAATTTATCTTCTGCTCTTGTATCACCGCCAGATTTAATAAAATGCATCCCTGAGACTGTTCGAAAATACCAGAAACGTCGGACAGAAAAATAAAGTAATAGAACAATTAAGAGAAAATTCTGAAAACATCCTATAAATAACTAAAAGATCGATAATTTTGAACTCTATTAAATTCTAGTCGGTTGATGTCAAAGGGCAACGGTATAGAGTTGACCAATTTTTAAAAAGTCTCCATCACCCTAATATACTTATATACTAAATCAAACGACATGATTTAACATGATACATTAAATGAAACCTCGGACAATCAAGTCATACGTTCCCTTCCTAATTTTCTCTTTTACGTTAAACAATTGTTGGACAGCAAAACACAAAACAAAATGTATTTTTTACAAACTTTTTATTGTAAAAACCAGAAACTAAAGACAAACGTACTTCAATACAAACACTCACACTATATACACTTATATACATACATATATGTATATGGTGACAGTGTGTGTGTGTGTCATTACATAAACTTAATTAGAGATTTTTTTTATATTTTGCACAAATTAATATTGTATTTATTGTTCTCTTTTATACTCTATATATAGTAATTAAAAGTGACATAAATACTGTACTGATGATTATTTGTCTCTATGCCCAGAATGGAAGAACATGGAACAAAACTTATGAGTAATAAGAGGCTGGGTTAGGTTTCTGCGCCAGTCGTTATGGTCCGTTGTTCTGCCATGTGCTAAAGCGACTAAGAACCACCAGCAATAATGGTAATACAAATAATAATAGTAATAAATTTATCGTAAGAATTTCAAATACAAATAACATGTTAAATCCATTATGAATAAAAAAAATAAAAACTTATATAATTAAGTGGAATCTTTTCGATTACATTTCACTGTAACTGAAGTGCGCTCAGTGAGTGCAGGATGATCATCGTTTATTACTGGTATCGTCTCATGAAAACGAGTTACCACGTTAATGGATTGTAATCGTTTATCACATATTGGGATTATACATTTTTGAAGATTTTAATAATTAAAATAACAAATATACTTACAATTGCATGTACATCCATCCAGCCATGCTAAATATGTTCTTATTTATCTATATAGACTATCACTACACTAATTTAAACTTCGCCTACTGCTAAACTTTTAATCCTACCTATTCGAGTCAGTGGTCTGTAAAATTTTGTTAACTACACAATATATACAAAGAAAAGTCGCTAGAAACAGATAATGAAACTAAAAGGAGATAGAAAAGAGAAATAACAGAAATTGCTACAATATTGTCACGCATTAACCAGGTCAGGTTTTTGGAATTATAATTGATTTTTGTTTGCTACACACTAAGGCTAATTCTTCACAGAACGTAACATTAATATAGGTATTTAGTATATGTGGATCAGTTATTATTTTGTCAACTATAAACGACCAATCGCGGTCTTTGTTGTACCATTGGACAGTCGCTTAATAGGGCCCAGGCCACCATAACAAATTATTTAAATTTCATATCAATTTATTATTGGCTACTAAAGTTTTACTAATTTACCTATTAATAATAATATTAAATAACTAACGACTTACAATAATTAAATTTCATTACATTCGATCGATATGCTATGGAACAGATCATAAACAGATTCATGTACAACAACTGCTATAGTATAACTTTACAAACTACTGGAGGGCGGACGGAGGAGTTACATATTTATTTCAATTCAAATTCACGTGAAAAACACGAAAACCAAGATCTATACTAAAGGTAACAAATAAAACCAACCCGCTAACCCGCGCTTGTGGCAAACAATAGAGACTTTAGACAGTTTCTTGAAGACAACAAGGAATTTAAGAAAACAGTAGATCTTACACATTATGGAGATAATATCAGTAAGAATAAAGTTTTCGGGTAAAAGGCATGATATTAAACTTAACACAATTTCTTTTATATTCAATATCATAGGTTGTTGTTGTTAGTATTAGTATTTGCAGTAAAAATAAATTAAGAATAAATTAATCGACTTCCTGTTAGTCAAGATGCTAATGTTATCTTAAAGACTACTAAATACGAACTCACAACTTGATTGCAACAATTGAAAACTTGAAGGCGCAGCCGTTCATTTCACGCTTGTGACATGTAACTTAACAAATAATAAAAATATATTAAAAGACACACTGTAGGTAGGAGATAGTTTAGCAGTAGGGTAACTATTATCCCGTCCCGTGCCTGCCATTCTCGAAGAGCCCCTTCTTGAAGAACGGCGACAGTTGTGCCAAAGTTATTCGGGTCAGGCCGGGTCCTCCGGACCCCTCAAATATCGGGCTCTGTGGTATCCTCGAGCACACAACGAATAGGCGGCGCAAATACAGCTCAAGCAAACGCCTGCGATGCTTTGCCACTACTTCGCTATTAGAAGCGAATAGCTCTCTTCGTGGGAAAGGTAGAGCAGCAATCTAAAAATCAAAGCATTAGAAACCCCGCGCCCATTAAATGCGTGCCTATTGCAGAACTCACCTTCGCCCCATAAACATTTTTCATGCTCAAGTGCAATTCTCTGAAACGACTATAGCGCCGCAAAATGTTCAACTTGCCGTCCGGTAAAGCAATACGAACTTCATATTCATAATGAGTCTGTTTACCGGCTCCACGAACGACGAAGGTCGGAACAGTGATGAAATGTTCAGTTTCAGCTGAAAAATAATAATAAATACATGCAGCACAATGGAAATACGTCTTAGAATCTTCGACTTACAAAAATCACGAACAGAGGGCCATGACCTTGTCATATTGGGCATATAGGTAGAACTTTCAATGACGGCGTTACTCTCGTTATTATCATCGTCGTTTTGATCATAATCCTGGAGTGCATTGCAGCAAAGATGATGATCCTCCATACTGTTCGCATTTTCCAAAGCATGTTTCTCCATCTTGATGTAACGCTTTTGCAGCTCCTGCAATTCTGCGATTTGCTCATCCAGTTTCGTTTTGTTCACATTCATTTCGAGATTTTTCATTATCAATGCCTTTTGAGCGGCTATTTTACGTCGTAGATTGTGCATGGGGCAATGAGGGTGTATGCTATCCGAGTGCGGATTTATTTCACACGAGGAACAGGATGCTGTTTCGTCGTCCGAGTTACAAGGTACGCCATCGGCATGTTGAAATTGCTGATCGCCAGCAGAGGATACGACAGAAGTCGCATTGGCAACAGAGTTCTTAATAGGCTCCAAACACACACCGCTGTCACTCATTACTGCACTGGGTAAAGTCAATGCTTTGCGCAGACTTCCGGTGGCAGTGCTATTGTTACTGCTCTTGGAATTTAAATCAGTATTGGGGGTTGTCGAAGAACTAGGAGATGATGATTTCGATTTTCGTATGCCTGAATCTGATATCGTGTCATCATCGTCATCCTCAAGTTCGCCGGACGACAGGGTGCAATTACTGAGAGGAGAAGTGGCATCGTCTTCGATAGTGGGAGAACTAAAATTCGAGCAGTTTGATTGTGCAGTGTGAAAAGTGTCACAGGTTGTCTCATATGTTTCCGAACTTGATACATCGTTTTCCGTTTGAACATTCATATCCGTTGTACATCGTTTACTTAAGTCTAATTGTAAGCTGTGGAAAACAAAACCATATTTATTTAAGCAGAGATCTTAACAGAACATAAAGTGTCGAACACACCTTTCTTTTTTCGTTATCAGATCGTCATTGTCCATCTCCTTTTGATTTCGTTCCGAACGCAATTGATCTAATTCTTCTTCAATTTGCAACAGAGTTTCGTCTACTTGTGCAATTTTTGCTGTGCTTGATTTCAGAATACGCTCCTTTTCATCGACTTGTTCGTCCAACCGTCGTATGTCGTCATTCTAAGTAGGAATATGATGAAGGTGATATAAGCTACAGTGGGGGTTACGTCGATCTTGTACTTACATTCCTTCTAACTGTATCCTTTATGAATTGAGATGCGAATAGGTCCAAGGATTCAGCAGCAAGTAACAACAAATCATCCGTCAAAGGAATAGATGGATCCACTTTGATATCAATCTGAGAAGTTAGCATATAGATTTAAAATGTTAATTTCAAGCTCCGTCTTAATTAATTTACGGAAACACTTCCTCACTTAACATACATTGATACCACATTCAAAACATTTTCAACTAAAGTTAATGTGAGACTCACCTCATCTAGTTTGCCACAGTCTTGCAACTCCTGCAGCTCTTTGGCAACATACTCGGAAAAATCGCGTTTCTTCGAGTCGAGCTGTGTTTGCAACGCCGATATCTGTCTACACACAATATCAATCTAAAACGGCACAAAACAATGCGATGTCACTGAATATACAAATACAAATCACAAAGTATCTGTCAGAATTGACAATGCAGTGTGCACGTACCTGCACTTTCTCGTTATTCTTCTCCCAGAGTAACATGTCCTTGCGAGCAAGAAGCTCCTCTTCACGACATCTCAAAAAGTCCAAGCTATTCTTTTCTTCTTTTTCCAAACGTTTAAGTTCTTCTGTCAATTTGTGCACTTTAATTTTGTACTGATCGTGCATTTGAACTCGTTCCTGAAATCATCCCAAAATAAATAGGTCAAGATCACTTACGACAAATTGCTGCGAAGAAATAAAATCATTTTGTTTAATCTACCGAATTCAACTGTTTCAAGGCGTTCTCAATCGTCTCGAGAATTTTACGATTTTCATCTTGAAGTTCGGGATCATCACGCGACATTGGTTTGGTAGGATAGTACTGTTTGTCGCTACGTTTCAGTGGCGAGGAAGTCATACTGCTGGTCATGGAAGAGTTGGGATCATCGTCTAAGCAAAAACTCGATGTTAGCAAGTTTTCGCGTGACGAAGTTATCAGCGACAGACGTGACATATCCAATTGAGAGCGGTTGTATTCCTTGCGTAATCTAGCTGCTTCCGTGGGATTGTTGAAACGAAAAATGTTAGTGCGGCCTAGTAAAATAATGTCGCCTTGAGAGATGTTTGTAGGCTCGTAGATTAAAAGCGCATTAAGCCAACATTGAGCCAAGGGTCGTGGGTGCAGTGTGCATATACCATCTTTCAGTATGATACTACAGTGTTGAGGTCGTATGCCATCTCCGGTCAGTTCTATATCTGGAGGTATTTCGGATTCATCAGTGCCAATGAAAGTTTCGCCCTCTTTCAAGCTGTATAGTGTAACACCTGTAGTGATGTCATTGTGTATACCAATTAGATGCGGCATTTCGGAATCCAACACAACACCTACTCCAGATTTCCGTAAACCCAAGCTCTTTTGTTCTTGTAGTATAGACTGTGCTTCTTTCCATTTCTCTGTCCATTCTTCTGTAAGAACCTTTTCCTGCGCCTCTTTCTTCTGAAGGTCTTCTAACATCTTAAGTGACGGTTGTAGAGGATGCTGAAAAAATAACCGACCCATATGTTAAGACGTTACCCTAAAAGAGAACAATCGAAAACTTACGATATCACCACTGAGCATCGATTTCAGTTTGTTAATTTCATCCCTGAGTTCTCGTATAAGTTTGACATTGGGATCCTCATTAATAGTCGGTTTGTTTATAATATTTTTGGCACGATTGGCGTATCGTAACGTACTTAAGGTCTCGCTGTAATTGCAATCGGCCGGTGACAGAGCTGCTATCATGATTGTCTTACTATTGCCACCTAAACTATCTTTAAGCAACCATGTAAGGATCGAGTCCCGATAAGGTATATATAATACCCGTTTAGCTGACCCACTACCAATGCTGGAGGAGGAGTTACTTTGTTCAGCTAGAGCCGAAATAACGCTGCCCAATGTTACTAATGACTTGTTGATATGTGCACCTTCCTTCAGGCGCTGTCCCGTAGCTCCAGTAGCATTTGCTCTTTCGCTAAAATTACCACATATGGGTCTATGAATAGAACAATTAGAAAATTATACGTCTTACCTTCCTGCCAAATCCACCAGATGTATTTTGGATACAGTTTCACTAGGCATGTCATTCATGAAACCCGCCTGAACGAAGGTGATAGTAAATATCGCATGGCTGCGACTGCTAGTATCATTCATGTTGGTACTGGCTGTTGTGCGCTGTATGTTGCCACGGCCTATGCACTCCTGGATCTCATCAAAATCTGATACCGAATGTTGTGACAAATTTTCAACGTAAGGGCCCAAAGTACGGTGTTCACGCACTCTCAGGCCATGACCACTGGTCTGAGGTCCCAGCAAATCTTTTACACGCTCATTGTATATCTCCAAATAACTGGCGTGAGTCTTATATCCCGTGCCAGATTCTTGGCCCACACGCATCCGCGCAAATAGCTCTGAACAAATTCGTGGTATCAGCCCTGGATTATCGGGAGTACCCATCATAGTGAACGTTTTCCCTGAACCAGTTTGTCCATAAGCAAATACACAGGCGTTGTAACCTTAAAAAAATAAATATAATCCTCTCCTACACTCGCATCAACACCTCCAGCGATACATCTAATAACCCCTTACCTTCGAAAGCACAATCAATTACATCAGTCCCAAGATCATTATACACCTGTTCCTGTGTTGCAAAATGTTGGTCATTATTGTCGAACGACCAGTATGAATAATCAAAGGTGAAGTCATGAAAATTCTCCCGTCCTGCGTCCCGGAGTGACAACAATTTTGGCTTAAGAAGACGTGTTTTCTTATTGTCCATCTCCATTATACACTGGGCATCCATGTCATTTTCCCTGTGTTAAGCGATGAAAGGATTTTCGTTGTAAAAATAATACTTCTATTGGAAAAGCGAAACACAAACTTCTCATTCTTGAGCATGAGTTTCGGTTAGTTTGAGCACATTCTTCGATTACATGCTCACAGTAGTGCGTCTTAACTAAACCAACGCGTTGTCATTCTCAAACTTGCAGTTTGTTAATTCTTCTTTAATGTATTTCAAATTAAAATTGCTGGGTAAGATTACGATATCCAAGGCCCCTTAACTAGATAACTTTTTTTTGAAGAACACCTCAAAATAAGATAAACAAATTATAGGTAACACTATAAACATTTTCACCGGTTTACTCTAAACAACACCGGCTTTGCGGTGTGCACACAGTATTTTTTGGTTAATGAAACCGTCTGTTTGGCCGTCAGTAATATAGGAGTTTGAATATTGCCACCACATGATTTCTAGAACTGTCAATTACAAATAATCTACTTCCTCATTCGGATGATAGGGATAATTTGTTCTTCAATTAAAATTCAGTCTAAGAAATTTGAAATCAAACAAAAATTGTCATGCCAAATAGTCTTCGGTTTGACTTGGAATTACCGACATACAGGCCATCCTTTAATTTTTTTAATTTAATTTAATTTATTCATTCAATAACCAAGCAGTAATGCCATTTATGGTTAAATGCGCTACAACAATTGAGCTACTACATAATAAAATATTTATAACAATAACAATTTAGAACTTATACTTAGAAAAAAATAAATTAAAACTCCCATATGTGAACTACTCCAATATTTGACGCTAATTTAAAAGTTATTTAAACAGTAATTTGGAAAATATATACATATATATTGCATTTCAATAACAACTTAAATTTATACTTAGAACAAAAAATAAATTAAAATCTTCCATTTGTGTACTACTCCAAGATTTGACGCTAACTTAAGTTATTTCAACAGTAAATTTAAATTAATTAATTTTTCGCATAGCTAATTTATTTCAAGTACATAAAATAAAGGAAAACTGCCATTTATGCACTACTCACAAATTATGCTACAATAGAGGAGCATAATAAACCCTAATCTAAAACTTGCACAAACAGCACAGGGAGGAATATTCAAAATTACAAATAACATTATTATTTTCTGAACAATGTGAATTTTTCTAAAATCTCAATGGTGCAGTATTTCAGTATTATATTTAAAAAACAAAAGAAAAATAATTAAATAAAACGTCAGCAACCAAATCAGAAGGAATGTGCTTTCAAAAATTTATTGCCTCAGCATGTTGATACAACTTTCTGCGAAAAGTGTTTGACGATAAGCCAAATGTTTTAAGAGAACGTGGCAACGTATTGTATATACGAGCTACTCTCACATGAAATGATCGTGCCAATATAGAAGATAATTTAGGTATACTAAGTTGCGGATTTCTAGTTGATCTACAAAATTTAAAAAAATGTATTAAGTAAATAGGCGTCTGCATTTTAAAGACCTTATAAAAGTGGTGCAAGTTGAGAATATGCACCAATTGAGAAAATGTGCATCCTAGGAAGTCTACAACATGTGGTGTTACATGTTCACGTATATTTATCTTATAAACAAAACGCACAACTCTATTAAACGCCAAACAAATTTTCTTCATCACAAAACACAAAGAACCTGAATACACTTCCATACAGTACAAAAAAACTGGCATAATTAAAGCATGAGCTATTCTACTTCTTATCGACACGGGAATGCTCAGCTCCAGATTATATAATTTTCTCAGTTTGTAATTCACCTTAGACACAATGGAATTGGCATGAAACTCAAAAGATAATTTGTCATCAAGTATTACATTTTATCCTATCAACAAACTCGATATTATTGCCATTCAAAGTAATAGAAAGATCAGGACTATGACGATAGCCAAACACCATTGCCTTGGTTTTATTCGTATTAATAGAAAGCCCATTAGAAATTACCCACTCTTCAATCAATGTTGTAGTATAATCAATAACATTTTGTAATACATCAGGAAAATCCATCCCACTTTTACAAAAAATTTGTATATCATCCGCAAACGCAAATGGTACACAATTAGAACTAGAGATAATCCCAAACAGGTCATTCATATACATAATAAACAACAATGGACCTAACACTGAACCCTGTGGAACACCATTAGTCACAGAAAGTTCACCAGAACAAACACCATTACTACAGACATATTGACGTCTACCAAACAAATAGGACATCATTAAGGAACAAGCTGAACGCGAAAACCCATAGAATACATTCAACTTTTCAATGAGCGTTGTATGATCCAACCTATCAAAAGCCTTCTCCATATCTAATGACAGGATCACACCGCATTCACGATCACTTACTACTCTTCTGATGTTGTCAGTAAGACCAATCAGCAAGGATGTGGTACTGCGATTCTTCCTAAAGCCCGACTGACAATCATGAAGCAAAAATGATGCATCAGAGGGAGAACTTCTCTATACATTCGAGAAGATCCCATAGACACTATCCCCATCCTGAATATGTATTGATCAGGACTTATCAGGTGATGTATGTATATATACACTGGGAATTTAATTGAGTGGTTCTTCTGTCTCTCCTACGTCTATCTATCTATCGAACACTTTACACTACAAGTGGTCAATTTAGTGTATTTAGCATTACATTTATTGATGTGTATCGGTTGGATTTAAAAATAGATCTCATTGTCTTCTTCTGTAGTTTCTGTATCCTTTCTAGTTGCGTTTCATTACACCATGAGTATATTATATTCGAACTAAATTCAAAGTATGTTTTTATTATTGTATTGTATAATTTGCATTTTTCGTTAACTTCTTTTAAAAATACCATTTTGAGGGCCCCCCGCAAGCTTTCTGTTGTAGTCCTCTTAGGAAGCCCTCCATTAGTAGGCTATCAGAAGGCCTGAAAGGGAAGGTCATGTATGAGTAACCTGACCCACCATTCCGCTTTTGGCAGGATTATGCCACGTTTCGATGTCTCATACCGTCTTGGATCTCAATCCCGCTTTTTACTGAGAAGTCCCGCTTTATGACGTTTTGGTCTTTAGAAATAGTAAAGTATAATTTAGCTTGGAAGTTACATTTTTTCAAATACAATTTTCAAACAGTCACAAGCAGGATTTGAATTCACAAATTTGTGAACTTTATCATCAGAGGCTTTGTTGTAGGTTACTGACATCTGTTCAAATCTGTCACTGAAATAATCTGATAGGGTTTTGTTTTGTCGATTTTTCTTCTTATTAATGTGGGGGATAGTGTCAAAATACCGAATTTCAAAATCCCGAATTTCAAAATCCCGAATTACCAAAATCCCGAATTTTTGAAAAGGCCGAAATGTCAAAATCCCGAATTTTAAAATCCTGAGTTACAAAATCCCGAATTAAAATCCCGAATTATTGAAAATCATAACAATACAATTTCATAACAATAATCACTTTATATTTAAAAGCAAGATTAATTGCTATGGCTTTTAAATAGTCTGTTTTATCCATACATTCTGTGTTATTGAATACAGCCTTTAAATTTTGGTTTTTTGAGCCATTTTTTTTTGTTGCGGGGTTCAATATTCCCCAATTTAAGTTTTTCGATTGCCAATTTTGGAACAATCAGCTCTTTAGCCAGATTTTCGATCAGACTGTAAAAACCATGCATGTTTTTTGCCAACAACAACTTTAACGCGTCTATGCCAAGCCTCGACAGAGTTTTGGCTGCGTGGGAAGTCTTGTGACTCATTAAGCACAAGACTAAGTGCACTATCTGGCCCTGAATGTAACCATAAATACCAAAAATTTGAGTCATAATCAAAGTCACAACATGGAACGTGTTTTTGTTTGCCTTTATTTGATATAAAAATTTGCAGACTCATTTTGTATTTTTTTTTTGTTTTGAAGTAAATATTTCCATATGTGAACTAAGACTGAATAATTTATTTATAGATTTTAAAATATCCCGAATAATGGTACAGTGGGTAATTTTTGTGAAAGTAATTTAAACGATGGAAAATGTGACAAAATTTATGTGATTTTTAATAAGAGCATTTGTTTCTTATATAAAAAATATTTCAAACCATGAGGCCGGTGTTTGGGATATCAATAGGTGAAAACCCGTAAGACGGCCCAAAGATGAACATCCCTGAACGCCTTTTTAATCTAAAAACTTCACCGACCAAAAACTGTGGCAACTTCTGTGGTCGCAGATGCCAAAACCGTTAGTGTCTGAGGACTCTCAACAAGCAATGGTAGCTGAACCGGTGGAAGAACCAATTTATTAGGACATAGACGGTGGTGACATGGCTTTGCAATTTTTACTTTAAGTAACATGTTGTATTCTTGATATTTTTGTTGAAAATTATTTTTTCTTTTGATTGAAATTTTAGATTTTAATTGTCATATTTTTTGACTTTTTTTTTGGGAACAAAAAAGTCCCATTTATAGCTTTTAACGACATCTAGAAAATTACCCATTACACTAAAATTTTCCCAACACTTGTGCTTCATCTATTTGTTTACTTTATCTATGATACAAAGCATTAGAAATTCCAAATAACATAATTATTACTTCCTATATCTTAAAAAAATACCTTACTTTATATTTGTGTAAAGAGTTTATTGACACTTCCAAAAATATAATAATATTTGTTTCTATTCTTTCTTCTTTATTTCTACATTGAATTTACCTTATTTTTGTATTAAACCCTTGTAAATACTGTACATAATAATAATAAATAAAAAATTTTCATATAATAATGAAGTTGAAAATCTAAACTTTTCTTCAATGTGTAAACTCATTCTTGATATACTGTAGATATTTCAATGCCCACCAAGGCATATCATCAGCTCCCTTCTCCACAAGTATTTAGGTTTATCATCACACATTATAGGGATAAACAAAACTCAACTTAGCGAGAATTGTCTCAACACTCCTACTTGTGCGAAAACATCCAAAACAAATACTTTACCATAACCATCTATGTTCACAACATTTCTTTCCTATTTATTTATTTTATTTCTTCATTTACATAACCGAGCCTCGAGGCCTTATATGGTTACAAAATTTCTACAATAATTTCTGTAAACATATATGGCTATTTCCAAAAAAACGTCAACCACGGACCGAATTTAAAAAATGGAAACAAAAAAAAAAAAAGAATTGCTTATATTTTTTTAATATCTAAAAAAAAATTTTTTGTTTTATTTTTTGTTTATTTCGAAAAAAATCGACCTGAATGGTGTAAAATTAATATTATTGCATTTGACCTCTATTTGTCTAATTTTTCCAATTTTTTTTTCAGTGTTTAGTATAATATCGTTCGCACTCTTCTTACTAAGTTATTGTACAAACACCAAAGAGTAAAGAAAAAAATAGAAGAGATCGAAAAAAGTCTAAGTAACGGTAAAAATTTTACTTATGTCTTCCATGCTACTTTTCTGTCCCGTTTACAACCAAAAAATATTTATGTATTTAGTTTTAGTACTCGGTGATCATTGATCGAATCAGTTTGCAAATTAAAGTTCAAAGCTAAAGTAGTGAATTTTTTAAAAAAAATCGAAAATTGAAACATTTACAACAACAACTTTTTTTTTGTTAGTGCTCAAAGTGTGTCCCGTTTACAATCGTTAGTACACTTGTTTTAAGAATTAAGAATTTTTTTTTTAATTTAAATTAATATTTTTAAACAGATGGAAAATAAAAGGTGTGAAGACAATAAAAAAAATTATAAGAGGTTCCTGAAAAGTCTTCAAAGTGATCCAGCGAAGAAAAAAAAATTTCTAGAAAAGCATGTTGAGTCAGCAAAGAAACGTCGCGAAAAATACAGACAGTTGGCAATGAACAATGAGAAACTTCTTAAAGACCTACGCCAAAAAGAATGCATGCGAAAACAAAGGTTCCGAAAACAGAAGAAAGATAAAGCAAATGAAGAATAGCTTAGCATCATGCCGTATAAAAACAGGCAGTCTTTTGCAAAAGCTCAGAGCAAGGCACTTAATGCTGTACCGCAGGCGGCTGATAAAAGAGCAGCGGTTATAAAAGCATTATATTTTCAATACGTTCAGCCAGCGACGATTACTAAAACTCCATTGGAAAGCACTGAAATTGACACCACAATAAATGAAGTCAAAGATTTTTAACGTAGAATACGTTATACGGTAAGGTAGGGGTGTTGATCTGGAGCACAAAATTTTGTGAAAATGTTTGTCAACTTTCACCCACTTTTACTTAAATATCAAAACATATTTTAGCAATTTTTATATGTTACTCAGTTTTGGTAATATGTTTTGTTTCGAATTACATTAAAAAAATTATATGTCTATATATAAAAGTTGTATGTAGTTAAGGAAATAAATATTTAAGAGCATGATATTTTAGACTTTTTTTTGTACATGCCGCTGTTGTTGTTGGTTTGTAAATGCCGCTGTTGTGTTTTTTGTTGTTGTGAAATCAAATGATTTTGGCTTTGCTGTGCTTTGTTTATTTATCGAGCAGCGTGTAAATGTGTGTGTGTGTACATTTCGTTTTGTTGGATCGGTCGGTTATTAGTTCGTTTGTTGGGGAAAATAAAATGAAGGGAGGGGAGCGTGGACACTTGTGTGTGCTTGAAAGTTTACAGATCTTTGCTGTCGTTTATTTACTTCTGCGAGCAGCGTGTAAATGTGTGTGTATGTACATTAATACAAAGGATTGGCGATGTATACGCTCACTATATCAATGGCGTTTTTCCTAAACACATTTCTGTGAATACATTGGGAAGTATGTAGTTGGAAAGCAGTTAATCTATTGTGCTGCCATATCATAAAATGTATTACTGTAGCTGTACTTCAAATGAAGATGTCGCTATAATGTAATACGGTAAACTAGATATAGTTTCATCCTTAAACATATGGCATACAGTCTTCGAGCACACAAACTAAAAAATAAATTATTAAATCTTGTTCAAAACTATTCCAATCGTTTAGATCAGTGGTTTCCAAACTTATTTGGGTTATCGTCATCATTTTGGTAGTTTTGTTGTTGTCTTATTTTACTAAAAATTATACTGTACATACATAAAATAACTTATCACACATAACTTATCCTATCTAAAATTAATTAACTTTAATACATGCAAACGCCTACTTATGTTACAGAAACTTAATAACTAGCTATCAGCTGTATGCGTATATATTAGATAGATTTAAATCATTTATCAAAAATTATATTTAATTCATATATTTAGGGAGTTCACATGGTGTACTATTGTGTTGTATTTATCGTATATGCTAAAATAATACAACAGTTGTAAATATGTTGTTGGTATTCTCCATGTAAATATATTTTACCACTATACAACCTGAGCATGTCTGTTTTTATAGTGTACTATGTTGTATGTTCAGTGTATGCTGTTTTTTGTTTACTATTTAATCAGATATATTTAGGGAGTTCACATGGTGTACTATTGTGTTGTATTTATCGTATATGCTAAAATAATACAACAGTTGTAAATATGTTGTTGGTATTCTTCATGTAAATATATTTTACCACTATACAACCTGAGCATGTCTGTTTTTCTAGTGTACTATGTTGTATGTTCAGTGTCAGCTGTTTTTTGTTTACTATTTAATCAGATATATTGTTGTGTTTTGAAGAAATTTTCCATTTTTCTACATTAACTCAAGAATTAATTTTAATTGGTAACATAATAAAAAAAAGGAAATTGGACAAATGGAACGAGAAGAAACTACTTCGGTAAGTTTCTGTGCACAAACTTTTCACACAAAACCGTAAAAATTTTATCTTTTTCGGTTCTTGTTGACATTTTTTAATTTTTTCTAATAATTTTCTTTTGTTGCTTGACGTTTATTTGACGTTTTTATGACTTATGATTTAGCACATACAAGATGC